>CAJHNH020001554.1:0-130000 GCA_905116865.2 Candidula unifasciata | reverse complement strand
CTCTAGTTCTAACCACGCCCATCTCTATTTATATAAATACAGTCGGCCAAAATGCAAGAGCCACCACAGATATGAAATCAAAGTTAAATGCATTTGAAAATAAATCATGAACATAGAATGGGAAGAATTCAAAAAGAGTGAGGAGATGAGAGAAATTACTGGACGAATACCTGTATCGATCGCAATAAGATAATGGAGGTGGAGAAAAATTGGTTACACTGAGACGAATCAGGTAAAGAATTACAAAACAGGCACTGAAATGAGAAACAATCGATAGGAGAAAAAGAGGACGTCCACAGGAAACATTAAGAAGAACATTATTACGACAAGCAAAAAGCTCTGGGTTGAACTCCACTTCAGAAATTGAGAAAGTTGCATGCATGAGTGGATTGGAGAAATCGACGGTGAGCCCTATGTGACATCTAATGGCACACAAAGATGACGATGATGATGAATATTCTTAGGCATTGCATGTGAAAGCTATTTAGCCATTTCTTCTGGTGATTAAAAGCTGACCACGTTTCACCGCCATAAAGCACCTATCCTGATGTTGATTTCTTGGTCCAGTGATAGTTTGTCATTCACTGTGGATCCCAGATAGGTAAAGTGGTCAACTGTCTCCAGCTCTTCACTATCAGTGTAGACTGCAGCTCTTTCATTAACACTCTGCACCATAATTTTTGTCTTTTTTTTTGTAAGTGTGTGTGTGTGTGTGTGTATGTGTGTGTGTAGGTGTTAGTCCACATTCACAGCATGCATCAGCAAATACAGAGAGTAAACATTGCAGCGCCTCCTCTGAGTGGGTAGTACATGCTGATTCATCTGCAAACAGCAGCACTCTCATCTTCCTTATTCCGGTTGTGGCCTTTATCCTACGAACATTGTAAAGGCTGCCCTAAGATCGAAAATGAAGGAATACACCATCCTCCTGATCTTAAAAGGCATGTTTCAAAAGAGGAAGGAAGCATATTTTTCATCACATACAGCGACAGTATATGCAAGGATGCCAAGACCTGGAACGAAAATATTAGTAACATCAACGAATTTCTCTTAGCTGATGACCAGCCTTGATAGCAGATTCAGCCATGAAATTGCAACAGTGTCTAACGTCTGCAGGTGAAGAATGTAAACATAATAATATGAGAATCAAAACAGAAAAGACCAAGGTAAAGTCAATGGGAAGAGAGAAGCAGCCATCAACTGAATAAAGCATTAGAGTGCAAAGATATTTAACAGGCATCTGAGTTTAAATAGGTACCTGGGAACAGCATTCACTGAAAAGGGGAAATTGGATTAATAAATTAACATCAAATGCAGTAAAGCAAACCAAGCACTGGAGTAGCAACCCCCCCCCCCCCCTCCCTCCCATTAGAGCACAAGACAATTTTGATCAGCACAACGAAACATCACAACAGACAAAGCATATTCAATCCCACTCTATGTGTTAGTGCCAAACAGAGCCATTCACAACAAACTAGAAAAAAAAAAATAGTAACCATGGATATGAGATATCTGAGAAGCCGTAGGAGTGACCAGAAAAGAGAAAATCAGGAATGAGGTCATATAGGAGAAAAAGCTGACATCGTTTCCATTCTAATGATTCATGTAAACAGCAAATCAAATGGTCTCCCCATTAAGGGAGAATGCCTTACGATGTTATACCAAACATACATATAAGAAAAGAGAAGAAGGACGAAGAGCACAAAGTAGACCGAGACATCATGACAATAGGACTAGATATCATAGTAATGGTTGGCGAACGCATCGTAATGTAGGGTTCGATCCCAGCAGCCTTGCGTTGGTTTCGACAGTGGTATCAGGGGGCAATGGCAAACTACTGGACGTAAATTTGCCTAGAGAAACCACACATCAGCTAGGGGCTGCTGGGGTTGGTTCTGCAACGTCCTGCAAAGGATAGGCAGCTAACCTTTTTAAGACTAATCATAGTAATAGGACCGAAGCATTTACCGAAGATGGGAAATTGGATAAAGAAATTAACATTAGATGCAGTAAAGCAAACCAAGTATTGGGACAGCTAGCCCCCCTCTTACAGCATAAGACAATCCCAATCAGCACAAAGAGACATCTTATCCAAAGCATATTTATTCCAACTCTGTGCTACCAGTGCCAGACATGGTCACTCACAACAAACCATAAAAGAAAATTAGTAACCACGGAAATGAGATGTCTGAGAAGGGCTGTAGGAGTAACCATAAGAGATAAGATCAGGAATGAGATCATAAGAGAAAAAGTCGGCACAGAACCAATTCTAAATTACATACGAAGACAGCAAGTGAAATGGTTTGCCCACTTGGAGAGAATGCCTTGTGACACCATACCATACAAAGCATACATGGAAAGAGAAGAAGGACGTAGAACAAGAGGTAGACCAAGAACAATATGGAAGAATAACATCAGAGAAACTCTACAACAGCACGATGTGCCTATGGTCGAGGCGGCCAGAGGAGCTAGAAACAGAACCTTATATCTCCCTCGACACCCACAGCGGCAAAAGAGGAAGTGAAGAAGAAGAAGAAGAAGAAGACTAGTGATTATGAAAATATGACTAGAGAATGTGACAACATGAACAGAAAATATCATCATCATCATCATCAGGTGCCTTGCCGACTGGTGTGGGCGATCATGCCTCTCCATAATCCACGATTTCCTGCAGCATGTATCAGTTCGTGTGCCGACACACCTCCATGACATGCTACAAGACTGTCAAGAATCTTCTCTCGTTGTCTTCCTTTATCCCTCCTTGTAGATCTTTCCAGTGGTCCCTCTTCTCATAAAACATGGCCAAAAAATGATGACTGTCTCCTTCTGATGTCTGTGATAAGTTGTCTTCGGGCTCCCGCCTTTTTCAAAACCTCTTGGTTGCTGTTTTTGGCTGTCCAAGGTATTCTAAGCATTCTTCTGTAAAACCACATCTCTGAGGCCTCAAGAAATTGTTTGACCTGCCTACCGATTGTCCAGGATTCACAGCCATATGTTAAAACTGGACAGCCCATGCTATTAATCTGACACCTCTCACATTCTTTTCACCTAAGCCATAGCCACACGTTATTCCGTACACTTTTTCACTTCCTATTTTCGGGTTGAAATCTCCAAGTACCATTGTTATTTCACAATTTTTGCATTGATCAACAGCCCTGTCCAACTCGTCATAAAATGCATCAATATCTTTCTCTGAACTATCTGCTTTTGGGGAGTAAATCTGTACTAAAGTTTTACTAATTTCTTTCTTGCCGCCTTCTCTCCTTACCCAGACAGCCGCCTAGTCGGTCACATTCTTCAAAGATTGTTGATATTGTCCAAAATCCTTTCACAGTTTTTGAGTTCTTTGGATCCAATTTAAAACCAACTCCCTTACTATATTCCGTCCCACCCAAGTAAATAATTCTGTACTGATCTGAATACTTTTCCCCTGCTTCTGGGCATCACATTTCACTAATTCCTAATATGTTGATGTTCATTCTCTTCATTTCCATCTTGATGTTATCCAGCTTTCCGTTTTGTACGAGTGTTCTGACATTCCATGTACCAATGTTCAGGATGTTTCTACCATTTACTTTTTCTACAGTAGCTGGAGAAAGAAAATATGACATCATGAATTAGAGAATATGACAACATGAAATAGAGAATATGGCAACATGACTAGAGATCAGGAACAAAACTCCGACTCTACAAGAGCATCATTTTGCCAGTTCTTCTTTATGGAGCGGAATGCTGGAGAATGACCAAAAAGGATGCACACAAGCTGTCCACCTTCCACCACACACGTCTACGTAGAATTATCAAAATTTTCTGGCCATATACAATCTCAAACACTAAACTACTTCAAGCCACAAACCAAGAAATTTTAGACAGTATGATTACCAAGAGAAGATGGAAATGGCTTGGCCACGTTATGAGAATGACTTCTGTTATACCTGCCAAAACAGCTCTCACATGAACATCAAAGGGAAAGAGAAAACAGAGGCGCCCAAAAACAACATGGAGACGAACAATGAAAAGTAAAGATTGCACAGGACAGGAAAGCATGGACAGTCCTCTCTGAAGCCTCATGTGCCACTAGGTATAACAAGAACTGATGATGTTGACTAGAGATCATGACAATATGATTAGTGAATGTGACAACATGAAATAGCGAATTTGACAACATGAAATAAAGAATATGACAACAACATGACTAGAGATCATGACAATATGATTAGAGAATGTGACAACATGAACAGAAAAATTACAACATGAATTAGAGAATATGACAACATGAAATAGAGAACATGACAACATGGCTAGAGATCATGACAATATAAAAAGAAAAGAAACAAATGACAAGAGGTCATGACAACAAAACTAGTGATCATCCCAACATGACTAGGGAATATCACAATTCTAGAGATTATGACAATAAAGATCAAAACATGACTAGAAATCATGTCAAATCCAACCTTTTTGTTTCATCCTAAACCTGATAAGACAGCATGTTTTCCTTAAACAGTGCCTGTTTCAAACCTTCATGAAACCCTCATGGAGCTGACTGAACCTTTAACTATTCTGATCATTTACAGAATTGGACTGTCTCTGTAGCTGCTTCAGGCTCACTATTCCTGTCTGATTTTCAATTTGCGGGTGCTATAACAAACTATTCATCATCGTCATCAGGTGCCTTGCCGACTGGCGTGGGTGATCATGCCTCTCCGTAATCTGCGATCTCCTGCAGCATGTATCAGTTCGTGTGCCGACACACCTCCATGCCATGCAACAAGACTGTCAAGCATCTTCTCTTGTTGTCTTCCTCTATCCCTCCTTCCACAGATCTTTCCGGTGGTCACAACTTTTTCTATTTTCCCCCTTCTCATAACATAGCCGAAAAATAATGACTGGCTCCTTCTGATGTCTGTAATAAGTTGTCTTCGGGCTCCTGCCTCTTTCAAAACCTCTTGGTTGCTCTTTTTGTCTGTCCAAGGTATTCTAAGCATTCTTATATAAAACCACATCTCTGAGGCCTCTAGAAATTGTTAGGCCTGCCTACCGATTGTCCAGGATTCACAGCCATATGTTAAAACTGGATGTATGTAGCAAGCTAGAATTCTTTTTCTAACTCTCAATGACAAGGATATAGTGCACAAGATGTTTTTCATTTTATAAAATTCAGTGTTTGCCTGTCCTATTCTGTTTCTTATCTCAGTTATGCATCTTCCATCTGATGTTATCCATGTGCCCAGATACTTAAATTTCTGTACTTTTCCTAAAATAACACCATCGACTTTTATAACACATTTAGGAATAATTTGTTTCTTTGATACCACCATTACTTCTGTCTTCCCATTATTCAAACTGAGGCCAATTCTTCTACTTTCCTGTAGTTCTGACTGACTTGTTGCTTTCAAGACTGTGTCATCAGCATAACGTAAATTGTTTATATTGTGCCCACCAACCACAATTCCGGGCAACAAACTATTAGACAACCGAAACACAAAACAGAAACACTGAACAAGTCACACTGATTTACTTATTTATTAAGTGATATGTTTTAATGAATATTCTGTATTCAAATATATGTGGAAGATATTATATTTAATGAAGTAAAGTAGAGGGCCCTGTCTCTGCACAGTGGGTCTATTGTGCTAGAGTACATATTTCTAGATCAGTCAGCACTCGATGGATGATATGATCAATAATGTGCCAACTGCTTTTACTTCCCAGTACATTTTCTGTTCCTTTGTGAGACTGAGTTGACTTGGAGGTGTAGTTAATTTTTTTAAACGATCTCTACTTTAGTGGAGATTCTGATTGTTACCAGCAATGAAACCTGCCAGCCAGCGAGCTACCTTGCTCCCACAATAGTATATATACTATAAGTAGACTATAACATAGTTAAAACAAATAGTAAAGGACCCTTTTCCACACCTTTAGGCACATTGGGAATACAGGGCTTGACATATATATTTATAGACCAATCTCCACTTGGTGGGTGATGTGGTCAATACCACACAGGCCACTTTTACTTCCCAGAACTACACCTGGTACCCACTTAAGGTTAGGTCAACCTGGGAGTCATTGTCATTTCTTTTTTTTAAGTCCGCTTCTGCCAGGACGTGAACCCAGGACCTTCCGATCTGCAGGCAGGCGTCTAGCAGCCAAGGCCATGGCGACTCCTCATACTTTAACATGAACTGCATTAAATACAACTATATACATTTACATGTGAAACAATACACAGAAATTATATCTGACTAAATATGTTGCTATCTAGATGTGCTTTGTTATGAAAAACATGTAATTTGTTTTATAAAATTTTTTTAAATGTATGTCCTAAAACATCTAGGGGTGATAACTAGAAAAAAAAAAGTTGCAATTTATCTTATTTCTAACAGCAAATTTCTCTTTTAAGAATGTTAGGTTGTCAAGCTTATTTACTATTCATATCATACTAGGAACTTGTTTAAACAAGTCAGTGGCAGTAATGATCAAACAACTGTACACCATGTAAGAAGTGATCATACAGTTCTTTTTCTTGTTTCGTTTGCCTGAAATAGATTATCTATGTCTGCAATGTTGTCTCTAGCATGAACTTCACTGTCTCTTGTAATTTAATCAGTGACCCGTCAAGTTTGGCTTGCACCGGAGTTCTCTTGGCCAAAAGCTTTGCCTTGATATGTTGTATTTGGGACAGTCATGGAGGACATGATCTGTTGTTCCAGGTGCCCATCCACAGGTAAACATTGCTGATTCGCCAGGCTTAAATTTTGTGTACATGTGGCTGTGAAGTTGACTGTGTCCTGTTCTTAGGCGTAGAATAATTACTTTCTCTAGTCTGTCCATTAAATGGTAATTGTCTTTCGCCGTTTTTGGTGGCTTTCTGATTGATTTGATTATTCTCTTCTTCTATTGATAAGAGGCTGGTACATTAAGTTGTTCTTTAGTTGCACTTTCCATAGCTAGTTTATCAGCTCTTTCATTTCCAGGAATTCCACAGTGGGAAGGTATCCATTGCAGTAACCTACACTCATTACCTAGTCTGGAGAGTAGTTTCCGTATACCTGTTAATTTTTCAGATTCGACATTATATATATTTAGTAACTTCTCTGCTGCTATTTTGATGGATTGAACTTCTGCATCATAGTTATGACCATGCTTTCCTGTTGGTATTTTGACTGTATCTTTTTGGTTATTTGGATGTTCAATATACACTCCTGCTCCTCTATTTCTGATTGTATTTTGGGCTGAACCATCTGTCTAGACACAAACCTAAAGATCCTGTGGGTAGGACAGGTGGGGGCAAAGATCTGCATGGGGCAAAAACATGCAGTCCATTCAAGTGTTCCGGATTTTGTGGGTTTTTTTATGTGGCAACCTTAGCTTGGTCGTCACTGGCTAGACGGTGTCACGTGGGTTGCCAAAATTAGGTCAAAGCCTGCTGTCATCCGCTAGGAAACTGAGGTGAGGTGCTGTTTTTTTCTACCTTTTAATGTAATACTGTGACTCTTGTCAGTGCACTTTCATAAAAAAAGTTTGCAATAAAGCTGTTAGTTATCTTATTCACCAAAAAGTAACAGAGGTGACCTATCAAGGTGAGTTTATACTGGCTGAAAGTTGCAAATGTGAAATTATGATAAAATGGGGCAACAACCTGTAGACTGGTGGGGCAAAGACCTGCGTGCGTGTCTTTACCCCATGAATGCGTGTCTTTACCCCATGAATGTGTGTCTTTACCCCATGAATGCGTGTCTTTACCCCATGAATGCGTGCCTTTACCCCATGAATGCATGTGTTTACCCCATGAATGCGTGTCTTTACCCCATGAATGCGTGTCTTTACCCCATGAATGTGTGTCTTTACCCCATAAATACATTTCTTTAACCATGTCAACCGCAATTGTTCTCAATCTGATTCTTTTTATCTCTAGGAAGTACAAAAGAAAAGCTAGAAACCACTCATTGAACCTTTACTGAACGAAGTAAAGACTTTAATAGAGATGCATGTTTCTATTAGACAAACGACTAAAGATATAGGCTTCCATGAGTCAAAGCTATATAACATATTGAAGACCGGTGTAGGAGCAGAAAAGCTGGGGCGGTTCCAAACTGTCTTTTCAAGTGAACATAAAAAATATTTAATAGAACATTGCAAAGCCTTAGACCAGTGATATAGTATTCCTTTGCAGAAAAAAATAACATAGCTCATCCCTTTCCCACTGCAACAAAGCAGGCTGATTGTGATGATGAGGGATACGATGGTATTTTCTTCAAGTGAACCCCATCTAACTTAAAGGTTTTTAGAAACAAAAGAAGAGTCTGATTTTGAAAAGGAAGACATTATTTTGAAACTCTCATAGCCGATTTTCAGCAGTTCAACTCGGTTTGAAAATATAATAAACTTTGCAAATGACCTTGCTGGTTTTTTTAATTTCTTGAATGAACAATAACTTTACAATGATTTTTCCTGTCTACTGTTATTAATTTTACAACAACCCGCTTTGTATTGATGCCCAGAAAGTGCAATTATTTTGATTTTTTTAGAACAAAACAGACTCAGCTGTTCAGTTATATACATGGCGGGTAAGCGGCTAAACTATATCCACGTGAAGTTTCAGATAAAACATACAATTGGTTTTCCAGAAATCATGAAAAAACATGAAATTGCAGGTCTTTGTTTCCTAGCTACCCTATTCATCATCAAGTAGACTCAGTATGGCTGTTTTACGTTGCACACAGTTTTGTTCTTTCTTACTGAATACTCCACTCAATTCTGGATCATAAAGTGATACATCGCTACTTTTTTTTGGGGCCCTCTTTTGGTTAAAAACTGTACATTTATAAGCCATTAAATGTCACCCAAATTAGTACACCTGTCACACTCAAAATCTTGAAATTGTCACACTCTCAAGATCACAATCGGTGCATCAAATGTCAAAAACAGTCACAAATAAACACTTGCTACAGACTTATGTTCACAATCTTTGCATAAAATATTAAATATAGAAAACTTGTCACAGTCTCACAATCCTGAAACTGTCACACTCAAAGATCCCAATATGTGCATTAGGTGTCAAAAACAGTCACATATAAAAATCTGACACAGTCACATGATTGTTACTGTCTTTAATATATGTGTATAAATAAAGGTAGGTTTACAAGCAAATGCAATATACTGTGCTAGTCATACTTTTTTTTTTCTTGCAGAACAATAAACCCTCAATAGGGGAATGTAGTCAATACTTTGTCACATAACTAAACTACTGCAGTGTCTGTCAACAATTTCTAAACATGGTGTTGTTTCTACATTCTGTCATACGCTGCTGCTTTGTTTTGTATCTTACTCTCACTTCATCTTTCCTAACTCTTACAAAACCATCTGGTATATCAGGCACTGATCTATAAACAAACTAGAGTGCCAAGTGGCATGTAAATATTTGTCATCAGATGTTATCTCTGGCGAGTGTAACAACCCAACATGGCAATAGTTTTTTGTCTCATTAGCATATGTGTAGGAAACTCCTCTTCTCTGAAATAGGTTTAAAAGCTAAGAATATAGTTCTACTGTGTGCATGAACAATTTTATGTGTTTGTCTGATAACAATACCGCTGACAAGAAATCTTTTCCCCACACATCTAAGTGATTCACAGCTTTAAAAGTCTCAGATTTAAATGAAACCATTTACTGAGCTGATTTATGTAGAGTTAGATAAATAAAGCAATATTTTAATAAGTAGACTTTTCCTAGCCATTTGTAGTCAAGCTTTGAAGAGGGACTGGATTCACCTTGCACAATCTATAAGAGGAGACGGAAGCTCTAACAGAGATATTTTTGTGAGTGAAAAATCGTACAACCGAGACATTCAAACTATTTAAGATTCTGAAGAATTAGTGTCATTGGATGAAAAAGCATAAAAGTTTTCTTTTTTTCTTGACTTTCATTGCTTTTATTTTCCTGTGTTTATTTGCATATTGTACCTTTTACTTACGCATTTGGAATTATTTACAAAAAAATCTTCCCCATAAATTCTCTTAATTAGGCAGCAGAATGAAAAATAGTTCTATACAACACCGCATGAAATATTCTCACTGATTTTGTTTTAATAATGAACAAGAAAACCTGCATCAGCATTTCAGGAACAGTTAGAAGACATCTGGATTCACATCAAGATACTAGTGCTTTGATGTACTCATGAAATGACCAAGCTATGCTCTATACACAGCTGGATCATTATCCTCATCTGTCAAAAAAGACGTGGTTAAACGTTAGCAATCAAAAACTGGCAATTTACTGAAATGGTAATTGATAGTTATTATAATTCTAGTTTATATCTTCATTTTAAATACTGAACTAAATGTTCACATCCTGCTGAGTGTTAACTGAGATACATTGTGTGCATTCACCTCAGACCCTTGAAAGGTCACCTGATTAACTGAGAATAAACCCGATCTACTGTGTTAACTGGGAGTTCAGTAGCTAGGACACTTGCTAACTGTCTGGTGATTACAAAGAAGTTCAAATCTCATCGGGTCCGATTCTAACGAGGACTTGTGCTTTCCGGTCAATGCAGTCTAAAATAGGAACCAGGAAATGTTCTGGGAAGTAAAGGAATCTGGCATGATACTGATCACATGACTAGACAATTATTACAAGACTTTGATTTTCAAACTGTTCAATGGGAGGAAAGTTTTCACTTGAAACATTCCATAACATCACTTGTCCATCAGTTCTTCAAGCTCAAGAGATATTTTATTTTATCTCACTGACATTCATCTGCAGTAATCCATGGCTGTACATACCTACATTATTCATCTGCAATATTTTGTCCACATGTGTACAGAATTGGAAATTCACAACACAGATGTAGTTAGGAGAGCATAGCTTGATAAATGAGAATTGTACACACACACAAACACAAATGTCCGGTGCTGCATTAACATCTCAGCATGTGTACAGAATGAACCACACAGTGATTGATTTAAATAACAATGAAAGTATGAGCCATATAGTGGATGATTTGGATAATAATGAAAGTAAGTATCAGCCATACAGTTGGTGATTCAGATAACAATGAAAGTAAAAGTGTGAGCCAGACAGTTGGTGATTCAGATAACAATGAAAGTAAAAGTATGAGCTACACATTGGGAGATTCAGACAATATTGCAAGTAAAAGTATGAGCCACACAGCTTGTGATTCAGAAAACAATGAAAATAAAAGTATGAGCTGCACAGTTGGTGATTTAGAAGACAATGAAAGTAAAAGTGTGAGCTACATAGTGGGGGATTTGAATAACAATGAAAGTAAAAGTATGAAACACACAGTGGGGAATTCAGATAACAATGAAACCATAGTATGAGTTATGAGTTATGATTTGGGTAATCTCCAAGGCACTCTGAAAATGTCTATAGGTGCTCAGATTCCCCCTTCAGCACATACATCTGCGTCACACAGTTGACAGTCCAGGTCCTGTGTTGGATGACAAGACTTTTCATGTGTTCGGTGTTCTTCTCATGCCTTGCTGTGCCAATCTTTATTCCCAATTCTTGCACTCTTAGCAAAGATGTGGAAGTGCTGCTCCCAAAATTCTCACAACATCCGACCTCTCTAATGGCATTAACAATGTCAGCATGATCCATCAGCCAGCCATCTGAAGGCAGAGCCGGCTAATCTGTCATCTTTTTCATTGCCAACCAAAGTAAAAGTCTGCAAAATTATGAGCTAAACAGTGGTAGATTCAGATAACAATGAAAGTAAAAGTATGAGCCACACAGTGATAGATTCAGATAATAATTAAAGTAAAAGTATGAGCAAAAACTGTTGATGATTCAGATAACAATGAAAGTAAAAGTATGAGCCACACAGTGGATGATTCAGATAACAATGAAAGTAAAAGTATGAGCAACACAGCGGATGATTCAGATAACAATAAAAGTAAAAGCATGAGCCAAAACAGTGGAAGATTCTGACTACAATGAAAGTGAAAGTATGAGCCAAAACATTGGGTGATTCAGATAACAGTGAAAGTAAAAGTATGAGCTACACAGTGGATTATTCAGTTAACAATGAAATTAAATGTATGAGCTACACATTGAATGATTCAGATAACAATGTAATTAAAAGTATGAGCCAAACCAGTCAGTAATTCAGTTTAAAATGAAAGTAAAAGTATGAGCAACACAGTAAGGGGTTAAGATAACAACGAAAGTATAAGTATAAGCCAAAACAGTGGTAGATTCAAATAACAGGGAAAGTAAAATTATGAGCCACACAGTGGATGATTCAGACAACAATGAAAGTAAAAGTATGAGCCACACAGTGGATGACTCAGGTAACAATTAAAATTAAAAAATGAGCCACACCATGGATGATACAGATAACAATGAAAGTAAAAGTATGAGCCACACAGTGGATGACTCAGGTAACAATTAAAATTAAAAAATGAGCCACACAGTGGATGATTCAGATAACAATGAAAGTAAAAGTATAAGACAAAACTGTGGTAGATTTAGATAACAATGAAAGTAAAAAGTAAGAGTCACACAGTGGTAGATTGAGATAATAATGAAAGTAAAAGTATGACCCAAAAAAATGGATGATTCAGATAACAATGAAAGTAAAAGTATGAGCCAAAACACTGGGTGATTCAGATAACAATGAAAGTACAAGTATGAGTCACGCAATGAGAGATTCAGATAACATTAAAAGTAAAAGTAAGAGCCACACAGTGGATGATTTAGATAACAATGGAAGTAAAAGTATCAGCCAAAACAGTGGATGATTCAGAAAACAATGAAAAAAAATAGTATGAGCTACACAGTGGATGATTCAGATAACAATGAAAGTAAAAGTATGAGCCACACAGTGATTGATTTGGATAACAAGGAAAGTAAAAGCATGAGCCACACAGTGTATGATTCAGATAACAATTAAAGTAAAAGTATGAGCCAAAACAGTGGGTGATTCTGATAACTGAAAGTAAAAGTATGAGCCGCACAGTGGATGATTAAGATAAAAATGAAAGCAAAAGTATGAGCCACACAGTGGTAGATTGAGATAACAATGAAAGTAAAAGTATGAGCCAAAACAGTAGGTGATTCAGAAAACAATGAAAGTAAAATTTTGAGCCACACAGTGGATGATTCAGATAACAATGAAAGTAAAAGTATGAGTCACACAGTGGATGAGTCAGGTAACAATGAAAGTAAAAGTATGAGCCACACAGTGGATGATTCAGATAACAATGAAAGTAAAAGTATGAGTCACACGGTGGATGAATTAGGTAACAATTCAAGTAAAAGTATGAGCCACACTGTGGATAATCCAGATAACAATGAGAGTAAAAGTAGGAGCCAAAACAAGTAAAATTACTAGACCCATAGTAGGGGATTTAGATAACAAAGGCATAAGCATATTTTACAATAAGTAGCTAGCATTGTTTGGAGCATTCAAGAAGATAGGCAATTACCTATGTGACAAACACATAGGTTTACAAATGACCGGAGGCTTCAGAAACAATATGTTACTTGACTCTTCAATACTAAATAATTAATGAACTGAACGAAAAAAAAATGACTTCAAATCTTACCTCCACTGTATGTGGGATTGCTGTACATCTGAACACCCTGTGGGGCTAAAGCACCATTTGGATTACCAAAAATGGAAGGTGGCTTGCTAGAAAATGCTGGATTAATTGCAAACGTTGGATAGTCATCAAAACCTTTCATTGATCGTGTTGTAATGCTTGTATGCTCATCTATCTCAGAGGTTCGTGATGTTTTCGCACTAGAGCGTTTTCTGAATATGAGAGAAAAGACGGTACAAACATTAAATACATTTTTTGTGTGTCAAACAAGTTTTGATGAGTTAATTGCCAAATAGTCGGTCACTTCCAGAAGTACTCTCTAATGTTCTTTCTTCATCCCAAACATCACACCAGATAGAACAATCTAATATTGTTAGGACATAGATCATATCAGGTATAATAATCTAGCAGTGTTAGAACATGCATCACATCAGAAACAACAATCTAGCAGTGTTATAACATGCATCATACCAGGTACAATAATCTAGTACTGTTAGAACATGCATCACATCAGGTATAATAATCTATTAGTGTTGGAACATACATCACATCAGGTATAATAATCTATTAGTGTTGGAACATACATCACATCAGGTAAAATAATCTATTAGTGTTGAAACATACATCACATCAGGTATAATAATCTATTAGTGTTGGAACATACATCACATCAGGTATAATAATCTATTAGTGTTGGAACATACATCACATCAGGTATAATAATCTATTAGTGTTGGAACATACATCACATCAGGTATAATAATCTATTAGTGTTGGAACATACATCACATCAGGTATAATAATCTATTAGTGTTGGAACATACATCACATCAGGTATAATAATCTATTAGTGTTGGAACATACATCACATCAGGTATAATAATCTATTAGTGTTGGAACATACATCACATCAGGTATAATAATCTATTAGTATTGGAACATACATCACATCAGGTAAAATAATCTATTAGTGTTGAAACATACATCACATCAGGTATAATAATCTATTAGTGTTAGAACATACATCACATCAGGTATAATAATCTATTAGTGTTGGAACATACATCACATCAGGTATAATAATCTATTAGTGTTGGAACATACATCACATCAGGTATAATAATCTATTAGTGTTGAAACATACATCACATCAGGTATAGCAATCTATTATTCCTAAAATCATGTCATCAGTCATTAAATACATGAGGCAACAGATCACTTCAGTCTGGAAACATCTACAAATCAAACACAAATATTCTGTGGTAAACAAAACAGTTAACAATTATTCTTCTTTTGTCACAATCTGCTTGTGCCGCTAGGCGTCGCAGTCTATCAGATGATTGGCAACCGAGCCAGGGCGCGCTCAGTCGCTTCATATGACGTGATGTTATGGAGTCTCAAGTTGTCCGTGACTCCTTCAATCCATCTTCTTCTTGGTCTTTCCCTGCCTCTTGGTGTCTCGATTTTCATGTTGTATGCTCTTGATGCTGGCATCGTTGGTTCAATTCTCACTAGGTGACCAAACCATTTCATTCTTTGCTTCTCAATAAATTTAACGATGGGTATGGTTCCAATAGTTCTTGTAATCACATCGTTTCTCACTCGATCTCTTCTGGTTTTATTCGCAGCCATTCTCAAACATCTCATTTCACAGGTGGTTAGTCTTCTCTCGTGTTCTTTTGTTAATGTCCAAGTCTGACATTGATAACCTAATGTCGGTATAAAGATTGTATTTATAATTTGTCTTTTTATCTCAGCTGGGAGAGCAGGGTGTTTTAAAATTGGGGCAAGCTGGTATGCGATTATTAATTAACAATTAATGCTGTAAAAAAACTGAGTGACTGCAGTCAAGTTGATTTCTTAAACTAAAGTAAGACAGCACAAGTTATGATTTAAAAGTTAAAAAAAAAGAAAATACAACTAAACATTTCAACTAAAGTCTGTAACCTACGATATAGGATTCTTATTTGTTATAACAGAGGAAGCAAAATTTTAAAAATTAGAACTAGAAAACACTTTCAATAAAAAGCAGATACACGTATGTTGCCTTCAAAAGAACTACCTCAAACAAGACATAGATTTTAGATCAGAGAATACCAGTGTTACCGCTATGACTGAAAAGATGGAAGGAAGGGTGAAATACTAATCCTAGTCAAAGATAACATATCTGCATGCCAGACTGAAACATTCGTGGAAGCGCCAGAATATCAGATTCTTAAGCTCAAGACAGAAAACATAGATTTTCCAACTAATCAGCTATTACTGTCCAAGCGACCGCCCTCAGGCACTGGATACAATAGTAGCAAATAAAAGAATGATTGTATGTGGGGATTTCAACATTCACTCACAAAGCTGAGGCTACGATCATATGGATCTGAGGAGAGAAACTAGAGGACTGGCAGGATGAAAACAGATTCATTCTCATTAATAAGCCAACTGACCCACCAACCTTCTACTTATGAGCATGGCATGCCACTTCTACGCCAGACCTCGCCTTTTATTCCCCAGACATGAAATGGGATATTACTAGAACTGTTGGGAAACAACTAGGAGGCAGTCATCACCGCCTAGTCTTTCTAATGATAGAAAAACCACTCTGTAAGAGAGAGCAGAACTCTACTAATATGGAGTTACAAGAAGGCAGACTGGAAATTGTGTCAAAATCTTACAAGTAATTTGGTTAAAAATATAAAAACGGATAACAATGCAGACAAAGTAGTAGAAGAGTTCAGCAAATGTATACTTCAGGCAGTCCTGGAAACTAAGAAGTGCAGGCAAGCATTATAAACCATAATGGAATTGTGATCTAGAACAATTGCATAATGATATTGAAACTGAAAGAAAGAAAGCTGATATCAGACTTTGTCAAGAGCTTTTCAACAAATAACAACATGCAAAGACCAAATTTCAAAAAGCCCAGCTGCAGGCTAGAAGGGCATGTTGGCAAGTGAAAAAAAAAAAAATCTAAACCTTGACAGAGACACAAGGAGGAAGCTGTGGAGGCTGGTAAAGCAAATTAAAGAGCACAGGGAGAAAGACAAATACTACAATGTATATAGAAGGAGCCATCCTAAACAAAACAAAAAGGTAGCTAACCACTCTGCAGACTTATTGCTGAAGACAGCAACATTGATGTCAGCCCAGAGAAGCAGCAACAGGCTCGAGACAAACGACAACACTCAAGACAAAAAACAATATAATTCCTGAAGTAATATAGACACAAATTATGTCTAGCAAATTAGAGTTAGCAATATCAAAGCTGAAAATGGAAAAGTCGCCTGGAATTGATGGCACAACCAACGAAATGATCAAGAACCTAAACACAATAGCCAAAACAAAACTGCTACAGATTTTTAAAAATTGTTGGGCCAGTGGCAAAGTTGAAGTGAAGCAATCATGATACCTCTCCTAAAACCAGGAAAGGACAGTTTCAGTGCTTCCTGATATAGACCAGTTAGCCTTACCAGCTGTCTCTGTAAAAAACATGGAATGCAGTCAACCTAGACTTCAATGGTACACAGCAACTGAAAACATCTTCACAGCAGGCTTTAGACAGTGCTACTTCACAGAAGACCAGACAACTCACCACTCTCAAGAAATTGAAGATGCCTTCCAAGAAAAGAAGCTAGTGCTTGAGGCATGGACACATTTGAAGAATGCTTTTGACAATGTCTGAAAAAAGGTCTCATGAAGAAACTAAGAAACTACAAAGTGAATGGGAATGTGTACGAATGGATGAAAGCGTACTTGTATAATAGAAGAGCCTAAGTACAGATAGAGGGACTTAAGAGCAAGAAAGTCTTACTGCACCATGGTGTTCCCAAGGTGGTGTCCTGTACCCAACACTATTTTCTGGTCTATATCAATGACCTAATTGCTGAACTACCTTATGGTATTAATGCTGCAGTGTATGCTGGCAACTTGGTAGTGTGCAGCACAAATAAATATGCAACAGTGTCCACTAGACTGCTACAAAGATCCATAGATGCAATGGCTGCATGGGCTGATAAATGGTGTGTCAGCATCAACACAGACAAGTGTAGCACCACCCTCTTCACCCTCTCCCCAAACAAAAATCAGGTGTCATTCAGATAAATGGAATACCACTAAGAGAGGATAAGGAACCCACATACCTCTGAGTAACATTTGATTAATATGGTTAACATGGAGAAAAAACATAAAAAAGGCAGCAGCCAAAGCCAGAAGGAAGATAGCTATCCTAGGAAAACTAAATGGAACAACACGGGGCATAAATAGGAAAATACTTAGGAAAAGTTTATCAACAAACTGTACCACCACACATTGAACACGAGTCAACTGCATGGAGTTCAGCATCAAAAACCACACTATAAAAGTTATACAAGGCAAAGTCAAGCCCTGAGAGCCATAAGAGGCAGGATGTAATCAACACCTATTTCTGTGATGGAGAAGATGATGATGACAGAACAAAGAGACACTAAGATACTAATACAAGCAGAAAAGTTCCTTAGCATGCCTGAACACCCTATGAAAGAAAAATTGAAAAATCTAGCAATGGGGCGACTAAAATGAAGCAGTTTCATCTACCAGGCCCAAGTTCCTGCAGTCAAACCACTGATCTGCCTGCAAATAATAGCCCCTTAAATGCTATTCCAGATCAGACCCTTTGGAGAAATGGAGGAGCAGGAGTGTATACTGAGCATCCAAATAATAACAGATATACAGCCAAAATACGAACAGGAAAGTGCTGTCACAACTATGATGCAGAAGTTTAAACCATCAAAATAACAGGAGAGAAATTGTTAAATAAATGTCATATTTCACAACCCATGGTATTCCTAACAGATGCAAGAGCCCTATTTTAGGCACTCCAGTCTAGAACATTACCTGGTATTCGAACACTACTATCCAAACTAGGCAACCTGTGTAAGGTAACTATGCAATAGATACTTTTTTCTTTTAGAAAGGTGGAGACAGGCATGCTCCAATTAGAGTGTTAAGCATCACTTCAGAGGTCCTGGGTTGTTAGCGTCCTTTGGATAGTCTCTCCAGGTTATTCTGTTGCGTTGGGAAATGAGCAGGCAGATAGACTGGCCAGCTCTGCATGACAAGCCAGACATTGTGAGGGCCCTTTGGAAGCGAGTGAACAGTGCAGAGGCACAGATAGATCATTATGGTCTGAGGAGAATGGCGCTGCGAGGAGTTCCCAGGGGATCTGGCAGACGCTTAACACTCAGGGGAAGGGCGAGATGGATTTACAAGGAGACAGTTAATGGTACTATAGGAATTGGAACTCTTCGCTTGATGCTGAAGACGAGGATGGAGGGCTTATGGGAGTGTCCTGAGTCCTGTAATGTTGATTCCTAATTCAACATTAAATAACAGCAAAGGATACCAACCAACTGTGGAGTTTCTGGAAATGAAAGAGCTGATAAACTAGCAAAGGAAGGAGCAAATGAAGAACAACCTCATGTACCAGTCTCCTATCAACAGAAGAAGAGAATAATCAAATCAATCAGAAAGTCACCAAAATTGGCACAAGACGATTACCATATTATGGACAGATCAGAGCAATATATTATTCTACGCCTTAGAACAGGACACAACTGATTTCGCAGCCAAATGTAAACAAAATTTAAAATGGGTGAACCAGCCATGTGCACATGTGAATTGGCACCTGAGACAAGAGATCACGTTCTCCAAGACTGTCCTAAATACAACATATCAAGGCAAAACTTTTCGCCAAGAGAAACACAGGTGCAATCCAAACTTTATGGATTGCTGAGGGAATTACAAAAGACAATGAAGTTCTTACTAAAGATAACACTGCAGGCATACATAATCTATTTCATGCGAACAAAAGAAGAAGAAGAAGAAGAAGAAGAAGAAGAAGAAGAAGAAGAAGAAGAAGAAGAAGAAGAAGAAGAAGAAGAAGAAGAAGAAGAAGAAGAAGAAGAAGAAAAAGAAGAAGAAGATTTGTTAATAAAGACCGGTCAAAGTGGTTTTTATGTATCTGTGTGTGTGTCTTCTCTTTCCTTTTATTCCCTAGTCATATTTGGTGTTGTGTTAATTTTGTTTGCAAAAATAGAATAAGCATGTAACAAAAATAAACATATATAAAATCACTGAATGTGTTTCCAGTGATTGTTTTTACACTAATTTAGCCACACTCAAAGATATTCTTATTTTTTACACAATCATCAGTTGACGCATAATATGGCAACACTAAGTCACAGTCCATGCACATTAGAGAGGTTGGAAGTAGAATCTAGAGTATCTAACTTTCCCATTATCTCTGGAATATGGGGTTTATTATCTGCTCATCAATATACTTCACTTAAAAGAGATATCTAACATAATAACTAGAAGATATCAGTTCTTTTTTCTTTCTCATATGTAATATTAGACCATGTATCTGGCTTGCCGTACTCCACTTTTACAAGAAAATAAAAACAAGCTGTTTTTTAATTTCAGAAATGTATAGTATTTTACAAGGGTTGGACAACAAATGGTAAATGTAAATACTGAAAATCAAAACAAAGTTTTTTGCATACTATAGTTGCCCTGGTAAAACAGGCAGTTGCAGCTGATTGTTGTTCAATTTGTACTTCAGGTATAAAGGATTAAGTTATTTGCTTCATTTATGTAATTGTTGTTGTAGTATGCACCTGACAAGATATCACGAGATATGCCACTCAATAAATTGTGCAATATATTGTTTGTGTCTTCTTTGTTCAGATTTAAATTCAATTAACAATAGTTGCTGTCATTTCTTTTAAACTGTGCCACTGTCTTTTCTTGTTTGAGCTTAGGGGATGCCATCGACAAACTAAAAAATAATCAATGAAGTTCTAATCAGAAAAAAAAATATTGGCAAAATAATTACAATGCACTAAATAACTGACAAATGCATTCATATAACTGTACCTCTTTATAGTGAATTTGTGAGTAGACTTCTTCATGCATACATGAACAATATATGCTTTAGAAGCCTCATAGTGAAATAAAACATGTGTTTAACAGATTTATCCAAAGCTAGACTCAGAAAGTTATAAATTAGACATGTTTTAGTCACTGATAGAGTCAAACTTTGATGAGAGATAGTTTTGATATATACCTCATGCAAAGCCTACAACAATAACAAAATCAGCTGATACAAAAAGAATAAATGTTAGTGGAAAAAAAAAAATCGTAAGTGTCGGTAAGGTCTAGTGCAATTCCCTTATTAGTTAGGAACACAGGCTATAAAATTAAGCACAGATCGATTTTTTATATAAAGTTATTTTTGTGTGTGTGTGATGAAAATACATACCTTTTCGAAAGTATTTTTTTTTTTAATTACCAAAAAAAAAAAAAAAAAAAGGGTCCACTGATATAATGTTCTAAACATTTCTCCAGAATGAGATCTAATGGGCAGACAGACTGGTTTATTTTTTATTTATACATCACTAAGTGGTTCATGTTCAATTATGATTTATTTTTGGTACATTTTATTTGAGTTTTCCTTGAGTGCCATGGTGGTAAATGAAAAAAATTATTTCTTTTTACCAATTCCTCTTAACATACAACCAGTCTTTTACTAATAATTAACTATTACCACAAATTAATTTTCTAGCAGTATTCTAATATTATTCCTCTACAATCCTGGTCATTTTGAGGTATAATATGTGTACGGTGCACAGCACATGAAATAGTATAGTCTGTTTGGATGTAACACTTGTAACATTTCGAAAAATGTCACCTTTGGCCTCTGGTTGTAAATCCCCTGGGACTCAAAGAGTTAAAGGCAAAATACAACGCAGAGTTCTGTATGAGGATTAATATGTCTGAAAAAAGAATACCTTTAATGCTAATATACTCATTAATGTACTGTCAAATATTGCAGTAAAGTTAATGTAACTTTCTAACACAATAGAAATGTGAAACACAAATAACGTCTAACAATCAAAGTCAAACCCTTGGGCTCTAACAGCGAGACCGCCACCTGATGAATGGGAGAAGCACAAGATTGGTGTCCCATGTCCTACTATAATACTCACATTAAAGAAAGCAGGGCAACAAATTTAAGACAAAGATGGACTTCAGGTCAAATATGACAGATCAGCTGTCAACATTTTTTAATGTCCTTTTCGTTTTCAGCACACAAAAATTAGTAAAGTTCAGCTATTTTCATTTCTAAAACCTTTTGGTTGTTGACTAGCGTTTAATAATTTTCCATTCTACATAGAAGTCTGCACTGGTTGCCATGTCACAAAGTGCTGAAAAGATTTTATAGGTTGAAGCAAAAAATGATAATTTTTTTTTTTTAAGAGATCAACGGTGAAAACACAGATTTAAAAAAAAAGGAACGTTGGATCCAGGATCTGGCTTTTACTATGGACATTACTGTACAATTAACTGATCACAATTTGACATTACAAGGTAAAAACAATCTCATAACTCAGTTGTATAGTGATTCCAGAGCTTCATTACAAAACAGAATATGCAGAAGTCATGAACTCAAACTGAAATTTAGTTAGTTTCCTAAGTGCAAAGAGCTGAAAAATGCTGCAAGTACTGAATCTGCACTTAGCTTTGTTAAGTATGACAGTAAATTGGAATTTGTCAAAAGAATTTCAGGAATGATTTAGTGATTTCTCATCTTTTGAACACCATCTTGCATTATTCTCAGCACCATTCACATATGATGCTTCCAAGGCAGAAGAAAGTCTGCACATAGAACTCTTGGAAATGCAGTTGGATTCTAAACTCAGAACTCTTTTCTTTTCAAACATTCCTGAAAAGTTTCAAAACTTCAGAAAGCTTGTCATAAAGATTATGGCAATGTTTGATTCAACCTGTGTATTTGAACAGTTATTTTCCTTCATTAAATCAACAAAAACTTCTCAGGGAACTAAGCTGACTGATCAACACGTCACCTCTATCAAAATTGAAATTTCACTGACGTTCAAGTGTGACATAGCAAAACTGGTCATTTAAAATAGGCATCAAGCCTCAGGACTCCCATGTGGGTTGCAGGGTCTCAATGTGGAGAAAAACAAGAATAGATCAACTGCCTCCCCAATAAGCATGTCATAGGAGTCGACTAATTGGAGCTTCCTTCAAAGTCAGAATGCATATGCTCGAGAGGCAAGGAACCAATAGTCTGCATACAAATAAGTCAGATCTGTAAAATGGATTTGCAAGCAACACTCCGGTTCTTGAAGAGGACTAAAGTCCAGAAGTGGACGAACAACGAGAACTTTCTGCCGGAGTTTACAGCCGGTGAATGTGAAGAAAAAAAATAGCTTCAGGACAAAACACTAAACACAGTCATAAATAAATGTTAATTTTGAATTGTTTTAATTTTGTACAATGTAATAGCTGCAAGTGTACAAAATACAATAGACATAAATAGATTATTACTGTCTTTTATTTCTTGACTGACAAGAATTATAACTGTGACTAACATCTTCAAGACAAATATAACTGTGACTAACATCTTCAAGACAAATATAACTGTGACTAACATCTTCAAGACAAATATAACTGTGACTAACATCTTCAAGACAAATATAACTGTGACTAAATATAACTGTGACTAACATCTTCAAGACAAATATAACTGTGACTAAATATAACTGTGACTAACATCTTCAAGACAAATATAACTGTAAACTCACTACCTTGTTAAAATAAAATGACTTACAGAATATTTAATTTTAAAAAAAAATTCAATTCAATTACAACACATGTACGACCACTGAATTGAAAAGATGAGAATTAACTATTGAGTTACAGCACAAATGAGGCTAGTAACTTGAAAATCATGTCAAGTACCTGCTGAGTCACTGCACAAATATGGCTCCTGAGTTGAAAATCATGGCAATTAACTATTGAGTCAATGCACAAATATAGCTAGTGAGTTGCAAATCAGGCCAGTTCACTACTGAGACACTGCAAAAATATGGCCACTGACTTGAAAACCAGGTAAATTAACTACTGAGTTACTGCACAAATATGGCTAGTGAGTGGAAAATGAGCTACTGCACATTAGCCACACAGGCATATATAATAATACTGATGAAACTCACCTTATCATTACACAGATACAGACAATGAGAAGAATAATGAAGAGAAGTCCAGCAACTGTTGTCACCACAGCGATGATGATAGTTTCTGTCTCCTGATCTGATACCGCAGCTGCATCTGTGTACATGTAATAATCAAAATCATCATCTTTTAACTTGACTTGAATACACCAAACAGCGGTGTGTCCAGTAAATATATGTCATAAAAGAGATGTGCTGTTCGAGACTTACGCAACTAGTTTTTACAGATAAATTAAACAAATTTTTCTATCCATTTCATTTTACTGATTTAGTCATATTTCCATGGCGTGTGTGCATGGCATCCTGATTGCTGTGGTGCGCCTCCTGGCTGGTTGCCTCCAACTTCAGCACCTTGTTTTGCAAGGGTAGACTGTGGTCATACTCTAGGAGAGTAGGCTCATCCCTTCGTCTTTCACCTTTACCTCGTTTGTTGTCCCATCCAGTTTCCCGCTGGGGGTTGAAACCCCAACTTTTAACTGAATGAAGCAGTGATTTAATTTAATATCAATTACAATTCAAACAAGATGTTCAAAGAAATTGAAAGGGGGGGGGGGGGGGGGGGGGGGGGGGGGGGGGGGGGGGGGGGGGGGGGGGGGGGGGGGGGGGGAAGGGATCAACACAAAGTAGTAAAAAAATCTAGTTTGAATACAAAAACTATATACAAACAGTGGCAATAAGAGTGACAAGAGAAGATGATTTGAATATGTAAATAACACAGACTCAGATGAACAGGATAGGTATGAAAAGATGGATACTGATGGAGAGCATTTGCTAGGTCCTTCATTACATGAAATATAAAACTACATGATGTAGATTACAAATACACTGCAAATAATACCATAAAGTCAACAACATAATATTTATTTCAAAGAAAAAAGATATGTAGTAATGTAAATGAAACAAAATTATACATTTTCATCAATTAATTAGATATTCAAATAAATGTATTGGGATCAACTCAACAAAATGTTATCAAAGGCTTAAAATTCTATAAAACTTAGAGGTACTTAATGTGAAAGCTACAGAAGAAATCACAGTGATTAATGGTTTCCACAGAATGCAAAAGTTTTCTGTCTTACCTGGTCTGATGTCACATAATGTACCCTTATAGTCATCTCTGCATCTGCACTCGAAGGGTGATCGGATACATTCACCCTTACTACCACAATAGTTTGGAATATCACATTTATCTGAAATTTACGTTATGCAATAAGATAATGTGGTTGGATGAAGACTTTATATGAGTTGCATGCTAAGGATGTGTCTGATTCTTTGCCCTGAGACAGAATTGATCCATGTGTAGGGACATGGTTGGTGACACATGTTACTGATACAGGCTCAACCAGAGGAAAGTAGGTCAGCACAGCTCCAAGAACAAATCACTGATTAACAAGGAATGAACATAAAGCAAGCAACTAAAACTCACTGAATGCATGAGAGTGGGGGGTGGGGAGGGGGGGGGGGGCAGTTGGTCATTTGTGAGACTTGGCTTCTGAGTGAAAGGCTGACTATATATTATTTCAAGTAACTGCTATAATGGGCCAATGTATGTTGTGCTGAAGACAGACAGCAGTCACTGGATCATGCTTGTGTGAAAACAGTGTCATGAAGTATTCCAGATAAGCTGTAGACAATATTTTTTGTGTGTCTTTGGCTAGAGAATAGTATGGCAGGAAAGTAGACTGTGTGTGGAATAGACTGACTGAGCAGTTTAGGGATCTGTTAATACATATATAGCCAGATCATCATGTTGTGTGCTACATGTATGGACTTCATTCATGGAAAAGCCTATCTGCCAAGTCTATCTGACTAAGAGAGCTCATGCAGGGTGTAAATTTTCCCTGAATGTGTATTTTCTTAAAATGGATACCAGAATGTAGTGCTGACAGTTCCAAGAAATGTGTGATATGTAAATAGTTTTCTTATTTACCTCAAACACTGTGCCAAGTATCTTCAGACTTCTTATGTTGAGTTATAGAGTTTTTAAATCTGGCTAACCCTTTGGCTCATGTCGCGAGACACCGCTTCAGACTTCTTATGTTGATTTCCTTTACGAGGCTGCATTTCAAGTACAATATTAGAATTGTACCAGACAGAGGAAAGGCCACGCTGATTCATTTCTATCGCTGACACATGGGTCTGAAACTCGATCTTTGAGATTTGATTCCTATCTTTGTGTATCCAGGGTCTATTCCTATTGACTGTATCTAGGACATGTAGAAGATAGCCCATCCTCTTCTACGTGTACAGAAATGATCTATGACTGTTTATCATGTTTATCGTGTATTCAGTGGTAACATTTCATGGAGACATTTTTCTTCTCAATTTTATTCTATAATTCATGATGTTTGCTTGTTGTAGTAAGTGCTGAATTTTGTTTTCAGGTTATTCATGTATTATTTTACTGTGGTGTTGATGACATATTGTCTAAGAAAACTTCACATTGGGAAACTATTTTTTTCAGCACCACAAAAGCTGGTTACAAACCAGAAATTAATCATACAATGGAATATCTAAAAAACAAGAAATCTGCCCATTTGATCTATAATCATCAATTTTTATAGAGATAATTCTACAGCATCATGTCTGATTTTGTTTTGCACTTATAACTGCATATTGCTGACCGAGCTTGAGAAAATATGCAGTTTTACACTATCATCATGAAGAACAGAAGTTGGAAGACCATTCATCTGGACTGGACAGTTGTCAGAAGTGGAAGCTATGTAAATGGCCATGCTACGGGACCATTTTCCCACTTCGTACAATATGAAGAGAAAGGGGAGAGTTGGGAATATATTTTATTTTGCAGAGAATTAGAGACTATACATTTTGATTGTTTCCATCTCTAGCTGCTAAAAGGCTAAGGACAGTTTCCTTGTTCCTTGTGACAGGACGAGCTTCCAGACTGGTCATAGTTGATGACTAAAGTGCCCAGAGGAAGATCTTGGTAATTGGGACAGATCTAACGTTCCACCTCATTCCCTGAAACAGATGATGCTCTGGGAAACTTTATGTGGTAATTGTTTTGTGTTATTTCCACTTATCCTCTCATGATATTAGTTTCTTGTTACAATAATTTTTAACATCATCATCTATTTAGTTTGATCAGAGTAGAGATAACAAAACAGATGATATAATTTCTTTAAAAAATCTATGTGTATTTGTCAACCATAGTTAAAGTTTTTTGTATTTCCAAATATGTGTACGGTGTCAGTCTAGTGCTGTCTGTCAATATACCTCTGCTAGATGGGGGTTTAGTTTAAAGACCAGAAAGGGAAGACGTCGGGAGGGGTAATCTGCTCTGTCCAGCTTTACATTTAGTAAGTGCTCACTGGACATCTAAATTCCCTTTTCCTTTTTCTGGGGATATTCAGGCAGCTCACTTTCCTTCACGAGCCGATTTGAGTCTGTATCTGAGTATCCAGAGACTATGTCTGCTCTTAGCATCAAGATAGCTGTCTCAGTTTCTCACTTGCATCAGTAGGGAGGATTTAACCCTTTCGCTGCTACGTTCCCGGAAATAGTTGTCCTCCCTGTGCTAAGCAATGTGAAAAAAAAGTCTCTGCTGTGCGCAATACTTTTCTATCCTCCAAACGCAAGAGATGCGTCGGCGGTGAGGGCTATATTTTGTACACCTAAAAAATTTTACCCTGGGGAGTTGTGTGGTTGGTCCGAGTGGTGACAAGTCAGAGGCACGATGGTGGCCCACAAACTTGACTAACGGAGCTATCATCCTTCTGGGGGTGGGGGATTAATGATAAGAACTGTTCCCTGTCCGTATCCCAAAATTTGATTGACGAACCTACCACGGCTGCCACTTTAATCATAGTTATTTGTAGTCACCATGTTATTAAATACCAAAATAATAAAAAAAATTTAATAATAATACTTGAGTCGTCCGTTGATAAAAAGTAGCAGGAACTGAAAGGAAAATTTACAATAATTAAAAAAAAAATAAAAACACGACTTCGGGGGTGAACACACGACCCTCTGATTCTAAGGCGAACGTGATACCAACTACACTATACTACCGCTTGACGTATTTTGCTGTGTGAATGATAATAATGACTGATGTACGCAGACTATCAATAACGTGCCTAAGCTTGTAGTCTATCGCCGCCTGCATGAGCACTGTTGTCTGAGAAATGTTTGAGATTCTCAACAATAGTAAAAATATGTCTGTCGACATTATTTCACGGGAGTTTTTAGCAAACAGTCTTTGCTTAAGTACTCTATTTTGAGTTTCTTTGTTCTAAGCATTAGCAGACAGACAGCAAAAAAAAAAAAAAAAGTTCGTCCGAATCTGTGTCTGTCCATCGGGAAAGACGAGAATTTTTAGTGACTGAACTGTTTGAATTTTCAGTAGCAGAAATACAGTTAGAGCTGGAGTCATCAAAATTATGCACTACTGGTTTCAAATCAACAGTTCATAAAGACAACTGATCAATTTATTGCCGTTTTGATGGTGCTTCATTGTCGCTGCTCTCTGATTCCGACAATGAGGACGTCGGACAGGCAAACAGCTTTTTTTGGACACGACGGTTTCAGCAGTCGATATTGATGGCCTAGTCAAATCTTTTTGTTCACTGTCAGAAGTAAACATTTCAAAGTCATCTTCGCTATCACTTCTTGACAGAAACTCCATAAATTCTTCATCAACTTTAACAAGTTTTCTTGCCATTTTGTACTAAGTGTAGAATAATACAAAAGCACAAATATATATCAGGGCACAAAATACACAGATCACCGACCACGCTGTCACGGTAAACAAAGCAACGGGATAACGCAGAATGCAGTAAACACACCTTAAACACACCTAAAAGTACGTGCCAGTGCTTTTAATCATATGTAAATGGGTCAGTTTAATCTAAATATAGCTAATGTATATTGCCCTTCAGCCAATAAAATACGAGGTAACAGAAATCTGTAGGAAAAGTCCAAAAACGGCTTAGGACGTCCATAGCACTGGGGGTCAAGAAAAAAAATAACGTCCAAAGACGGGCGTAGCAGCGTACGGGAAATCGGGAAAAGACGTCCATAGCAGCAAAAGTGTTAAACCCATACCCCCCACTTTAATGAGTATAAGAGAAACCCATTCCACTACAGCTTATTCTGTTGTCTGTCAACAATTTATCTGAGATTATTCCATGAATAATTGACAATTTTTGTACAATTACTAGGGTCTGGAGTTTAATATCATCAAAAATGTCTCACTAATTGACAATTTATGTTAACATTGTCACATGTACTAAGTGTACACATACTTACAAATGCATTGGTTATTTTGTAGCTGAAAGTCTCTTCCACAGTCACATCTATAGCCTGACTGAACGTTGACACAAACTTGAGTGACAATGTCACATTTATTGCCACCAGAACATGGATCTGAACACAGAACAAGAACAGATGAAACAAAGCAAGTGATGCTAATTCAGATATCATATTACTCTAGTGATCTGACTGTTTTACTGGTAAGCAAAATGTTATACTAAATAGTTTAATTTTCTTACAAAAATCACGTACATAACATAAACTAAAATAATATGTTAGATGTTCAAATCTGATTAAACATACTAGTTATAACATGTTATTTTTAAATTGTATTTTTTGCGGCAGTATAATTTATATTTTGTCAAAAACTGATGATGTATGCACACAGGTAGGCATGCATATGCACACACTCTCACAAAGATATTCTCTTACTTTCTTGCTGCCTTTGCCTATCTCAGATTATAAAACTATTTTACTTTTTTTTTAACCCAACCTGTACTGATTAATTTCTCCAGACTAAAACATATTAGCTCCAAAGTAGACAAACTTAGGCATGGAATGTGCTCAAACGACAACTGTTCAGTTTAAAAGAGCTGAAGATTATGTATTCGTCACTGTAATGTCTCTCATTAAATCCTTGCATTGTGTGTGTGTTCATAGAACACAAAAATGCAGCCCTAACAATAATTGACATCATCATCACGTGCCTGGCTAAAAAAGTGTATTTGTTTTTCGGTATCTCACACAATCACTAGAATTATGAATAAGGTGAGTTTCCCTGTCTTGCCTCATCCATATGATTAGCCATCCTGGTTTATTTCTCTTTGCCTTCCCATTGCTATTATACAATCAATCTTGCTGGTCATTACAAAGTTCTTGAGTCAATTCCTTCTCATAATAAATCAGAACAAACACAGACATCTAATTAGTTTATGGTTGTATCAAATACTCAGACTCTTGCCCAGAGGTAAGGTGTCAAGGATCCAGATAACACTTAACAGACAAACTTAGTGGCACAACACTCAACAGACAAACTTAGTGGCACAACACTCAACAGACAAACTTAGTGGCACAACACTCAACAGACAAACTTAGTGGCACAACACTCAACAGACAGACTTAGTGGCACAACACTCAACAGACAAACTTAGTGGCACCACACTCAACAGACAAACTTAGTGGCACAACACTCAACAGACAGACTTAGTGGCACAACACTCAACAGACAGACTTAGTGGCACAACACTCAACAGACAAACTTAGTGGCACAACACTCAACAGACAGACTTAGTGGCACAACACTCAACAGACAAACTTAGTGGCACAACACTCAACAGACAGACTTAGTGGCACAACACTCAACAGACAGACTTAGTGGCACAACACTCAACAGACAGACTTAGTGGCACAACACTCAACAGACAAACTTAGTGGCACAACACTCAACAGACAGACTTAGTGGCACAACACTCAACAGACAAACTTAGTGGCACAACACTCAACAGACAGACTTAGTGGCACAACACTCAACAGACAGACTTAGTGGCACAACACTCAACAGACAGACTTAGTGGCACAACACTCAACAGACAGACTTAGTGGCACAACACTCAACAGACAGACTTAGTGGCACAACACTCAACAGACAGACTTAGTGGCACAACACTCAACAGACAGACTTAGTGGCACAACACTCAACAGACAGACTTAGTGGCACAACACTCAACAGACAGACTTAGTGGCACAACACTCAACAGACAGACTTAGTGGCACAACACTCAACAGACAGACTTAGTGGCACAACACTCAACAGACAGACTTAGTGGCACAACACTCAACAGACAGACTTAGTGGCACAACACTCAACAGACAGACTTAGTGGCACAACACTCAACAGACAGACTTAGTGGCACAACACTCAACAGACAGACTTAGTGGCACAACACTCAACAGACAGACTTAGTGGCACAACACTCAACAGACAGACTTAGTGGCACAACACTCAACAGACAGACTTAGTGGCACAACACTCAACAGACAGACTTAGTGGCACAACACTCAACAGACAGACTTAGTGGCACAACACTCAACAGACAGACTTAGTGGCACAACACTCAACAGACAGACTTAGTGGCACAACACTCAACAGACAGACTTAGTGGCACAACACTCAACAGACAGACTTAGTGACACAACACTCAACAGACAGACTTAGTGGCACAACACTCAACAGACAGACTTAGTGGCACAACACTCAACAGACAGACTTAGTGGCACAACACTCAACAGACAGACTTAGTGGCACAACACTCAACAGACAGACTTAGTGGCACAACACTCAACAGACAGACTTAGTGGCACAACACTCAACAGACAGACTTAGTGGCACAACACTCAACAGACAGACTTAGTGGCACAACACTCAACAGACAGACTTAGTGGCACAACACTCAACAGACAGACTTAGTGGCACAACACTCAACAGACAGACTTAGTGGCACAACACTCAACAGACAGACTTAGTGGCACAACACTCAACAGACAAACTTAGTGGCACAACACTCAACAGACAGACTTAGTGGCACCACTGAAGTGGAAAGCATAGACCACCTAGGTTGGGATATCTTGACATTTTCAGAGAGCAGACCTTAGGAGCAGGTAACTTAAAATAAAAGTAATTATCTCCCTCTAAGATTACCCCACTTTAGTGTAGGTCAGAGGGCTATGATTGACACCTTTCAGAATGAGGTGTTATCAGACAACCTCAAACCAGGTGACAGAGCAATTGGCAGACTGGGAATGTAAAAAGGTGTGACTCCATTTATGACCATGCAAAGCTAGGTCCAGCAGATGGACCATGGGAATGCTAACAAGTGTTTGTGCTTTCCTGATTGACAGGCTTTTAGTAAATGGACTGACCCACAGGGAGGAGGTTTGACATCCCTTGAATGAGAGTTGTCTAGGATGGAAAGTGGAAGGGGCTAAACTGTTAGTGAAGATGAGGGAAAAGTTAAATATAGTGAGGAGTCTAGAATTCACTTCAGACTGCCGCCAGCATGTTGACTGAGAGCTGCACTAGAAAGTTTTGTTAGCTGTTTGAGTCTTTTTGGCAAATTGTTGAAATTTTCCTAGGTCTGACTGAATATTATTTTCATTCTTGTATTCATCTGTTAGGAGTCTAGCTATCCTTTTCTGCCTTCCTAAATTATCTAAATACACATATTGTTTGAAACAGCTCTTTGAGAGTATTCAGCTATCTCTTTTAGGGAGCCGATAAACCATTCCCATTTCTTGAATTTTTATATTACATGTTTTTTGATGTAACTTTTCATGTTTATAAAATAAATTGACTTGAATACTGATATTTATCATAATGAAATGTAATGAAATTATAATGTTTCACACATCCACAAAACCATGTGCACTGTTTGTGGGCATATAATGCCCACATGTGTAACCATGTGGTGATGGTTTTGCTAGCGCACCATGTACTCAATTTAGTGGGTTTACCTACTCAGGGGACTGACCACCTAGAGAAAAACCATGAGAGTATATAATTAACTGTCCCTGGAAATACAATATTTAAGACAACCAGCACATATGAAGTTTTGGGTTTTCAGCACATAGCCTTGTACCACATGTCTGTGTCAAAACATGTCAAAACAGTTTCGAAGTCTCAGTGAGGACAGACAACCGACTTATAGGACTTCAAATGTCATGACAAGACATGAGAGAGAAGGCAGGCTATGTGGACATAAGACCAGACCAGACTGGAGAGAATGTGAAAATGAGGAGGAGGGGTGAAATATGTTTTATCTGAATATGCGTAATGTGTTTAATCTAGACACTACACATATGTGCTTGTTTCTTTTATCGCAGTCCCATCAGGGCAAGGACCAGTCAGTGCATATCAGTAGCAGATGGTCCAAGTGTTTGACCTGCTTGAAGGAGTTGAGGATGACAGAATGAGAAAAAGTTGGCAGTCTCATTGGTGAGATCTGTCCCAGGTTTACAAGTTACATAATATTTACTCATCATGTAAACATTGTAACACCATCCTCACTCTACTATTGTATGTACTTATTGAACTCAGTGATGACATTACCATCACTGAGCTATTATTTTTTATGATTGCAAAATCAATATTATCTTTTATGATCGCAAGATCAATATTATCTTTTATGTTTGCAAGATCAATACCATCCGTTAATTTTTAGTTAGATTTATTCAATAAAATCATGTTCAAGTTAGTAAACTTATAGTTTGTTAACTATTATTCATAGTTCCAAGTGGCTATGTTAGTAATGTGTAACTAAACACTTTAATTTTAAAATCCCTATCACACTTGGTGGGTGCTTTCATTATAAATTAATACCAGTAGAGGAGGAAATGGCAGGGGTTTACTGTGTATCTTGATATTCTCTAAGTAAATATATCTAGATATCTAACTACCCTTTTCCTACTCCTGGGGATACAAATAGAGCTATTTTAATTTTTTAATTTTTTTGCACTTTTCTTGTTTACCCAGGACTGTCTCTGGGATCAGCATAGCTCTGATATCATACCAGTTTCTCATGTGGGGTTGCAGTGTTAGGATTCAAACCTACACACTCACAAAATAAGTGTGTTTATCCATGTGGGGTTGGTGACAATGATTTCAGCTGTCATTGTTTAAAATCATTTCATGATATTCTTTGCATTCTTCTAAGCCACATCTCCACTCTGATTAATTGTTTTTCAGCTAGTCTGCTTACAGCTCATGTTTCACACTCACAACATTATAGGTTTGATTCAGCTCTTTAACACTCTTTCTCTTACCAAAATGGATATCTTCCTAATAGTAATTTGTGCATATTACTGAAAGACCTAACAATATATGGCAAGCAGAGTTAGAGACAGAGATTTTTTTTTTAAATGGGAAGGACATGGGGAGGAAGTGCAACAGACAGCAAGGATGACAAGCCCCTGGTGTGGGGTGATTTTAAGTATCTATGCTCCAAAGAAGGGAAACAACAGAAGAAGAGGACACTGTGTTTACATATACTTGATAGCTTGTGGCGTAAATAGAAAATATGCATACATAATACATGCTGGTACTTGACAGAATGCAAAAACATATTTAAAAAGAGCACACAATGCAATAAAATGGTGAAAATACAGCGAATTTCAGTTAATAAACTCACAATGACATTTGTCTAAAGCTGAAGATCCTACACTGTCAGTAATCTGGTCATTAGGACAGGGTCTGCAGGGCCAAAACTTTCCCTCTGAATAGGAGTTGACAGGGCATATAATGCAATCTTGTAGCGATACGTCATAAGCATAACCCGGGCTGCAGGTTGCTGCTCAAACAACAAAATACAAAAACATAAAATCATTAATTTTTACAGCAAGTTTGCATCCAAAAGACATATAAGATAATTAATATAGATTCAAAGGCCAATGTGACAACAAAAGTGAACTTACGCACTGAACAGTCAGAAAGCTTAGTTGAACCAGACTTGGCTGTGGTTAAATTAGCCCCACAGCCAGAACAGTTCCAGTGACCCTCTGTCTTATTGCGGTAAGTGCCTTCTGGGCAAGCCATACATGTGTTGTCAGTGCTGTTCAGAAAAAATCCTGATTCACAGTCCTCTATGAAAAGAAAGAATACAATGATACACTTTATGTTTATGTAAAATTATGACTATTTTAAAATTACCAACACTCCGCCATGTATACATTAAATACACTGAATGGAACATAGATCAATTAGAGTGTGAACTATACATTTAATTCACCACTTTTAAACAAGATAACACTGCTAAATATATGGTAAAAAATGGTCATGTCATAAGATCATTGCATATATTGGTTGTGCATCACTTCACCATATAAAATAATTTATCTTCAATATAAACTAAGTTCATGTAATGGAAAAACAGATATCACTTACTCTTACAGTCAGCAACAGATGTGCTCTTTACACTCTGTGTGGTAGTATTAAATGGACAGCCTTTGCATTTCGTTTGTCTGATAGTGTCCTGAAATTGGCCAATGGGACAATCTTTGCATGTGTTGTCACCGACATCTCGGTACTGACCCAGTGTTAAGCAATCCACTAGAAATAAAGAATACAAAACAATATTATGGGCTGAAAACATGTATCTCAATAAAGCAAATACAAATATAATTTTTCAGGATTGATTATGCTAAGCTGTTTGTACATTCCTGTCTCCTACTCTAAGTCTCAAGTCTCATACTACAAGCCTCCAGTCTCCTACTCCATGTCTCCAGTATCCTACTACAAGTCTCTAAGTCTTCTACTACAAGTCTCCAGTCTCCTTCAACAAGTCTCCTACTACACAGAGTCTCTAAGTCTTCTGCTACAAGTTTCCATGTCTCCTACTAAAGGTCTCCAGTCTGCTATTACAAGCCTCCAGTCTCCTACTCCAAGTCTTCAATCGCCTACTACAAGTCTACAGTCTCCTACTACAAGTCTCCTACTACATGTTTCCAGCCTCCTACTCCAAGTCTCTAGTCTCCTACTACAAGTCTCCAGTCTCCTACTCCAAGTCTCTAGTCTCCTACTACAAGTCTCCAGTCTCCTACTCCAAGTCTCTAGTCTCCTACTACAAGTCTCCAGTCTCCTACTCCAAGTCTCTAGTCTCCTACTACAAGTCTCCAGTCTCCTACTCCAAGTCTCTAGTCTCCTACTACAAGTCTCCAGTCTCCTACTCCAAGTCTCTTAGTCTCCTACTACAAGTCTCCAGTCTCCTACTCCAAGTCTCTAGTCTCCTACTCCAAGTCTCTAGTCTCCTACTACAAGTCTCCAGTCTCCTACTCCAAGTCTCTTAGTCTCCTACTACAAGTCTCCAGTCTCCTACTCCAAGTCTCTAGTCTCCTACTACAAGTCTCCAGTCTCCTACTCCAAGTCTCTTAGTCTCCTACTACAAGTCTCCAGTCTCCTACTCCAAGTCTCTAGTCTCCTACTACAAGTCTCCAGTCTCCTACTCCAAGTCTCTTAGTCTCCTACTACAAGTCTCCAGTCTCCTACTCCAAGTCTCTTAGTCTCCTACTACAAGTCTCCAGTCTCCTACTCCAAGTCTCTTAGTCTCCTACTACAAGTCTCCAGTCTCCTACTCCAAGTCTCTTAGTCTCCTACTACAAGTCTCTAGTCTCCTACTCCATGTCTCTAGTCTCCTACTACAAGTCTCTAGTCTCCTACTCCAAGTCTCTAGTCTCCTACTACAAGTCTCCAGTCTCCTACTTCAAGTCTCTAGTCTCCTACTACAAGTCTCCAGTCTCCTACTCCAAGTCTCTAGTCTCCTACTACAAGTCTCCAGTCTCCTACTCCAAGTCTCCAGTCTCCTACTACAAGTCTCCAGTCTCCTACTCCAAGTCTCCAGTCTCCTACTACAAGTCTCCAGCCTCCTACTCCAAGTCTCTAGTCTCCTACTCCAAGTCTCTAGTCTCCTACTCCAAGTCTCTAGTCTCCTACTACAAGTCTCCAGTCTCCTACTCCATGTCTCTAGTCTCCTAATACAAGTCTGCAGTCTCCTACTCCAAGTCTCTAGTCTCCTACTACAAGTCTCCAGTCTCCTACTACAAGATTCCTACTACAAGTTTCCTGTCTCCTACTTTAAGTCTCAAGTCTCCTAATAAAAGTCTCCCTTTTTTTCTAAGTCTCTGTTCTCCTAAACCTAGTCTTAAGTCTCCTACTACAAGTCTCCAGTCTCCTACTCCAAGTCTCCAGTCCCCTACTACAAGTCTCTAAGTCTCCTACTACAAGTCTCCAGTCTCCTACTACATGTCTCGAGTCTCCTACTACAAGTCTCTAAGTCTCCTACTACAAGTCTCCAGTCTCCTACTACATGTCTCGAGTCTCCTACTACAAGTCTCTAAGTCTCCTACTACAAGTCTCCAGTCTCCTACTACATGTCTCCAGTCTCCTACTCCAAGTCTCCAGTCTCCTACTACAAGTCTCTAAGTCTCCTACTACAAGTCTCCAGTCTCCTACTACAAGTCACCAGTCTTCTATTACGTTTCCAGTCTCCTGCTCCAAATCTCCAGTCTCCTGTTCCAAGACTCCAGTCTCCTGCTCCTACTCCAAGTCTTCAGTCTGCTACTAAAAGTCTCCAGTCTCCTGCTCCAAGTCCCCAGTCTCCTGTTCCAAGACTCCAGTCTCCTGCTCCAAGTCTCCTACTACAAATCTCTAGTCTCTTACTAAAAGTCTCCATTCTCCTAACAAAAGTCTCCAGCTTTCTACTACAACACAGTGCATTTCTCATAGATGTTCTGCTTATTTTAATTTTCTCTCTAATGCTGGTACTTGTAACCTTGTCCCTTTTGTGGTGTTAGTTATCTTACAGAGACATTTTACATGTAGTTATTTTCTCTTCTGAGTTGAATTGAGTTAAATGATTTAAGAACCAACATAATGGCATTTGGGGCATTCCCATAAGCACTCTGTCCCCATCTTCAGCAGCCAGTGAAGAGTTCAAACACTAATAGTGCCGGTAGCCTTCGGGGCATTTCCATAAGTGCTCTGTCCCCATCTTCAGCAGTCAGTGAAGAGTTCTGATACTAATAGTGCCGGTAGCATTCTGATTAAACATCCATCTTGCCTTTCCTCTGAGCCTCAAGTATCTGCCAGAACCTCTTGTCACTCTCTTCTAGTCCATTCATTGTCCGTGTTTGGCACTGACAACTTAAAGTAGGGATGAAGATGCTATTAATCATTTGCTGTTCTGATGGACGGAGACGTCTGAGTATTTAAGCAGGGGGCTTAACATTTGCCTTCTGTACTCTGGCTTCTGTCTCTCTGTCGAATCTGCTATCTTCTGTAAATATGCTTCCTAGATTTTTGAATTCTCATACTTGTTTAATTGTAGTACCATTAACATGGTCATTCATGTTATTTTGTTTCTGTCCTATTTTCCTTACCTCAGTTTCCAGTGTTTATTTTCATATCATACTTTATGCAGGTTTGATGTAAGGAGTCAATATGGTGTTGAAAATTCGGTTCTTAACCCTTTTTAAGGCCCATCTAGTTCAGTGCCGCAAATTTACACACTAAGAAAGTTTTCATTGATCAGCCAAGTCAACTTCTGTAAAGGTTCAAGGGGTGTCACCATGCCCACATTTAAGACCTCAGAAAATCAATAACTCACTCTCTGTTGACGCAACCTCCATATTACAGTAAGTTAGTTATTTTAATAACTCCCATAAAATCTGCAACTGGCCCTAACCAAAACCTCATTCACCACAAACTGAACCCAAGTCCCATGAGACAGATAATTTTACGTGACGTGGTTTCACACTTAACATTTAGCGGTGGCCCGCACAACGCTCTGCACTACAAACACGGAACTCTACCTGCTGCAGTAAACTCATTTCCTATGCAAAATCCTAGACGGCTGTCATGTGCCAACCACCAAACACTAATACTATACACTATGTCACTCAGAAAAGCCACTGCTTTGCACTCCAAAATATACACCCCTTCCACTTAAACTTGAATATCTGACACCTTGAGGTGGAGACTAAAGGTCCAATCACAGTGTCCTGTCCCGCTTTCATCATTATTAGGTGAGTATATGGGCGGAGCCAGGAATCATGAGTTGACGTACCAACATCATGGCACATGGGTGTAACCATATGTGCTCCCTTCTACTTCTAACTCAAGCATGAGTCTGAAGAATCTCAGCGCAGTCCACAAACTCTGTGCACGGGCGAGGATCCTTAAATTACTTTGGGTAGATTTTTAGCCCCAAATTTTGCCTGGGCAGCGCCATTAGACTACTCTTTTTGATTTCCAACTGCCAAGGGATTTTTTATGTGCGCAAGAATATACACGGGCAACCAATCCATGTATCCAGAGAGCAGGGGAAATTACTAGAAGACCATGAGAATAAGTCCCAGCCTTCACCGGGGCATGAACCCAAGACCTCCAGCACTTGAGGCGGACCCCATACCTCAGGACCACTCATCTCCTGAGTAATGAAGAGCAAATCTATGGTTTAAGATATAATCTCTTCTCGTCTTCTCAATGTTAGCTTCTTCGCCAAATGTTTTGGCCTCTTTATGTATCTAGCACTCTCTGGGGGAGGGCTAACTCAGGCTGTGACTCCTGGCTTCGTTCTCTAGTCTTTCATCGTTTTGTGCAAATGAAAATCTGGTGAGTATTCATCACACAAAATCAGCTTCTGAAGTTTTGTGCCAGTGAGACCAAACCCATACATGTGCATAAAGGTTTCCTGTGTTTGATTTTTTTTACTGTGGAAACAGCTGAGAAATGATACTTTTGAACAGCCTCACATTATTCAGAAAACATGTGCAATAAAGTTTTAAAGAATTATCATCAGCAATCTATTACACCATAAACAACTTACCAATGTTACACTGTAGTACAGATGTTGCACCTTCCTGCTGTGTAATCAGACCACTGGGACATGGAAAGCACTGCCTACGAGTAGGGTCAGTCTTGTTATTATAAAATCCTACTGCACACTTGACACAAGTACCATTCACAAGCTCCTCTCCAAGGCTGCAGTTGTCTGAAAAAAGAGAAAGGGAAAATATTCTATCATCAGTCTATGGCTAGACAGGTTTAGGCAAAACTCAGCTCTACATTCACTGTAAGGGCTAACATTTGTTTTGAATAAATTACTCTATGACATTTAAATGCTCCTTGTGCACTAAGCAAGAACTTGTTGGCAATGAAAAACTGAAATTCTATGGAGAAATCATGATCAATCAAGGTCTCATTCTAGTCATTTCATTCGTGCTACATTAAGTCATGACCCAATTACTTTCTAGTATGTCTCTCTTCAGACATAAGGATCCTATACTGACTGTTGCACACCTCTGGCATCTGGGCTGGCAGAGGGGAAGGAGATCTTTGCAACAGTGTCTCTATAGGGAAAGTAATTTGGTTCAGGGTTATGAGAAAAGTCTCTAAACAAATGATACAGGCTGAATTAAAGTCTCGAGGATTGACTTCACTGAAACCGTCCTTATCCTATGTTGTTCTGTCTTTCTCTGCAGAATGGCTAGCCACTTACTGACAGCATGGCCCAAAGCATAAGCTTCATATCTCTGCAATAATCCCCAAATGATGCAACAAACCCATTACTTTCAGAGCACGAGGTTAATAGCTTGAATCTTGAACAGGCATGTTTAAAAAGTACCTGACATTATGTTGCTACTTGTCAACTTGAGGGAGTACATATGGACATGTCGAACATTGCTGTTTAAATTAAGTGTGATTCTGGAAGCTAACCTGAAGTGGTTATAGTCTGTATTTGGGGGACAGTCAGTATCTACTCCCTTTTTTTTACACCTCAACTCACCTAAAGAGGGAAAACTGTTGTGCGGCCCATATGACAGCTAACCAAATACAAAAACTAAAATAACTGTAATATAGCAGAGTTTCAGCTTATTTGTGAAATCCAATGTCCTAAAATTACAATTTTCAGCTAATATGACATATGCTGCTGCTTAGAGGTTAGAAAATGTGGCTGGAGCATTAATTCTGAAAGATAAAGTGCTGCAATAACATTCATTCGATTGCTGTTTTAGTTTCTATTATTGACATGGCTAAAAAAATCTTGTTACAGAAATAGATATTCTTTTTACAGTGATATTCCAAATTCAGACAATGATGGTATTTTGTATTTGATCCCAAGAATGACATCAAAATGCAACTCAATCAGCTTTTAAGCTCTTGTTAAATGCCATTTGTTATATCAAAGAGTTTTCACCATGACTATGGAGTAAAAACAACATCATATCAAACAAAATTCAGCATGACAATAAAGAGCATTCACCATGCTATCCAAGAGCATTTAAAGAGAAAATTACCTTCAATAAGAAAATTATACTAAAAACAGTAAATGATAAACGATTTATGTTTTTTTTTATGTACTTACTGTCTTACTGATTATTTATACTGACTTACAAATATTACTTTTCCAGGAAAAATGTGTAAATGCATACATGTTCAACTAAAGTTTAATGATAATAGTCAAGTGTCTACCCAGCTGAATGACCTGCTACCCCTTCCATTACACACAATATCTGTTAAATCTGAACATTTATATGAATGTTTTACATACATTCACAGTCACTGGAACTGACAGCTCCTCTAATGTATGTTGTGTATGACAGGTTACAGATGCTGCAAGAATCTGCCCACCGTACTGGCTGGAATGTTCCAAATTCACAAGGGGTACATTTATTATTAGCAGGATAATGTCCAGCAAGGCAGACCACTGTAGACATAAAAATAGCTGTTGAGGTATTTTTTTTAAACAAGATAAACAAATTGAACAATACACACTCCTGCAAGCTGTAAAAGAAGACAAAGGTAGCTCTGTAGTAAGTAGCTACTGCTGCTGAGGTGTCATTTTAAACCTCCATATATCATGAAATAATTATGTGCAGTGGGCTGTTTTATTGTCTTTCTGCATTAGACAGTTGCTAGAAAATTGTCTGATAATACCCTTTTACTTTAAGGCCGGCTTGACCTCAGTGCCACACTGGTTGGTAAAAATGATTCTACCTAGTAATCTTAGTTTCTGCTTCATAGCAAAGGAGTCACACTATAGCTGTCTGCTTCTGTGCCAATGAAAAACAGATTGAATGTCCATCACTGTCTATTGAGGAAAACTGACATAGACTGCACTGTCAGCATAGCCATTAAATACAAACAAATAAAATCATGCGGCATCCACCAGAAGTGCTAACACAAACAGTCTGACATTAGAAATGCAGTTCATCCTCGACGGAAGCAACAGTTACAAACAGATCAGCAGTTGCACATGCAATTAATTTTAATCACATAAGGCACCATCAATTCTGTGGCAAAAGGCCATTCACCATTTTTTAATCTACAGTTCACAATGCTACATTGGTCACAGTAAAAAATAAAAAAACATTACAAATATGATAGCTTACACAGAACATCACCATGGGGAATTTTGGAATGCTATAGTATACTATCAAAAATGATAATTATTTTTAAGGCAATGTACAAATGTTCATAGTGTGCTGTGTGAACATGTGATGGTTTTAGTGATTAGTTTGCAGTTGAAACTAGAGTGAAACATGGGTGTATTTGATCTCCTCTGCTATTTGGCATAACCATTGACGAGGTGATGAAATAGTGTGGAAGATCTGTTTTGCTGATTATACTGTTCTGCTAAGTAAAAACAACAATGACATGCAAGGAAAAACTAGGTGATTTAACAGATTTAATATTAAAAATTTGAGTAAATAAGTTACTAAAAGACAAATATATTAAATACACCAATAACAGATAAAGAAGATATGACACTAGAGGTAAAAAGAATTAAGGTAACAGATCAATTCACTTATTTATTAAATAATTTTGTTAGTCAAGGACATACGAAGAAAGATTCCCATTGGCAAGGCATCAGCAGCTTGAAAAAAAGCTGAAAAAAATAAACTGTATAGTTTTAAAACCAAGTTTTGTATTTTCATTTCTAATGGTTTTTTTTTCAATTTTAACAGTGAAAGTTGGAGAACCACTAAAGACATGGAAAGTTGAAAATTGATTTGAAAATAAATGTTGAACATAGAATGGGATGAATTCAAAAGGGGCAAACAAACAACATAAATATGTGGGGGGGGGGGGGGGGGGGGGGGGGGGGCAACCACTGATAATAACAATGGTATAAGATAAAGAAGATAGTGATATACTGGATACATCCTGAAAATAAACAAGCAGAGAATAACCAGACAGGCACTACAATAGGAAATAAAGGGACCGAGTAAGCGGGGACACCCAAAAGAAACCCTAAAATTATTGTTGAAAAGAAAGGCCAAAAGTGCTTAACTGAATTCCATCCATGCTATCATATCACAATAAATGAAATGGAGGAATAGATTGCAAGCCATATCTGACATATAATGAATGGCACACCAGTACCATGAATGAATGAATATTGCTCCTGGCTGTCTCTAATTCTGGATTCCATGAAGTCCAGCCCTGCCCTCCTTCTCTCTCTCCCTCCACCTTTTATTTCCTTTGCTATGTGAGGTCCAAACAAAAGATTTTCTAGTTATATTATTGGTATATTTTCTCAATGTGTGTCCTGTCCAAATACAACAATTGTTCTTTAATTCTCATTTCACTGGGATACGTTTAGTTTTCAGCTGCCAAACCATTTTATTACTAGTTTTGTCCAAGTACTAGTTATTCATGTTTATTCGACGGATCAACATCATGGCATATGGGTGTAACCCATAAGTGCTCCATTCTACTTCTAACTCAAGCCTGAGTCTAAACAATCTAAGCGAAGTGCACGAACTCCGTTTAACCTGGCAAAGATCATGAATTACTTTGGGTAGATTTTTAACTCCAAATTTAACCCGGGTAACGCTGTTAGGTACTTGGATTTCCAATTGCCAAGGGATTTTTTTACACACACAAGAATATACAGGGGCGTCTGACCTTGCTACCCAGAGCCAGGGAGAATTACAAGAAGTCCATTTGAAAAATGTCAGATTTCACCAGGTCTTTATCAAATTAATGATCTAAGTTGGCTATGAATGTAGTGAAAACACATGATTTATCATGTGTCCTGTCAATATAGGTAGGCAGTCATATCACATAATCACAGATCTGGAGTTTGAAAAACTCTTACTGCTTTTAGAAATGTTAAATAATTTATTCATTATGATCTTTCTATAAACTTTCATTCACGAAAACACTCATAATTTTTTGCATTTTTTAATTTAGGTATAAAATTACAGAAAAAGAGATCTCTGTGTTCCTAGCATTAGGCCGGCATCTGACAGATCTAAGAGTGATTAGGACACCAAGCTAAAAGGAACAGCCCACTTTGGTACATGTGACAACATGCTCTTGACTTCAGAACGCGTTTTTCTTCAACTTAATTTTTGTCTATATATTTTCAGTTATAGAGGAAAACATTGCTCCTGGGCTGTAATCTAAATCTAGGTCAACCAGAACAAAGCTGTTTAATTTCTCTGGACTGTAGTTGATATCAAACACTGAAACTTTTGCCCAGATGTAAGGTGTCGAGCAGATAAGAATGAATAGGTAGACTCAGTGGCACCAGTGAGGTAGAAAGCTCAGACATAGTAATGGGAAGTTTTGCTTGTAGAACTGAGGTGTCAGATAATTATCCCCTAGTTAGAACTTTAGGAGCAGATAACTCAGGCTAATTGTGATTATCTCCCCCGAGATTACCCCACATGGGTGCAGGTCAGATAGCTAGTTTTCACACTGGTTTGATAGAGGTGTTAGCAGACAGATTACAGCAGCTTGAAAATGAGGAGAAAGGTGTAATTTTGCATATGAGCTATGGCCAGCTTGATAGACTGTGGGAATGTAATGCAGTATTAGCAAACACATGTTTGTGCATTCTGGTCTGGCAGGAATTTAGTGATAGGACTGTCCCCAGGTCAGAAATTTTAGCAGCCCTTGAATGAGAGTGGTTTCAGCAGTAATGTAGGAGGAGCTTAGGAGAGATTATAAAAGGATAGACTCTAGGTCTTGGAAAGGGAGAGCCTGCTATCAGCACATGCCATCAGCACACCATTTGTTGGTCTTAAACCCTAAGCTTCAGGCAGAACTTGGTGGCACTGTTTTTTCATTTTTCCAGTTCCTACATTGGGCTGGGACAAGTCGGCATCCATTCTTTGCAGACAGTCTGAGTGTAAGACCTGCTTGAAGCAGCGAGGACAACAAACTGGAAAAAGATAGGCAGGGTCTCCAACTGAGAACAGCCAGATGTTTATTTTCTCAATTTGTTTAATAAGTTATGTAAAACTTTTATTCCTGTAAGAAGAACTATCATCATCACAACCTCATCAATCTCATATGCCTATTGAATTCAGTGACTTATTCATTATCATCATAACATCTGATTCTTGATTGCAACATTGTAAACCAATACCATTCAATTTATTTTGCTTTAGATCAAGATATTAAACTTCATGTCAAGTTCTAAACTAATAGTTGAGTAAATTATGTACATAAGTTCAAGTGTGAATACTACTTTACCTCAGCTCACTTATATGTTAATCTCCTGATGGGGGCTTTTGTAAGTACTTTCATTTTTTGTTTTAAACGAATGTACATTTTAAATATGATGATAAGTATATGTTTTAGTTAGCAAGAAAGAAGAATTCAGCAGGTGTTAATTTCACAACAACATAATTTTCCAAAAACATTCTTCGCTTACTAAAGTTTTGCAGCCATATGAGCAGTGAATATCCAAATTTTAGAATAACACTTGAAAGTTATTTCAATTTCCTAACAAATTCCAAAGTTATGAAAAGTTTCTGGGTTAGTTTAGCACTCAGAGGCTCTTAGTTCTCACAGAGAGTTGAGCAAAATTTCAGAGAAAAAATGGGCAGAAACATGGTTCATTACACATACACTATTTACTATTTACTTTGTACAGTTATACACAGACTGTACCTGCAATGATTTCAATGTAGCTTAGCCATAGTATAGTATACTGTCTATTTGTTTGGAGCACTTTTTTTTCTCTTATAACCTAAATGGGGTAGGAACGGAAAATTCTCTGTGTAAATTCATCAGAATTGCCAGATTCTCAAACAGCTGACCCCTCAGCTGCTGCCGGTGAAAATTCACCGTCCGAATCACTTTCTGAAAGATCTGAATTTTCATTATCATTATCAGAATTAAATCATCTGACTGAAACAATTTCAGAGCTTTGGCTGCAGAAAGACATATTCTGTGACCTGTACTTGTGGTTGGAACATTGGTATTCATGGCACTCAAAAATGAACTTAGAGAATACATTGTTGAAAATAATGTAGCTATGAATCCGATCAATCTATGCACATGTGACTTGGGATACGAAATGTTATTAAAAGGAAATCATTCGAGTAACCTTCCTGAATACTTTAATGGTAGTTCTGAACATTAGAAACAAGTAGGAAGCTGTGTGCGAAGCAATATGTATGGGACACACGATTGATGTTGAGTGTTGTTTGGGCATGTTGGAACTTTTAAATCAACACTCACGGCATTGCTCGGGCCTTAAATAGTCAATGAGTGTCAGAAAAGAATTTTGGAAAAATAATGCACTCCAGAAAAGAATTTTAGAAAAGTAATGAATTTTAGAAAGTAATCAATGTCATTAAAAATTGTTGGAAAAGTAATGAATGAAAACAGGCGTCTTTTACAGAAATTTTTTTCAAACTGTTGACATTTTCTTGTGACTCCAGCACAGCCTGAAAAAAGCACCCACTGTGGAAGCGATCAGGAAATTCCAGATCACCCCCTTGACAAGTTAATGTACACTGAATATGTAGTGCTAGTCCCATATTTTAAAAACAAATCAGAGCTTGGAAGGTGATATGGTCAGTTTTATACAGGTTGCATTTGCTTCCCTTGTGATTTACTGGTTTTTATTTTATCCAGGACTAACCTGAGAGTCTAGCTTAATTTAAACAATCCACCTCAGTGGAGATTTAAACCTTTAACCACAGAACTGGTAGGCAAGTGTGCTGGCCACTGTGCTACTATGACTTCCATTATTTCTATTATTGTAATGAAGAGGAAATGTTTGCCTCACTAATTGAAACTGCCAATGCAATTACAATAAAATGACAAATAATATTTCTACCACACTATACTTGAAATACTCACATTTGGTGCAGTTATTAATGCTTGTGGAGCCATTAGTGGTAGTGATATGGATGTCATTCTCTGAGAAGTTTCCACAGGGTCTACACCTGGCGGCTGCCTCTACATCTTTGTAGTATCCCACCATGCAGGGATCACATGTATCGGACAGCCCTTTATTCTCTGTGCCTGCTGGACAACTCACTGGACGTATGAACAAAAAGAGAGAAGAAAAAAAAAGCCCAGTGAATGGAGGAATTCTAACATAAACTTGCACAGTCTTTGGAATAAACAAAAAAGGAAATCAGAATATGCACAGATGTCACACAAGAGAGAAACATTATAGAAAGAGATACTGTATAAATAAAAACAGAAGAAAAACTTGAGGGGAAGATACAATTGACACAAAAAAAAATGACAGGATCATTTAAAAGCTTTAAAAAAAATCTGAACAATAAAATTTGACAAAAGTCAGGGCACCTAGATAAAATTAGCCATTTCTTACAGACCTCAGGGGGCTGAGCACAACTATGACAATGAAAAAGTTAAACTGGCTATAATTACTGAGAAATATATACTTGTTTCACTTCTTCTTGGGTAAGAATGTCTGGTGCAGAAGACACTCCTTGGCAGATAAATGGATCATCACTAGATGCTGAAAGCTGTGGAGCAGCTGGTATCGGCTCTTCTCTCACAATGGCAAACTCTTTCAAGGAAATGTCTTTTGGAGGTTTGTAATGTAAAGTCCATAATGTAAAACTAGTCAGAAAGCAGACTGTAATTTTGGGTACACTATAGTCCATTTTGTGTGTGTGTCAGTGTGACCCCTCCTGACACAGGTAGAAAATGAAGAAATAGAAATAATTTACGTGATTGCCAGGCTCTGTCCAAACCATAGGAACAGCAGATGGCATAGATACCTTTTATCTTATATCTACTGCATAGGTTTTCTTGCAAAAGTACTAAAGCATTTGTGAAAGGCCCATGCCTTGTCCTCGATTCTGCATCTAAAATAACTTTAAAATAAGTCATTATTCTTTTTTTTTTTTTTTTTAAGTTTTCTCTGATGACCTTTTTCTGGCTTGCAAATGTTACTTTCTCGGAACTATAATAAAGGTTATCTGCACTTAAATCACTTTCAAGGCATCCCTACTGCTAGATTTAAGCCGCATGGATAAAATTACTTGTTCATGTGCCAAAGTTTGCTTTTTTATAATTAGTGTATCATTTTTAGTTAACAATAGTTCCCTCGACTGATGTATATGTTTGGGTGATGCAATTCTCGAAATATGTTGCATTCGGCAGATAAAGATGGCAGTTTGAAATATTAACATTCGTAGTATATGCAGGCTGAGTGGTTTATACATGACCATCTCAGAATCTCCTAAGCGAAAGCCAAACAATATATTTTAGTGTCATTTTTGTGTTCAGTACCTCAAAATTAGTAAAGATTGGTTGTTTTCATGTGAATACCAGGTCTTGCTCTCAAGTGTAATCAGCCAACACAAAACAAATGTAATTAAAGAGAACACCACTGTGCTGTCTTTGTTGAGTTTTCAATAGAGCTTAGAGATACAGTTGTCAAGGTTTTATACTGGCCAAGTTAGTAGCAAGCAGAGTTAAGTTGAGTTGAGCTAAGTCAAGAACATATATCACAGTACTCGCAGCATTTGCATACCTGTTCCATGCTCATCTTCAGCAGCCAGTGCAGAATTCCCATCCTGCTAGTACAAGTAGCAGTTTGATTTTACATCTGCCTTACCTTTCCTATGAATGTAGAGTTTCTGCCGTACCTCTTTGCATTTAGCCAATCAACCAGTGCTAGCAATTATATCTACATGTAAAAAAAAATAATGTGCCATAGCCTTAGGAGACCAGTAATTTCTGTCAGTAAATTCAGTCTCAGGAATTTCAAAAATTCTTTAAAGCATAATTGTGTTTAACTTTGTCCTCATTTCCAATCAGTTCTCAAATTTAATGTCTCTAATAAAATCATTAGTCAGTTTGAGATCCACGACATATTCCTGTACAGTTTCTGGTGGGATGAAGTTGGTTCACTTTTAACAATTGTCACACAATGGGGACTCAAACTCATAACCACATGCAATCATAACAACCATTTGCTCTATGGTGGTTCACTGTACGTTGGTAGATAAGGATAAAAACTTTAAAAAAATTAACATGACATAAAACTGTTTCAAATAAACATGGCATCAATATGTAATCATCCAGTCATTCTCATTTGTTTTAGAATTAACATATCTTACACAAGCACATGGTATTGTTAGTAGCTCCCTCTTTCTCTGTGTTTCTGTTGGGGCCGCAGACAGTGCAATTAGTCTGCCATGGCTGGTCCTGGAAAGAACCTTTAGGACATAATGTGCAGTTGTCCCCATTTATAAAACTTCCTGCTGGGCAGTTGCCTGTAAAATATACAAGTTTAAAAAAAAAAACGGTGACCAAGGAGGCATATGGACGCTGGGCACTCATACATACATACATACATACATACATACACAGAGAAAACAAAATGTCTTCCTGAAATTAATGCTCCAACTGTAGGTGCTGTGTTTTAAAATATAAACAGAGTGGCAGTCAAGGAAAGATGAGAGTGTCACATATGGGATGTCATTAAAGTGTACACCTACTATAAGGTCTTTACTTGTTATTAGTTTTATATGAACAAAACAAACTTTAACATGAAAGATCTCAACTGTGTATATTTTGGATGGTGTCATGGAATCTGTTATGCTCTGTTATGCCTGGTTTCTGATGCTATGAAATTTGAGAACATCTAAAATATTAAACGCTCTATGGAAGCTGACTTCAAAGCAAAGACACTGGAGAAATGTATTCTTCTTTTTTAGCACATAAATAACAATGTATTCATTTTTGTTTAAATTTTACATGTATCATTCAACTGTACAATAAGGACCCCTGCATATTCATGTCTTGCTAATAGCTGGCTACATTTCACATAGCCTAGCATATTTACATTATGCATGTAGTCTTTTACCAACACAAACTAATGAAGATTTGTTGCACAAAACTTCAAAAACTTTTTAAACACTTTTTCTTTTTACCAATGCCAATTTTTAAACTTATTTTTCTGTAACTTTATATATATATATATGTGTGTGTGTGTGTGTGTGTGTGTGTGTGTGTATGTGTACAAGAGTTATTCCAAAATGAAACTCTGACAGACCTGGCAAAAATAAATGGTTTGTGATAGTGATACTGTTCATTGCTTGCTTGCATCATTCAGCAGCCCTTTTAGTCACTACAAACCAACTTATCGCATTTTTTTCAGTGGTTAATGAACTGCGAATGTATAAACAAGATCACTGTCATTGCTTGTCCCACCAGCTGTGAAATTTGAGGTGTGATTCACATTCTTCAAGCAGAAGGTCCAAATATTCAGCTTTGACATTCCTTTTTAGCTAGTATTTAAAAAAGGGGGTGGGGTGGGGGACGAGGGGGGGATGTGACGGAAAATTTTTAACTGTGAGGGTGTGCTTTGCAGGATAATGGTGTGACAAGTGAGCATTCTGCCTCTTTTCTTCTTCTTTTGTTTGATTAAAATAGATTATCTTTATCTGCACTGTTATCTCTAGTATGAACTTCACTGTCTGTTGTAATTCAGTCAGCGGCCCGTAAAGTCTGGCTTGTACCTGCTGTTTCTTTCAGTTAAACGTTTTGCCTTAATATGTTGTATTTGGGACAGTCTTGGAGAACAAGACCTATTGTCTCAGGTGCTAATCCACATGTACACATGACTGATTCATGAAATCTTAAATTCTGTGTACATGTGACTGCGAAGTCGACTGTGTCCTGTTCTAAGGAGTACAATAATGACTTGCTAGGACCTGTCCATTATATGGTAATCGTCTGTTGCTGGTTTTTGTGGCTTTCTGATTGATCTGATTATTCTCTTCTTCAATTGATAAGAGAAGTCTAGTTTTATGCAGACTAAAAAGTATATACACTACTGAGCTGGCACTTATACCCATTCCTCACTAGGTTCTATGTCCTCGTGAACAAACCATTTGAATAATATTTTCCCAATCCAAGATTTTCCTCTTGTTAATCTGATACCCTTCTTCCTGCGAATGTCAATGTGCAGTGGGTGATGTGTATGTCGGTGCTGACACGCATATACACATGTGCTTGACAGATCACTGTTCTCACTTCCATAGTTGGAAGTTAAAAAAAGTAACACACTGCGCTGCACTGCATGCACATGTCCTCATTCTGACTCTGATTTAGTCTCTATATCTAGTCAGAATCACCACAGCATACTCAATTACTGAATGGACAGATGTTGCAGCCATTATCATTACAGCCGTCAAGCCCACCTTTGCTTTCATTATCACATGGTCTACATGCTCATAACAAGCAGGACTCCAATCAAAACATGCTCCCATAATCTGAAACATTGTATGAGTTCTCTCCATGATCTCTGCAGCTCTCCGGTGACTACAGAACAAGATGCATACACATGTTGTAATTGTAACAGACTGTGAAAGAATCCTGAGAAAGATGAAGACACGGATACTTCAAGCAGAGTGGAAAGCTTCACTGGAAAGGTCACGGGTAGTGAGCATACTTTGGATCTTTTCACCAGGCCATGCCGGCGTGGTGGGTAATGAACAGGCTGACAGATTGGCTGGAACTGCACCACTGGATGAATGACAAGGCAGATGTAGTCAAGGCCCTTTGGGAACAAGCAACGGAATCAGATTTTTATGGCCTGGAGAGAATGACGCACTGGGTTTAACCAGAGGGTCTGGCTGGCTCACTACACTCAGAGGAAAGGCAAGACAGACATATAACTAGATTGTGACTGGTACCATCAGTACTGGAACTCTGTGCTGGCTGCTGAAGATGAGGAGGGGGCATGCTTGGAAATGCTACAAATGGGTAGAATTTTAACTCCAAATTTTGCCCAGAAGTGCCATTAGGCTATCTTTTCATTCCCAACTGTCAAGGGATTTTTTATGTGCGCAACAATACACATGGACGTCCAATCTTACTACCCAGAGAGCAGAGGAAATAACTAGATGTCCACGTTAAAAAATACCAGCCTTCACAGGAGCCTGAACCCGGGACCTCCAGCACTCAAGGCGGATGACATGCCTCAAGACTACTCAAGGCTACCTTTTGTGTGTTTCTTCAACATTTATTGCAGCAACACAAGTTTCCATGGGTGAGTGGAGTACCTCGTACTCATCACAAGCAAAGACTGCTACATTTCCCCAGGACTCTCTGGGTAATATCCTCTCAAGGTGAGTGGAATGAGGCATTTAATTCTCATGACAGTATGATGTTTACTTTCCGAAAATGTTTTCCAATAACTTTCCAATTGTATTCAGCTTGGTGCTATGATATAAAGCTATTTATTTAAGGAAGGACAGAAACCTAAAGATAAACAAAAAGTACACTTATTCAATGGATTTACTGCAAACTGAGAAATTCAAAATTCAAAAATTTATATTGGTATATTTTTATGATAAAAATAACTGAAACTGGAGTACTCACGTATGGTACATTGGCTAGCATTTGTGGCTGGTGGTCCTGCTGGTGTCACATACGTGCTGTCACAGGCCGTACAAGCCATGAACAAGTCAACCATATTGTCCTTGTAATAACCTCTTTGGCAAGGATTACAGCTGTTAACATTCTTCTCATAACCAGAGTTACAGTAAGCTGAAAATCAAATTCAGTAACATATGTTTATGTGTCAAGTATAGATGTTACTGATACTGCTACTGTAGTTCTGCTCCTTGTGTGCATGTGAAGGTACCCTTACAATATATGTGACAGGACAGGACAGCTATACCTTTACTGGTTGGCATAAAAGTGAAAGAACTATTTGCACTGCATTACATAAAGTGCAATTTTCATGCATTTTGTTGTTGAGTGGGGGGGGGGGGGGGGGGGGGGTGGTCTCCATAGTAAAGTGGTCAAGAAAGTTGCCTCACAGTATAAAGGTAAGAGTTTATTTCATGGACTGTGTTGTTTTGTTCACCAGTTCTGTTTTTACAGAGATCTGTGGGGATCATTCATCATCATCAGTTCTCGTTATGCCTAGTGGCACATGAGGCTTCAGAGAGGACTTTCCATGCTTTCCTGTCCTGTGCAATCTTCAGTGCAGTTTTTAATGTCAAAGATGCCGCACACAGGTCACTTTCCATCGTTCGTCTCCATGTTGGTTTTGGGCGCCCCTGTTTTCTCTTTCCCTCTGGTGTCCATGTGAGAGCTGTTTTGGCAGGTATATCAGAAGTCATTCTCATAACGTGACCAAGCCATTTCCATCTTCTCTTGGTAATCATACTGTCTAAAGTTTCTTGGTTTGTGGCTTGAAGTAGTTTAGTGTTTGAGATTGTATCTGGCCAGAAAACTTTGATAATTCTACGTAGACATGTGTGGTGGAAGGTGGACAGCTTGTGTGCATCCTTTTTGGTCATTCTCCAGCATTCCGCTCCATGAAGAAAAACTGGCAAAATGATGCTCTTGTAGAGTCGGAGTTTCGTTCCTCTACAGTAATTGTTGGATTTCCAGATTTGCCTCATCCTTCCAAAAGCAGCTCTAGTTTTGTTCAGACGTGACTGTATGTCTTCCTCTGTCCCTCCCAGTAGGGACACCACACTGCCAAGATATGTGAAATGTTCTACATTTTCAAGTGATTGGTTACTTATGGTCACTGGTTGTTGGTTTGGACTGTTTGTCATGATCTTAGTTTTCTTTGTATTTATTCTCAGTCGCACTATTTCTGCTGTGCAGTTTAGTCTGTTACTTTTCTCTTTTATATGTTCATGTTTATGTGATAGGAGTGCTATATCATCTGCAAAATCAAGGTCCTCAAGCATGGTGAATGGAGTCCATCGTATGCCTCTTAATGTCCTGTTTACTGTGTTCTTTAGTATCCAATCAATCACAAGGTTGAAAAGGAGAGATGACATAACACATCCCTGTCTTACACCCGTCTTTACTGGGAAAGATGTAATTTTTTTTTATATATACTGCAGGAAAAGTCTTTATAGAAGAGAGCAATCATGTTGACTATTTTTTCTGGAATTCCATAATGTCGTAAGATTTTCCACAGACCGTCTCTATGGACGCTGTCAAAAGCTTTCTCAAAGTCCACAAAATTAATATATATACTTCTCTGCCATTCGTTGCATTGTTCTAAAATGTTACGTATGGCGAAGATGTGCTTAGTTGTTCCTCTGCCCTTTCTGAATCCTGCTTGTTCCACTCGTAGGCATTTATCTACTCCTTTTTCAAGCCGCATTATGATGATTTTACAAAATATTTTGCTTGGTACTGAGAGTAGAGTAATTCCCCTCCTATTACTGCAGTCTGTTAAATCTCCTTTTTTTGGGGGATTTTGACTATTGTTCCTTCAGTCCAGTCATCAGGCAACACTTCTTTTTCCCAAATATCCTTGAACAATGGTTCTAGAATGCTAGCAGTTGTGTTGGGATCTACTTTCAAAAGTTATGCTGACAGTTCGTCTTTGCCTGGTGCTTTGTTGTTCTTTAAAGTGTTGATAGCTTTAAGGATTTCTTGTTTGCTTGGTGGTTCAGTAATAATGTCAATGTCCTGAGAGGCTGGTTGAATATCTGGGAGATTTTCGGGATCAGGTCTGTTCAAGAGGTCGGAAAAAGTGTTTAGTCCACTGCATGTCTTGTTTTTGTTCTGTGGTGAGCAGTCTGCCTTGGTTATCTCTGATGGGTATGCTGTGATAATTGTTTCTGTTTCCGCAAGTTTGCTGGGTAATTTTGTGAAGGGTTTGTAAATCATGTACTTTGGCAGCATTTTCTGCTGTTTCTGCAAGATTCTCCATAAATCTTCTCTTGTCAGCTCTGGCACTTTTCTTTGTCATTTTATTTAGTTCACTATATTCTAACATTAGTTTGTCTTTCTGACGTTCTGATTTAGTGTGATTTATGAGGCTCTTTATTCTTTTTCGCTTGGCAATATAGTCCATGGTTTGAGTACTTATCCATTCTTTGTGGTGGTGTTCCCGGTTTCTAATATGTTATTGCTAGTTGATTTGTATGTTTCTTTGATCTGGTTCCATCTGTCTTGAATGCTGATTGTAGTTGGAGTTTCTGGGTCACTTGATAGGGTTTGAAATCTATTTTTAAGTTCTACTATAAATTTGGTGGCAATGTCTTTTTCTCTTAAAAGGTTGACAGTGTAACGTGCTGTCTGTGTCTTAACTTGCGTGTAATTTTTTTTGAGTTTAAGTCGTAGTAGAACGACTACAAGGTGATGATCGCTTCCCACATCTGGTCCCCTTTTGACACGCACATCGAGTAGGGACCCACGCCATTTTCTGTTTACCATGAAATGGTCGATCTGGTTTACATCTCTTCTGTTTGGGAATATCCATGTAAGCTTGTGTATATTCTTGTGAGGAAATATTGTTCCTCCTATAACAAGTCTATTCGCCGTGCAGAAGTTGCTCAGTCTTTCCCCGTTGTCATTAATTGTACCACATCCTTGATTTCCCATTGATAGTTCTCTATTCAAGTTGTTGTTACCAACTTTTGCTTTGAGATCTCCCATAATGCATAGAATATCATGGGCTGGTACTTTATCTACTACCTCTTGCAGTCTCCTATAGAATGTTTCTTTATCTTCATCTTCAGCTTCATTAGTTAGTGCGTAGCATTGGGTGACTGTAAGTTTGGCATGTTTGCCATTATTCTTTCGTTGATTGGATGCCACTCGATGAGATGTTTGTGTATACCTTTCTTTAAAATAAGTGCTACGCCTGCTGAATGTAGGTTATCATCTCTTCCAGAGTATATTATGGTTTCTCCTGTACTTGTTGTGGATTTTCCTAACCCTGTCCACCTGCTTTCACTAATTCCAAGAATATGCAGTTCATAGTTCTGCATTTCTTTAATTACTTATGCGGTTTTGGCCGTTTCAAACATGGTTCTTACATTCCAGAAGCCAATTCTTAATTTGGTTTTGACATCCAGCAGACTTGTTTTCCCATCATTGGCTTCCTTTCGGCTTTCACCCATGTTGTTCATGCTGACAGAGGAACTCTGTCCCAAGACCACCGGACGTTTAGAGCACTTATTTCCTCTTGAAGTTTCAGTAACGTTGTAGATTTTTTACAGGGCAGATCTGTCAACAGTGCGCCCAACCCCCGAGCCTGGAGGACCGGAAGGCCATCTTTAGTCTGGCCCCTCACCAATGACCTGTCCGGCTTGGGTGACCCTGCCAGGAAGATACGTTCCCGCCGGCATAGCTTATTAAATCATTGAGGCTCTCAAGCTCCCCCACCACTACAAGGTAATGGCCTCTGGGGGGAGTGTGGGGATCATTGATGGAGCAATAAATGCTTTAGCAATGCTCTTGACAGGTGGCTAATCATTCTGCCGAGAACAACCGAGCCATATCAGATAATACCTAATGCAATTAAGTCAATCATTTCGACTTTAAAACCTTTAAACTTTGGTCATGAGTTTTTGAACAAATAACTCAATCAGAGAAAAAAAAGAGACATGCTGTAGTCTGTCATAAAAGCTCTGCTTTATCTGTGTTTAACTATAAGTCTGTGTTGGTGTTTTATTAAAATATTTCATAGCAATTTACTGTCACCATAGGACATACTGTATAATGAAACATAAAGATATAATTCCACATAACAAACAATTGTATAGTTTATATGTCATTACTTACTCTCACAATCTCCTGGTCTTGTAGAGTTAGTTTGTCTGGTGTACTGGTCTGTAGGACAAGCAAGACAATCTGTCTGGTACTTCTTGTCCTGGTATGTTCCTCTTGGACACGGGACACATGTTTGTGTTGTCAGGTTTGCCTTATATCCCTCCTCACAATTTACTTTAAAAAAAAAAAAATATATATATATATATTTGTAGTAGATCTCAGGTGAGTAGACTGGCTTGTAAACAGCATTTTGTTTCAGAAACTGAAATACTTTGGGCAACATCAAATGTCACAGTACTTGAAAAGAACAGTAACATAAGTCATGGTACCAGGTAGGAGAAACCCAACCAGAATTAAGTTGGACACAGCACAAAAGAGACACACTGGATAGGAAATTGTGTGAGACAAGATAGCTGGTCAGGAACAGTTTTGTTCATACAGATTGTGAGGGAGTGATGATCTGTAAATGACCTGCTACAAGTTGATGATGATGATTTCATGTGGGCAGTAGGGTAAAATCTATCAACAGAAGATGTAAGGTGAATTCTTCCCTCCACTAGCCTGTGGGACATATAGGAAGGGGCAAACTACGTAGTCAGTTCCCAATCAGGTTCATGTGAAGTCATGGCAGGCAGGTGGTGAATATCATTTGTGATCAGATGAAATATTTTCAGCACTTGTTACATGTTTAACTGTTGCTAGGCAGAGGATGTCACTATTGGTACAACCCACCTGTCTCCCATCATTACAGAAAACTCTGGTAACTTCCTGGCAGTCTCATATTATGCAAACTTAAAATCTTCTGCAGGTTTCATCACTGAGACAACTGTGGCCAGTCAATCCTTTCTTTTTTAGCAAGATTGGTGTCTGCCCCACATGGAGATAAAGGATTTCACTTACCACAAGCCCCAACACTAGCAGCCTTTATCCTCCATGGAAAGAAATCCTATAAGACAGGTGTGAGATCAGTTTACTGTCTCCTAGATGGACTACAAGCAAAGGCTGGATTAGCAGGTCCTATCTTCTTGTTAGTTGCATATCCTTTACAGGATACTGCAGAACCAACCCCAGCAGCCCATGGCTGTTGTGTGGTTTCTCTAGGCAAATTTACATCTAGTAGTTTGCCATTGCTTGCTGGATGGTCGGTTCCCTGATACCACTGTCAAAACCAATGCAAGGCACATGGCTCGCAGCTGGGATCGAACCCGGCATTACAAAGCGTTCGCATCGACTTAGCCACATAGCCGACAGGCCCTATCTACCCAAAGCAATTGAAATTTTGATGGCATCAGTGGCCTTTATTCCCTTCTTCTTTTATTAAATAACTCCTGCTCAGTTTAAAAAGATGCAAATCTGGAGGCCAGAAGTTAGACTAGACTGTCAGAGGCTCTTAAACTTATATTAGTATAAATATTATAGCCATAGTATATCATTTTGCTGTTCTTTCACAAAAACCTCTAGTATTCTGTCAGGCTGTTTATAGCTGGGAACCCTAGCTTGAAAAAAAAATTACAAATCATGTGTCCTATGTATTTTCATATCATCATTATATATGCATAATAAACAGCAACCATCCATAGGCTGGCCATCCTTGTACATCCTCGGTTAACCCCCAGTGTCGTCGTCACCGCGCTGAGGTACACCACAACAGCAACCATCCATAGGATGACCATCCTTGTACATCCTAGGTTAACCCCCAGTGTCGTTGTCACCGCGCTGAGGTACACCACAACAGCAACCATCCATAGGCTGGCCATCCTTGTACATCCTCGGTTAACCCCCAGTGTCGTCGTCACCGCGCTGAGGTATACCACAACAGCAACCATCCATAGGCTGGCCATCCTTGTACATCCTCGGTTAACCCCCAGTGTCGTCGTCACCGCGCTGAGGTACACCACAACAGCAACCATCCATAGGCTGGCCATCCTTGTACATCCTCGGTTAACCCCCAGTGTCGTCGTCACCGCGCTGAGGTACACCACAACAGCAACCATCCATAGGCTGACCATCCTTGTACATCCTCGGTTAACCCTCAGTGTCGTCGTCACCGCGCTGGGGTACACAACAGCAACCATCCATAGGCTGACCATCCTTGTACATCCTCGGTTAACCCTCAGTGTCGTCGTCACCGCGCTGAGGTACACCACAACAGCAACCATCCATAGGCTGACCATCCTTGTACATCCTCGGTTAACCCTCAGTGTCGTCGTCACCGCGCTGGGGTACACAACAGCAACCATCCATAGGCTGACCATCCTTGTACATCCTCGGTTAACCCTCAGTGTCGTCGTCACCGCGCTGAGGTACACCACAACAGCAACCATCCATAGGCTGACCATCCTTGTACATCCTCGGTTAACCCTCAGTGTCGTCGTCACCGCGCTGGGGTACACCACAACAGCAACCATCCATCGGATGGCTAAGCCTAAATGTCCGACAAAACTAGATCATACGGATCAAAATCTGACCATCAAAATTTGTATTGAACTGAAAAAGACCGAATGTCCACACCCAAAGACCCCACTCGCCCGAGTGTAGGGACAAAACTGATAATGATAAGCCTGATGCAGGATGTAAAATTCTGTCGGGCTAGCGGCTCGTCAAAGAAATCTAACGTGCGAAGAAAAAAGAATGTACCTATCTGTGTGGTCACAAAAGTCCAAAACCCACGGGCTGCTCCCCGCTGACTTCCAGAGGGCGCAGCCCCTGTCGAGCGGGAGGCCTGATACAGTTGTGAGGTTAAGCAGGCATGTGCAGGACGTGACGATTCCTTGGGTGAGCCCAGAACCAGAGCGCCATGTGCCGGCTCTGCATGCATGGAAGCCTCCTTGGATGGCGGGGAATGCCCATGATCTGCCCCTGCCTTCCCTTGAGGGCTAACTGTTCCACAGGAGGCTGCCCCAAAGGGGTACTCCGGGGGCAATACCTGCGGCGAACAAGACAAAGTGGACACCACACAAATCAGGCAACGTCTCGACCCACACAAAACAATGGCCACAGTTACCCTAGAAATAGGCCTGACGTCTTCCTTCGAAGTCGGAGTACAGCTGCCCATGAGGCAGGGAAATGAAAAACGGTTGTACACGCAAAAATCAGGTCCAGGTGAAAGCCAAAAGTCCAAGCGGACGATTAACCTGGACCTTCCACTGGAATTCACAGCCGGTGATCGATTAAAAAAAAAAAAAAAAAAAAATAGCCATATTTTGTCGGCAGATTATCCTCACTGAACAGTGAACCATTCAGTCTCCATATGTGTCGGATCCCCTCCTCAGTAAATCTCTCAGGATCTAGTGCTAATAACTCCAATTCTGTGTTTCTTTCTTATCATTCTTTGGCTTCTTGCAGAGTGCTCTTGTCTGGCCACACCCCTTTTAACATGTTTTTTTTTTTTTGCTGTCTGGTCATTGTTGCAGATTTAGTCTACACATGGTTCTCACAAATGTCTTATTTCTCGTAGAGCATTCAGAATATCAGTCTGGTCCATGGCCTGTTTGCCCTCCACGGTAGCTTAAACAACACAACCCTGTTGGAATTTTAGTGTTGAAAAAAGCAGATTGTCAGAAATAATTGTAATTATCATCATCATCCTGCTGTGCTGATATATGTCACTTACAGCTGTAGTATGTTCTTCCAGTCAGTTTTATCATGTGCAAATGTTTCGCTATCATGGATGGAATTCAGTCCAGTTCCTTGAACATCTCTCATTAAGATCTGTCTTATGGTTTTGATGTAGTCGCTTCATCAACCTATTTGTTTCCCATTTTATTGTAAATAGAACGATTAAAAAAACAAATATACTTACAAACTGTGCAGTTGGCATTAGAGATAGATCCCACTGTAGAAGTAACATAACTTGCATTTCTACAGCGTGTGCAGTTACCAAACACATCTTCATTGTTATCTTTGAAATATCCAATGGCACACTCCTGGCACACAGTTCCATTTTAAGAAAACAATTAGCGCCATTACAATTGAAATTCTTTGAAAATTTAAAGGATAACATAATAAATAAGGAAGTTATGAACAAGCTAAGAATAAAAAAAAAAATAGAATTACTTAGTGAGATTAACAAAAATAACACAGAATACTTAAGGATAGGTAAAACCCCCCAAAACTGACTTTTTTCTTCAAAATTTTGAAATTTTACTTTTTAACACTACATGGAAGTTTATTCATTTCTGCACATAATAATACATTTACTGTTGTAAAATTCCATCTGTAAGTAATTTAAAATATTTTTTTTAATTGTCATGGTAACCGTTTATTTACCTAATTATGTATGCACAATTTTCAAGCTGTCATAACTCAGTTATTTATCAACCTATTTTAATAATCTTTTCTCCTTCCAAGTCGGAGTACAGCTGCCCATGAGGCAGGGAAATGAAAAGCCAAAAGTGCAAGCGGACGATTAACCGGGACCTTCCACTGGAATTCACAGCCGGTGATCGATTAAAAAAAAAAAAAAATTTTTTTCACCCATTTGTTAGAAATTGTAGAACTGTGATAATCTAATCCATGTTAAAACTTACATGAAAGATACATTTTCATTGGCCAATTTTGAAGAGGCTACAATAGCCTCTGTCTAGTTTCAACCAATCGGAGAAGGCCTTACATAAATTTTGTAAACAAACAATGGCTGATTCTGCGTGACACCAGACATGCTGAATCGAGTTTCCTCGTTTTTTTAAGGCTGATTGTTTCCATTCCATTTTATTAAGTTAGTATTTGTGTTTAAATAACGTAAACCAATAAGTATGAATAAGAAAAAACGTGCAGGCTATCATAAGAAAAGGAAATTTCATGGCAATAGATATACCAAAGCAGCTGCTGTGTGTACACAAGTTACTGATACTGATTCCACATTGACAGCAAACGAGCCACTGACTTCTACTTCTACTGATATTGCCACTATGGTTATTCATTCAGACACCAAAAGATCATCATCGTTTGAGAAACTTTCCAGCAATTATTACCATGCAGAAACACAAATATAGTTCTTTAATGAAGAGCATGCTTTAGAAAAATGTTGACAGACAAATATTAAAGGAAAAAAAAATTACAATGAAAAATAACATCATCAGGTGAACTGTAAAGAGAATGTTAAATGGTATCAACATGGCCCAGGCAAAGAATGCAGGAGGGCTTGCTGCTAACCTTTTCAGTAAAAGTGCCAACTAATCTCGTCTGATCATCAGCTGATGTGACAAAACAAAACTGACCCTTTGGAAACAAGCAACGGAATCAGTAGAGAAAGATCATTATTATGGCCTGGAGTGAATAAGGCACCTGGGTATAACCAAAGGGTCTGACTGGCTCACTACACTCAGAGGAAAGGCAAGACGGACATAAAACCAGATTATGACTGGTACCATCGGTATTGGAACTCTGCGCCGGCTGCTGAAGATGAGGACAGAACATGCATGGAAATGCCCCAAGTGCTGTGATATCAATTCTTGACTGAAGTAAATAAAACTGAAGTTCACTTTTTATCTCAGTAAAGAGAACTTTATGTCAGGCAGCCACAATGCAGAAGGTCTGAAGATGTCTTATCATCTGTGAAATCAGCAGTATCTGAATGCATAGAAGAAAATGTTCCAGACAATACACAATGAAAACTCACAGCAGGAACTGAAATTTCTTGAAGATAATGAAGTTTAGCTGCTACAGTCTTATTTATGTTAATAAGAAACAAATAAATGCAGCATATTAGGTGTTTGTATTTCTCTGACAAAATATTTTTTTTTTAACCACAGGCATGCACCCACACATATGCAAAATTTCAATTTAGTAAATTAAACGGACACTGGCAATCTTGGTAAGTCCATTTTAAAACATATTTAAAATCTAGAAGCAATGAAGCAATATAGAATTGAATGTTGAATTAGGAATCAACATCATAGCTCTCGAGACACCGTTTAATTTTATAAGCGCTTATTTAACAAGAAGGATTATCGTCAGCAGCAAACGAAAAACATGTCCAGATTCTGATGTAACGGACAAATAATTTACTGATTGTTTAATCTATTTTAAAATCCGAAGCAATCAATATAGAATTGAATGTTGAATTAGAGTGTTTTATTTCCCAGCAAAAGTAATCTGGCCCGTCTTGCCTTTCCCTTGAGTGTTTAGCAATGGCCAGATTCCCTGCTAACTGCTTGCAGCTCTATTCTCCTCAGAACGTAATGATCTATTTGCGCTGTCACACTGTTCACTCGCTCGCTACCAGAGAACCCTAACAACAATTAGCTTGTCATACATCAGTTCACCACCAAGTGGTGGAGAACCGGCCAGTCTATCTGCCTGCTCATTTCCCAACACACTGGTATGACTTAAAGAGATTATCCAAAGGATGCTAACTATCCGGAACCTCTGAAGTGATGCTTGCCACTCTGCACTGAGCATATCTGTCTTCACCTTTCTCAACATGTATTGTGAGTCAGTTACAATCAACACATGTGTGTACAGCTTATTCTCAAGCCAGCAGAATGCAGCAGTGACTGCCTTCACCTCCATTCTCAAACTAGATGTTGTGATATATGCCAGGCCTTGTTGCACTAAGCGACGTCCATTCGCCTTCGCTATGAACCACCATGCACTTCAATAGTAGGCAGTTCAAGCATATATCGCATACATACTATCAGGGTATCTCTTGTACAGAATTACCGGTATGGCTTCAATCTGTATGCATTCAAGTTTTATCAGCTGACTTTTTGATATGGCAAGCATTCCAAAAAGCACAAAAATGTTTAGGTCAGTAATCTTCATATATGTATTATATCCTTGAATGTTGTGTGATTTTAATAATATTTTGTTGTAATACTGACATTTAAATAGTTAAGATTCTCCTGATGAAGATGATGAGTATAGGAATACATGGCAGATTGTTTAACTTGAGTGAAATACTTTCTGATAGATAGAACAATCCAGACTAAGATACACAACGCAATCTCATCTAAAGAAGTCTTGGAGGAGGGCTTGCCACAAGGCTCACTATTGAGTTGTACACTGTTTCTAATCTTTATCAATGACTTGCCAGAACAAATCAAGGATGAAAAAGCCTTGTATGTTGATGATCTAGCAATATGGCAGAGTCATGAAAATGTAGATAGTAGAGCCCAAAGACTTAATGGAGACCTTAGAAAACTGCATGAGTACTGCCAAAGGTGGAACCTCAAGGTTAACTATACAAAGACGGTCTACAAAATCTTCACCAAAGCCATCAAGTAGCAAGAAAGAATACTTTTTCTTCAGAAGGGTTTTAGCTTTGTCATGTTGCAGTTAAAAAATTCCGCTGAAAGTTAATGCTGTCCAAACCCCCCTAAAAATGTGGTCCTGAAAGAGTTTAGGTGAGGACAGACAGACAGATAGACAGACACACAGGCAAGCAGACAGGCACATGTACATGCAGGCACATGGCACATGCGTGCATGCACACACATATACACACAAACATGCACAGATATTTCTTACAGAAAAATTTACATTTTAACAAATCATCAAAACAGTTTTAAAAACAACTGATGTTGCATAGTAAACATATTTCTTACATAAGGTACAGTTTTGTACTGATACTGAGCCAACTGTCAGTGTTGTAAACTGGCCTGGACAAGCTTCACATTGGCTAAACGGAGTCATGCCATCACGGAAATAGCCTATTACACATTGTATGCAGCTGTCCTCGTTTGGTTTCTTCTCTTGACCAGCAGGACAGGAGACTGAGGAGATCACAATAACCTTTAAAACTGAGAACTCCAGCAACATGTTACATTAGAAGTTATGACCAGTTATAACCTTTAAAACTGAGAACTCCAGCAAAATGTTTCATTAGAAGTTATGACCACTTATAACCTTTAAAACTGAGAACTCCAGCAACATGTTTCATTAGAAGTTATGACCACTTATAACCTTTAAAACTGAGAACTCCAGCAACATGTTACATTAGAAGTTATGACCACTTACACAAGATTAAAACTGGTTTCCTCATTCTTAGCTATTTCTTTTAAAGATGCATATTAATGGACAAAATTGCAGTATTTCTTTCTACAACAATTTACTAAGTAGCCATCTATATTTCCAGTAGACATTTCGAATTTATTCATCAATACGACAAGAATAAGTCAGTTCAGACAGAATGCTATAAAAATAAAACAAAAAAGAAAAATTGTTGACAGATAAATCTAACCTCACAGTGTCCATTATCTAACTAAACTGATCAACACACTGCAGCGAGTTACTGCATGAAAACCAGACTTTACCAGCTAAAAAAACTTCAACTAAATATATAGCATCACCAGTCAGTTCACAAATGCTTTAAAAAATTATTAAACTGTAAAGAAATCGCACCTGTGGCATGGGTGTTGTTAATGTGCTTTGTAATTCTGAAATACCCAGTCTTATTCAAGCTGCAAGGCGATTTGGCAAAAGTAGCTTTTATTGATTTTGATAGTGATACACCCACAGCGGTAAAAGAGGAAGTGAATAAGAAGAAGATAGTGATACTGAGAGTTGACCATTCACAAAGCAATGGCAAAATAATGAACATAAAGTGTCTAGTACAGCCAAACAGCCAAAAGAACTGCAGGGGTTAGTTCTATAAATAAACAGAGGGGGAACCCTTAGAGGCCGTTAAATATTATGAATTAATCAAGTAACAGAAAGTATTGTGAACGGCACTCATAGAAAGAAGTAGAAAGTAGAAGAACACACTAGACAACATAAAAATCGAAAGCTATAGTTCCCGTGCGGGGAATTGAACCTGTCACCTCCAGACGGCGTCTGCGCCTCGCCATGAATACAAGTGCACTAAGATACATGGTCAACTAGGCACCCCCAAAAAAAAGGTGTCTCATTGGCCATGTCTATCGTACAGCTTGAAATCCACGACTATGGAATACGGACAGACTTCATTTTAACCCATTGAAATGGCACCATAGGTTACAGAAATTTATATTAGCAAAGCAAATGTCGAATAACAATCACAGCAACAATTTACCATCTGCAACATCCTGTAAAGAATACACAACTAACTTTATTATTTGTAACCTTGTTGTCCCAAGAATGCTTTAAAAAAATGTCATAACCTGTGGGAATTTTTGACAAAAACCTGCTAAAAAAAAGCAACAATTTTACACAGGTTACTGTAGGAAAAGGAGTTAATACAAAGAGTTAAATGAAAAATGTATACATCCAGACAAGCATCAATGCACGCCAATCCATTACTGGGCGGCATGATTGAAAATAGTGGTTAGAACGCTGGTAAGACAAGGCCACACTGAGATATGCTAGAGAGACGGAGATAAACAGGTGGACAGACTGAATGTAAAAGATATCTGAGGCACGAAGGGGGCAGACATGATAGATCACCCATGCTAAGAAGACGACCAGAGACTGAGATCAGCGAGTACACAATAGGGAAAGATGCGGGTGTCAAGGAGATAAGACGATGGATGCTAGTATCCAGACAGGCCAAGGACTGACGATAGCATCAAGGGATGCCAGAAGTCCACCTTGGGAGGATAAGAGATGAACAGGTGCAGGGAGTGATGAGAGCAGGGTGAGAAATCACACGTGAAGAAAAGAGATACCAAAAAAGGGGGAAGAAGGAGAAAAAGAGATGGACACTTAGGCGAGGACCATGAAGCTGGGCGGTCGACCAGAACTTGCACTTGTGAACAGAGAGTTGACTATATGGCTGGTAGTAAACTTGGTTAAGCTATGCTATAAGAAATATTTCTACAGGACGTTAAGAAAGATGTGAGAAACAGTCGAGGAGAGTTAATAACCTGCTCATAATGAAGCAATGTCCAAGCATTTTATGAATAATTGTCGACATACTCAAAAGACATTGTGCTTTATAGTGCAAGAGATATACTACTAAGACTATCTGAATCACTTGTTCCATCTAGGCATGCTTATACTTGAGATGCATGGAAATACAACTGTGTCACATTACTAATATATTTAAAAAAATTAATACTCTATATTTAAAAAAAAATTCTTTTTGTTTAAAAATGTATAGAGATATATTAAGGCAGCAATGAATAAACATGAACTTAACGAGGCATTCAATGGAGAAAATTCACAAAGGCCTCAAGAACAATATGTAGGTGGACTTATGCTGTGACATCTATCACTGAGGCTTATGTGAAACTTGTCTTTAAAAACAGTTATCTGGTTCATAAGAAAACACCTATAAATGGTGCTACATTTTTGCACAGGTGTGAAAACAGTCAATAGTATTAACCTTGGGGCTTGCAAAATATTACTGTCGAAAAGTTAAGGTACAACTCACGGTGTCACCCCAGCTTGTTCGACTGCATGATTTCGTAGCAGTTCCCTTGGGCTGTCCTATGCTGTAGGGGTCTTATGAGATGTCTTACTTTGTTTTCTACACAGAGCATGAAAAGTGACTCAAGTGCATTCAACGAGGTAGACACACTGTTTCCAAGATGAAATTGCAACTTTCTTTTCGCAACTCTGTTTGTTAGTTAGTTAGTTAGTTGGGTTATCATCATTGCACTCCGGACATGTCCATAGGTGCTCAGATCCTCCCCTCAGTATGAATCCCAACGTCCGATGGCTAATAGTACCAGTTCTATGTTGATTAACAAGTCTTCTGACGTGTCCGGTGTGCGTCTCGTTTTTTGCTGTGCCGATCTTAATTCCCAAGTCTGCCATTCTGGCGAGTGATGTGGATTCACTGCCACCAAAGTCCTCTATCCTTCCCATTTCTCTGAGGGCATTGATAATATCAGCATGATCCATAGGCCGACCGTCGGTAGTGATAGCGGATCCAGCCAACCTGTCAGCTCTTTCATTTCCATCGACGCCTGCGTGTCCCGGAACAAAAATAAAGGTGACTACTCGCACAGTGGACTTCTGAATTGATTCAAGCCATTGTCTTCGTACTGAACCTGCCTGAACCCTCCGGATCATACTCATTGAATCACTGAGTATACATATGCGGGTGTATTTTTGTGTTTCAAGCCAGGCAAACGCTTGCGTCACTGCCATCACCTCCATCGTCATGCTGCTGGTTGTCATGGAGAAGGCGCCGTTGGCTTCTTTGACTGTTCTGCCCGCTGAGCGTGCTGTAAATGCCCATGCGCTTCTTCTTTGGAGTATAACTGATCCGTCTGTATAGATTAGTGCATCTGCTTCGTCTGAATTTTCACCGATGAGAGCGTTGACCTCTGCATTAACAGCAACAGGATTATCTTCTCTACATCGCCTGTTGAGTGTGACAATACAGGAAAATGTACAAATAAACGCCTGAGGCACAGGTATCCATTCTGCACCAGGTATGATGTCGGTTAGGCTGCATATTTGCCTAATAACATCTTCTGCCCGACCTAGGCAACTCTGTTTACTATCAATGAGTGTTGTTTTGGGAATGTGTTGTGATTATATCTCAGGCGCTGAAGGCGACTGTGTGCAAGAAGAAGTACTGGAGGGGGAAGCACTGAAAGCAGGATGATTCGTGAGTATTGAATCAATATTGTTTATGTATTTTTTATGCTTGTTGGTGGTGGCGGTCTTAATGTCCTAATTCTTCTTCTTCTGCATTCGACATCAGTCATGCTACACATTGAGTCCCGTCTGGGTCAAAAATAGGATTGTGCGTTTAAGGTCGCCACCAGTCCCCCATAGCTTCTCTCGCAATGTGGATCCCCTGGGCCAGATCCACAGTCTTTGCTGGGAGAGGTAAGGTCAGTACTGCAGTATGTGCTCAGGGGTCTGTCTTTCTGCTCCACAGTCACAGGCAGCAGATTCTTTTATGCCTATCCTGTACAGGTGTGCTCAAAGACCACAGTGTCCAGTCCGAAGTCTAAAAACTGATGTTTGTTCTTTCTTGTTGAGTTTGTTTATGCTGTCACTCTTTGGTCTGTAATCTCTATTCTGCTTTCTCCACTCCCGCTTGAAAGACTGCTTTAGTGCTGTTTTGGTTTCCTTGTAGCTGTGTGGTGGATGAGGTTGTGAAAGATTACTCCCAGCTTTTGCCAACTCATCTGCTCTCTCATTTCCTTGAATACCACAGTGGGCTGGTATCCACTGCAAGACCAGTTCTGCTTCCTTAGAGAGTAAGCCAATGTTGGTCCTTAGATCTGCAATTAGTTTGTCTTGTTTTTTGCTTGATAGTGCTTGGAAAACAGACAATGAGTCACTAAGTATAACAATTTTGTGCCCTCTGTGTTCTTGAGTGATGAGATGTTGGACTGCAGAAAGGAGGTCAGTTGCCTCAGCTCTGAAGTTAGTGTAGATGTCACCTGCTGGTAGAGAGAGAGAGTTTGTTCTAATTCTGAAAACTATCCTTACCAACTGCCACCTTCACAGTGACAGTTGCTTTGTAATATGTCTTAACGCTCTACACCTTGCATCTTCATGCCTCATTATCATAGGCCATAAGTCCATCTTTTAATACTGTCCATCCACATATTAGGCTTTCTTTCTTCTGTATACTTTCCCTCAACTTTTCCCACCAGCAAGGCAAATACGGTCAAATAATTTTCATACCATCATCTTGTTTGGTAATGTCTTTTTTAACCCTAGAAAAAATTAAATCAGGATATGTATTATGTGTAATGAATCAGTGAAAAGATTAAGACCAGTAGGGTTTAAAGTACATGCAAAATAACCTTAATTAAATCCCTACATAAAAATTAATAAGGTAAAGCAAAAACAATCTTACATTTACAATCAGAGACATTTGTGGATCCTGTACGCTCAGTTAAATAAGACGGAGCGCATGAGTTACAGAAAGACTGCCAAGGCTCTCTCTGGTATGTCCCAATAGGACATGGCTCATACATAGTTAGATTAGCTTGCTGACGTTTTGTTCCTGGTGGATTGTCGGCTGCAAATAATTAACAAGAAATAATTACTACAGTACAGGTGAGGAAAATATATCATTTCATATTGTTTGTTCAGGATGTTTCTATGAGTATTTCCTACATTAAATGAGTAAGAAACTAGCAAATTGACAATGACACAATACCATTCTAAATGTAGCATCATCATCAGCTGAGTTGTCGAGTTAAGAAGTGACCTCACAGCACTAAAGACCTTCCCATAACCATTCCATCCTCATCTTCAGGAACCAGCAAAAAGTTTCAATTACAATAGTGCCAGTATCAGTTAGAATATTGGTCTGCCTTGTCTTTCCTTTCATCATTGTTATGTGCCATGTTGATGTTGCAGGTAATCAGAATTCCCTAAAAATTAGTTAGTTAGTTAAGTAGGGTGATCATCATTGCACTCCGGACATGTTCAAAAGCATTTAGATCATCCCCTCAGTACGAATTCCAGGGTCCATTGGCTAATAGTGCCAGTGCTATGTTGATTAACAAGTCCTCTGATGTGCCTGGTGTGTGTCTTGTATTTTGCTTTGTCGATCTTAACTCTCAAGTCTATCATACTTGTGAGTGATGTGGATTCACTGCCCCCAAAGTCTTCCACCCTTCCCACTTCTCAAAGGGCATTAATAATATCAGCATGATCCATTGGGTGGCTGTCGGTAATGACAGCGGATTCAACCAATCTATCAGCTCTTCATTTCTGTTGACGCCTGCGTCTCCCGGCATGAAAATAAAGGTGACTCCACACACAGTAGACTTCTCTAATGATTCAAGTTACTGACTTCCCACTTAACCTGCCTGAACACTCCAGATCATACTCATTGAATCACTGAGAATACAAGCACCCTTACAAATGTTGTGCTCGATAAGCTCATCTACTGACAGTTAGAAAACTATTTACTATACTGACAGTTAGAAAACTATTTACTATACTGACAGTTAGAAAACTATTTACTATACTGACAGTTAGAAAACTGTCAGTAGATGAGCTTATCGAGCACAACATTTGTAAGGGTGCTTGTATTCTCAGTGATTCAATGAGTATGATCTGGAGTGTTCAGGCAGGTTATTTTGTCCACCCCTTCAGCATTTGCTCACTCTGTTTTAATTACCACAACTCGCTCCACACCTTGTTTTATTTACAGAAAAGTAAGATTGTCTTGTTCTGATGTGAGCAATCAAATGACTTTGCAAACTGATCTGTTGCAGGCTTTTTGGTTGGTTGTTTTTTTCCAGCTGACCAAGGAATTATTTCCATTCTGTGATGAAATCACAACTATGTAGCCTCCAGTTTCATTCTATTCCTATTTGTCCATGTCTGTGATTTAAATACATAACACACAAAATGCATTTAGGCTAGAGCCCAATTGTGACAATTTTTGTTCAATATGTCATAGATATGAGGTCTTCTTTGACACAATTTTTTATGTTTTCACTCCTAAAATGAATTGACACATTAATGATGTCATTTAAATACCCTTTCATATTATTTTTGAATAGAAAAAAAAAATAATATGACCATGCATTTCTTAAATTAGATTTGGTGCACAATACATATTACACCAATAATAAAGTGCTCAAATCAGCAAGGCTAACACTGTTAGTGACCAATTTAAGATTATAAATAATATAATCACTTCACAATCAAAAGTAGCATACATTTATGCACAGTGTTCCCTCTTACCAACATTGCAAGCTGAGACAGAAATCTGTGACGTGTTCTGGGTCACTGTTCCATTAGGGCACCTCTGGCAGACATCATCGTTAGGTTCCCTATAATATCCAATGCGGCAGGCGGTACAGTTATTGTTGCTACCTATTTCTTGTCCTGGTGGACAATCATCTGTCAATAAACAAGCATTTAAAAAGGTCATTTACTATTCTGATTTCTTGAATGCTTTCCCAAGAATCCATAACATCATCATCATTTGTCATGCTAAGTGACACAGATGGCTATATTTCTCAACAATAATCACTTACCTGTGTCCATATTAAATATAATTAACTGACCTTCTACTATGTCACCAGGTCAATCCATCTACATTTGTTTCCTTTGCTGGCTTCTGTCTCCTCCTCTTAGTGATTGTCAGTGTTCCTCAGACTCACTCTTCACATAATATGACTCGAAAATTACAATTCTCTTGTGCTGATGGGATTTCATTTATCATTATTAAATCAAATTCTGCAAATTTTAAAACACTATAGTTAATAAAAGAATAATGTTTTACACCATGAGGTGTCATGAGTAAATAATGCTAGCCCTATATTTGTAGACCAGCTGGCACTTACTGAGTGATGAGATGATATCACACGGAAATTCCCATAACATTTCCTGATACTCATTAAGGGTTGAACCAGAAGGGTAGCTCACTAGCAACAGCTGTTGCATGGGATAACACTATATAATGGTTTTAATCTTAAAAATGACAGTTGCTTTAGAAAACTGTAAAATATGTTAAATTATTTACAAGCCACCATATTTCTTTAAATGAAAGTTATTGCAACTAATCAATTATATAAATGCTTCTAAAGCTTTAAATAATTATTAAAATATAATAATTAAAACAAGCACATTTCTAATAGGTAAAGTTATAAAGTTTCAAATAGTTAAAGCAAACATATTATTAACAGTTTGAGGTACCACATTTCTAAGAATCAAATTTTATAACAATTAAAGTCAGCAAATTTTTAATAATTATAATTACTACATATTTCTGACAGCCTAAGCTATCAAATATATCATTATTACAGTCACTATGTTATCATCATCATAGTCTCATTGTCGCGTGCAAGGCACACACTCAAGTACACCAATATTGAAGAGCGCAAATGAGATGTCAGAAGTTGTTACATATTGTTGTTAGGAGATTGAGCTACAAGCAGTTGTAACCAAGAAATCAAAGAAGGTGGACATGTATGTCTGAGTGTGGTTCATTGCTAGTGGAGGATTCACCTGGATCCCACAATGAAGATCAGCTCGTATGATAAATCGTTATCTACCTGATCCACAGTTCCCAAGAGACAGCAAGAGAACTGGGATCCGTTTTAATGCTGAACTTTGGAAGTGTCAACCTATTCTGGCTTATCAGTATTTTCAGCTGCATAGTGGAATTGGTGAAAAACCTTTATTGTTTTCCAAGGTCCAGGCGATGACCGACAGAGGTGCCTTGATATAAAATTAGCTATGATTAGATATGGAGTCTAATCTTCATCGAGAGTGAGAGTAAAGACACTATGAGTGATTTGCTTTATACTTTATTTAGGTGAATTCCTTTGCATTTATTCATGTTCCCTCGCAATGTCAGCACTGAACCCGTAATACATCATTTTGGTACGCTTCATTCTCAGGTGTTGTTCAGTCGGAAAAATTAGGCATTCTCTAGAAATTGATTGTTGCTGTTGTTGCTATTGTACAGTTGTATTCAGATTTTAAAATTTTTTAACTGTGAAATCACCCTCTTACTGTTCCCTACAGTTTGTTGTTTAAGATTGTTCAAATCACACTGACTTGTACTGAATCTCGTGGGGACGAACACTAAACCCTATGCACGTATCAGTGTCAGCACTTGCAATCTGAACCTCTTCACACTCTACATCCATAACACTGCATGCTGTTGGGTCACCAGCTGCTGTCTGTTTAATTTCCTCCACCTTTATTGGTAAGATGCAATGGACTTGACATTTGCATATCCAGGCGACCAGTTTTCACTTTTCCCCCTCCCATGAGCTACCCCCAACAATGCTACAGTCACAACATTTCCAACAGTTAGTTAAAACATAATAACAAGGTCATGTTGTGCACATATATCTAACAGTCGTTCGCTATTTTCATTTGTAATGCTTTTGTCTCTATAACTTCATAGGTATATTGTAAATGTTCTTCTGTTTTGTCCTGCCTCACCATTAAAATCGCATATCATGATCAGCTTCTCATTATTATGTATCTTAAAAATTTCATCATCCAGGTCCTTAAAGAATTGATCTAAATCCTCATTGTAATTTCCATTGCATGGAGCATATATTTGAAAAAGAAACTATTTCCTACTTGTAATTTCAAGCTCATAATTCTTTTTGAAAAGCAGAAGAGCTGCAGGAGTTTCAAGGAAAAACAGAATACAAAATTACGAAATCAAACGAATGCTAGGAATAAAGCCAATCTTACAGGTCACCAGAGAACAACAAATGAAGTGGTTTGGACACCTAACAAAAATGTCCTGCTATTATCTACCATAGCGAGCCCCACTGAAACATTACAATGGATATAGAGCGAGCAGAAGACCTCGGAAAATATGGAGTGATGGTATTAAGAACAGCCCTTCAGAAATGAACATCAGTCCTAATAGTGCTCTCGACAGAACTCATAAACCAACTTTACATCTCCCCCCGACATTTTGCTGAAGTACAAGGTGGAAGAGAAAAAAGAAAGAGAAGAAGAAGAATAGTTAGAACATATCTTACAGTTAGAGTCACCCCATTTCCAACAGTTGAGAATCACAATATTTGTAACATATGAAGTCATCATATTTCCAACAGTTACAGTAACTAATTTTTAACAGTTACAGTCACCCATTTCTAACACTTACAGTCACCATATTTACAACAGTTACAGTCATCCATTTCAAATTGTTACAGTCACCCATTTCAAATTGTTACAGTCACCCATTTCAAATCGTTACAGTCACCTATTTCTAATAGTTACAGTCACTAATTTCTAATAGTTAGTCGCATGTTTCTAATATCTACAGTCACCCATTACCAACTGTTACAGTCAACCACTTCTAACAGCTACAGTCACCAATTTCTAACAGTCACCCATTTTTAACACTTAGGGTCACCATATTACCAAGAGTTACAGTCACAAATTTTAAACTGTTACAATCACCATATTTCCAACAGTTACAGTCATCATATCTCAAACAGTTACAGCCACCCATTTCTAACAGTCACAATCACCCACATCTTGACGAGAAAAAAGAGACTTTCATGAAGTTACAATTTCAAGAGTTATACCAAACTTCAGTTTAGATACAGATCATAGGATGGTGATACTTGACAGAAAAGTCAATATACGTTATCAAACAAGAAAGAAATGTCATAAAAGTGAAATAATACAACTAAAGAACTAGAGTGTGAGGAAAATAGGCATGCATTTCAGCAAAAATTACAAGAAAATTATGAACAGCTTCCAGAAAACACACTTGGAGTTAAAACAGAATGGATGAATTTCAGAGACACCACTATAAAAATAGCACAAGAAATATGTGGAACGAAAAGGAAAGGTAACATAGGGCGTAAGGATAATTAGAAGAGAAGTAAAAAAAACTATCAGCCATAGAAGAGAAGTAAAAAAAAACTATCAGACAAGCAAAAAGAGATTCATGGGACAAATTTTGAAGCAAGCTGACTTAAGAAGAAAAAACAGCAGTTAAAAACTACTACAAAAAAATCAAAGGCACGAGAAACAGGAATGAAGAATACAGAAATTATAAATGATGAAGATAGCCAACCTTTAATAGAACTTAACAAAATTTTAGCAAGGTGGAGTAATTACTTTGAATCATTACTTAGCCGCAGTAAAAAAGATGAAAGCAGAGAAGAACATAAAAACAACATGGAACTAATGGCAGAGGAACTAGAATCAGGTATATTATTAGATGAAGTAAAATATTCATATCGCCCCTAGACTAAAGGCGACAGGTACTGATGAGGCCATCAAGGCAGCAGGAAAAGTGAGAGCAATATAGTTGAAGAGAATATTTCGGGTGGCATGGGAAAATCAACACCATCAGATTGGCAAACTGCTGTCATCATCCAGCTATTGAAAAATAAAGGAAGTAGGAGGGACTCTACTAATTACAGAGGAATATCGCTTCTCAGTCACACTGGGAAAATGTATGCTATGATCATCCAAAAAAAAAAAAAAAAAGCTAAGACTGCTCACAACAGAACAAAAACAAGACATGCAGTGGACTAAACACTTCTCCGACCTCTTGAACAGACCTAATCCTGAAAATCCCCCAGATATTCAACCAGCCTCTCAGGACATTGACATCATTACTGAACCACCAAGCAAACAAGAAATCCTTAAAGCTATCCACACTTTAAAAAACAACAAAGCACCAGGCAAAGATGAACTGCCTGCAGAACTTCTCAAAGTAGATCCCAACACAACTGCTAGCATTTTAGAACCATTGTTCAAGGATATTTGGGAAAAAGAAGTGTTGCCTGATGACTGGACTGAAGGAACAATAGTCAAAATCCCCAAAAAAGGAGACTTAACAGACTGCTATAATAGGAGGGGAATTACTCTACTCTCAGTACCAAGCAAAATATTTTGTAAAATCATCATAATGAGGCTTGAAAAAGGAGTAGATAAATGCCTACGAATAGAACAAGCAGGATTCAGAAAGGGCAGAGGAACAACTGAACACATCTTCGCCATACGTAACATTTTAGAACAATGCAGTGAATGGCAGGGAAGTATATATATTAATTTTGTGAACTTTGATAAAGCTTTTGACAGCGTCCATAGAGACAGTCTATGGAAAATTTTACGACATTATGGAATTCCAGAAAAATAGTCAACATAATTGCTCTCTTCTATAAAGACTTTTCCTGCAGTATAAAAAATTACAATACATCTTTCCCAGTAAAGACAGGTGTAAGACAGGAATGTGTTATGTCATCTCTCCTCTTCAACCTTGTGATTGATTGGATACTAAAGAACACAGTAGACAGGACATTGAGAGGCATACGATGGACTCCATTCACCATGCTTGAGGACCTTGATTTTGCAGATGATGTAGCACTCCTATCACATAAACATGAACATAAACAAGAGAAAAGTAACAGACTACACAGCTCAGCAGAAATGGTGGGACTGAGAATAAATACAAAGAAAACTAAGATCATGACAAGCAGTCCAAACCAACAACCAGTGATCATAAATAACCAAACTTTTGAAAATGTAGAACATTTCACATATCTTGGCAGTGTGGTGTTCCTGCCAGGAGGGACCGAAGAGGACATACACTCACGTCTGAACAAAGCTAGAGCTGCTTTTGAAAGGATGAGGCAAATCTGGAAATCCAACAATTACTGCAGAGGAATGAAACTCCGACTCTACAAGAGCACCATTTTGCCAGTTCTTCTTTATGGAGCGGAATGCAGGAGAATGACCAAAAAGGATGCACACAAGCTGTCCACCTTCCACCACACATGTCTACGTAGAATTATCAAAATTTTCTGGCCAGATACAATCTCAAAAATCTAAACTACTTTAAGTCACAAACCAAAAAACTTTAGACAGTATGATAACCAAGAGAAGATGGAAATGGCTTGGCCATGTTATGAGAATGAATCCTGATATACCCGCCAAAACAGCTCTCACATGGACACCAGAGGGAAAGAGAAAACAGGGGCGCCCAAAAACAACATGGAGACGAACGATGGAAAGTGACCTGAGTGCGGCATCTTTGACATAGAAAACTGCACTGAAGATTGTGCAGGACAGGAAAGCATGGAAAGTCCTTTCTGAAGCCTCATGTGCCACTAGGCATAACAAGAATTGACTGACTGACTGACGAAGACAGAGACAATGGTGATAGGAAGACAGAAATAGAATTAAGAAATAAAACTTAAAAAAAAAAAACATCTTAAGACAAACAGAGGAATTTAAGTATTTTGAGCTATTTTCACATCTGATGGAAAACCGGATAACGAAATTAGCTTGAGATGTGCAAAAACTAATCAAATAATGGAGAACTATCTCCTCTGTTGACACACAAACAGATCCCGGAGTACTAAACTGAATTTTACCAGAACTATTTTTTGGCCAACATATGCTATCAGTGCCAAACGTGAACACACCCTCTAAAGAACGTACAATTTTGACAACAGAGATGAAATGCCTTAGAAGAGCTGCAGGAGTTTCAAGGAAAGACAGAATACGAAATCACAAAATCATACGAATGCTAGGAATAAAGCCAGTCTTACAGGTCATCAAAGAACAAGAAATGAAGTGGTTTCGACACTCAACAAGAATGCCCTGGTACTATCTTCCACAGCGAGCCACACTAAAACATTACAACGGATATAGAGCCAGTGGAAGACCTGGGAAAATATGGAGTGATGGCATTAGGAACAGCCTTACAGAAATAAACATCAGTCCTTATAGTGCTCTTGACAGAGCTAATCAACGAATGTTACATCCCCCCCCCCCCCCCACCCCACCCCTGACATTCAAATGAGGTACAAGGTGGAAGAGAAGAAGAAGAACAGTTACCAATTTTTAACAGTTAGTCACCTATTTCCAACAGTCACGGTCACCACATATACAACAGTTACAGTCACCTATTTCCAAGTTTTCTAACAGTTCATTATTATTATGTAGCAGGTTCTTTGCAGAATATCGCTTTCATTACAGTCTGCTTGAAACAAACTGAGTCTCTTGCCAGCTCTCCCGCCTCATGTACTTTCATCCTCAAGAAGTCACTAATAAACTGTATCAATCGTGTTGGTCTGCTCCTGCCTCTACTTCCTGGGATCATGCCTTCTGCTATTTTTTTCGGAATCTGCCATGACACTTGAAATGAACAAAATATTTAAGCTTCTGAGACAAAATTCTGTTTTTTATCCCATCTTCCTTGATATTTAGATCTTTTTAAATGTCAAATTTCTTCTCTTCTTTGTCCATGGTATTCTGAGAATTTCTCTATAGCATTTCAGCTCAAAAGCCCCGTCGTGTATAAACGTTGTCTAAAAGTCCTCCAAATGCTTTACCGCTAGCTAAGATTAGCATGTAGCCGAAAGCAGATATGAACTCAGTGGCAGAGAGCCAACAGGGTCTACATTCCCAAGGAGCGAGACTTCCCCAGTCTGTCCGAATTCAGACCTATCTTGCTGTTGAATGTTGAGGGCAAGATATTCTTCTTGGTAATGGCCTGCAGGCTCACCAGGTGATGTGAACACATGACCATTATCTGGGAGTCTATCCAGAGAGCTAAGGCAGAGAGAACTGAATTGCACATGATATGGTTAAACCTCGCCAATGCCTATAGGGCGGTACCCCATAAGCTATTGCAACAGGCCCTTCGCAAGTTCCACGTATCGTCACAGATCACCGAAATGATCGAGCAATGTTTCTCAAAGTTCGCCATAAGCTTCCCTACCCAAACGTTTACTACGAGATAGACTGAGCTCCAGGTTGGGATAGCAATGAGATGTACGATCTCACCGATACTGTTCATTATGGCTATGCAGATCATGTTAGACGGGGCTGCCGGCTACAGGCAAAGCCTTCAGACTGGGGACCACTGCATGCTACCACTGTGTGCATTTATGGATGACACAACTGGACAGTGAAGATGATGCCTGCACGATTCTGAAAAGGTTGTACTGCGTTGTCAAATGGTGTGGTATGCAGTTAAAATGGCAGAAATCAAAAAGTTTGTCAATCCCTAACTCTTTGAGTCCCAGGGGGTTTAGCATCACATGCCCAGGGGGTAGTAAAGAAAGTAATAAAATCGGCGCATCAGGTAGGAACCTATGAACATATGATGTGTTCCTTGGGACTCAAAGAGTTAAAGGTAAGATGGCAGCAGTCAGTTTCATACTTTACTTTACTTTTTTACTTTTTCCTTCCACGTATGCTGCTAAGCGTTGTGGGGAGATGCAAGTTCCTGTCATAAGCAAGGCGGGCAGCATCTGATGTTCTGAGGCCATGCTTTTGGCAGGTTTCGGAGACCCCGTCAATCCACAGTTTCCTTGGTCTTCCTCTTGCCTTATATCCTGAGCTTCTTTGGTTGAAAATTTGTGATGTTATTTGATCATTTTTCATCCTGGTTAGATGTCCAAACCATTTCATTCTTTGATGTTCTATGTAGTCTAAACATGGCGTAGTTTTGACAGTGTTTCTGATGTCTATATTCTTTATCCTGTCTAGTCTGGTCTTATTCGCTGCTTTTCTTAGACATTTCATTTCACAGGCTTCTATTTTTCTTTCATGGGTCTTGTTGATTGTCCATGTTTGGCACTGGTAGCAGAGTGTTGGAATGAAGATGGTGTTTATCAATTGTCTTTTGGTCTTCATGGGTATATCTGGATGTTTAAGCAGAGGTGATAGTTGGTATGTGACAGCATTTGCTTTCTGTATTCTTATTTCTTTCTCTCTGTCCATTCTTCCATCCTCTGTAAATATACTGCCCAAGTATTTGAACTCTTTGGTTTGCTTGATTTTGGCACTTCCAACATTTATATTCAGTGGCCTGTGTGTTCTGCTGATCTTCATAACTTCTGTTTTTTCTGTACTGATTCTCATATTATGTTGTAAACAGCTGTTGTTGAGAGTAGTCAGATGTTCCTGTAGATCATATTCATTTTGATACAGTATGCTTTGATCATCAGCAAAAAGTAATTCGTTTATAGCATACACGTCTGGGTTTGCTTCTACAGTGATCTTATCCATGTGTGTTATGAAAAGTAATGGTGACAGTAGCAGTCAGTTTCATGGTGGCAAAGAATCAGCTCCCCATGGTTCTGGAGGTACCGGTGAAGAGCCTCAGCCACGTCTACGATTCGAAGTTATCTGACAGAGCGGAAGTGCAGCACATACATGAGTCACTGGCTGCAGGCCTGCTTGCGATCGAGCGATGAAGGTTGATGGGAAAGTTTAAGATCTGGTGTCTCCAGTTCATGTTGATTCTAAAGCTTCTCTGGCAGCTACTAATGTACAAGGTGAGCATGACTGCAGTGGAAACAATGGAGAAACAAAATTTAACACAGCCATGAGAAAATGGCTTGGGGCACTGCCTTGCCTGACCGATATGGCTATGTATTGGAAACAGGCTAAGCTGGTACTTCCGTTTAAGTTAATAATCGGAGAGTTTAAAAGTCAGCAAGGTAAGACTCGCGATGATGCTGCTTGAGTCTTTAGATCACGCAGTGGCAGCTGTCTAGCTCGCTCTAAATACAGGTAAGAAATGGAAAGTCTTTGAAGTGATAGAATCTGGCTTATGTTTAATGTTGTATGTTGAATCAAGAATCGACATGACAGCGCTCAGTCCCCATCTTCAGCAGCAAGCGAAGAGTTCCAGTTCTCATGGTACCAGTAACCGTCTGATTGTATATCTGTCTCATCCTTCTGAGTGTTGAGCGTTGGCCAGTTCCCTTTGTAACTCCTCACAGTTCCATTCTCCTTGGACCGTAATGATCTATCTGTGCCTCTGCACTGTTCACTCACTCCCAAAGGGCCCTCAATATCTAACTTGTCATAAATCAATTCACCACCAAGTTGTGCAGAGCCAGTCAGTCTTTCAGCCTTCTCATTTCCCAACATACCAGGATGACCTGGAGAAAATATCCAAAGGATGCTAATTACCCAGGATCTCTGAAGTAATGCACAAAGCATGTCTGTTTTCACCTTTCTCAAAATGCTTTGTGAGTCAGTTACAATCACAACATGTGTGTACAGCTGATTCTCAAGCCAGCAGAATGCAGCAGTGACTGCCTTCACCTCCATTCTCAAACTAGACGTTGTGATATCATATGCAAGGTTTTGCTGCACTAGGCAACGTTCATTCACCTTTGCTATGAAATACCATGCATTTCGTCTGCCCCTCAACATAGAGCGATCTGTATAGATAATCACATCACTTGGGCAAGAATTGTCATGAATCATTTGTTAAACTTCTAATTCTGCAGCACCAGCTGGCCAGTCTCTGCACTCATGAGGTAACATGAGTAGTACCCTACACAAGTCTGAAACTTGTTCAGACACCTTGACCTACTCTTCTCATCGCTCAAAATTATCAAGCCTGCACACATATCTGATTGTGTCTTCAGCTTGCGCCATCCAAGACCTTCATTTTTTCAGTCTGTGATCCCTAGCTCTATCCAGCGATTCATGCAGGAGGTGCTTCTCGTCTGTAGCTACTCTGAGATATGACTTTGCCTGCAGAACTTTCAGCCTATCTGCCCAAGAAGCACTGAAATTGAAAGAAGTCATGGTTTACACACAAACCGACCGACGTGGCCCAGGGCACGGGAAAGTCAGTTGGTGGTCCAAAGCCACGGCCAAAGAGCGCAGAGACATGGTAATACAGCAGATAAGTGACCGCCAAAAACGAGACTCTGGATTAAAAAAAACCTCACAGCAGTCACAACAAGGCCAGTGGATCAGCTGAATACTCACAGGAAAAGGGGGGGGGGGGTGAGATCTGGTGAATGGCTCCGCTGCGGCTGAGCTTTGTCATAAGATCTGTGTACGTTGTGTTAATTTCTGGCATCAACATGGTGAAAGGGCATGCGACTACCGACCCAACAGGCCCACTGTGCAGAGCTAAGCAGATGCTCGAGCACTTATCTGTGTGCAGAAAAGCCCTAGGCCAGGAAAGATACACTTGGTGCCACAATAAAGTTCAAATAGAGTTAGCGGACATTGTGGACCAAGCTAGGATGAGGGCCAACGCGAGGGCCAGTCCTACGATCACCCAAATGCACTTCCTCAAGGCTGGGCAGATTTATAAAGGTAAAATCAACAAGGTCGCTTATGCTCCATCAATACTTGGCTGTGTGAGGGACTGGTTACTGGCAGTTGACCTGCCTGGTTTCGAAGGGTACCCAGAGTCAAACCAGAAGACCGGCCTGAGACCTGACATAGTTCTGCACTCTGTTGAAAAATGACAGCTCATCCTGATTGAGCTAATGGATGAAAATCACCTTTACAAGCTCGAGAAGTATGGGGATCTTATGGCTGGTGTAAGGAGAGACAAAGCATACACAGGAAAAATCTTCGCCATCGAGGTAGTCGCAAGAGGCTTATCTCCACTTTCATGTGCAATGTGCTAAAGCAGCTGAGCTTGCGAGGAAACGAGCGTAAACGGCCACTAAAACAACTGGGCGAAGCTGCTGAAAGAGCTTTGAGCTGGCTTTGGACACAACAGAATATCGTAGGGGATGAACCTCGGTAGACTGGTCCTTAGTGGAAAAAAAACGTCTTATCCCTTAAAAGCCAATGTGTCGGATAAATGTCTCCCAGTGTCTCTCTGCCAAAAGCCAAAGTCTAACAATTGTCCGATGAACCAACCATAAGCTTGTCTCTCTGGTAGTGAAGGTAGTCAATTGAGCTAATTTGCTACCGCAGCGATAATATAACACTAAATCTCACAGCATTTGTTAAGTCACCATATGGACTTGTCCCTATAGAGTCTGATAAAGTGCAGAAGGGGAAGATCAGAGCCTGGCTTCATGACCCAGGTCGGCCCACCTTACGAGATTGTTTAGGGAAGCAATGGGCCTAAATGATTCTCGACGAAGGATCTCTACTGATGACCGGTGGATCCTTGCTGTGCATGCTCCCATGTGGCATTCTGATACTTTGATCACTTCTTTAGAAGGCTTTCAGCTGTATACATCTGTAATACATTGCAATTTATATGTAAACTAGCTGTGCCCGGCCACGCGTTGCTGTGGCATATTTTGGCTAAATGGAAAATAAAGACCCCCCCCCCCCCCCCCCCAAATCCACCGATTACTCTCTAACACATCGAAGGTTTTTTGAAAAGAAAGAAAATATAAATCGCATGTGCCTAATATGGTTAATGTTGCAATCATTGCCGCGCAGATACAGAGATAATCTGATCTGCTGGCTCAAGAACATGCAACATATAATTGTGTCATTATAGTGGTTATTTAAATTGTATTATTATGACTTCTAATTATGGTTATTCGGTTATCACATGCTAAAGCTGTTTGTATTTTTTAGAGCATGAAGTAAAGCTCACTACTGTACTTTAAAATCTCTCTCTCTCTCTCTCTCTCTCTCTCTCTCTCTCTCTCTCTCTCTCTCTCTCTCTCTCTCTCTCTCTCTCTCTCTCTCTCTCTCTCTCTCTCTCTCTCTCTCTCTCTCTCACGCACGCACGCACGCACGCACGCACGCACGCACGCACGCACGCACGCACGCACGCACGCACGCACGCACGCACACACACACACACACACACACACACACACACAAAATGATAATAGCTGAGGTAGCTTTAGTAAAATAAAACAAATTAAGAAATGAAAACTTCAAAAATCATGTTTTAAGCTCTTTAAGTTAACAATTTTGTCCTCACCCCCTCCCCTCCCCCATCCACCGACTACTGCTCTCTCCCTCTTCAAAGGATTTAAAAGTCATCACCTGACGACATTTTTTGTAACTGACTGTGATATCCCTGTCCATCCAGACTAAAATGGGAGCAGGAATTGTTATGAGTAGTAAATGCAGCTAGTGTAATATTTACCACACCATCCTTCAAGTACCATAACAACTACTACCAGCACCACCACAGTCACTAAAATAATGTCACTGTTATCTCTTTTACCATCGGAGTAAACAGGGAGTCGTGAACCAGAGAATTTGGTGCCACATGGCTAGTGCTGTCGCCACTGACTGGTCAGGTTAGGATGTATAATTTCGCTCCACGACAGAAAAACGCCATCAACTTACCGGTGGTCTCCAGCATGACAGCACTATTGTGTAACCGCCTAACCACAACTATTACTACTTTGAGTGGGTAAGGCAGTTACTGTGACTTAAAGCTCTCTCAGTTAACAGTTTATGTTACCCCCTCCCTCCACCCCCCCCCCCTTCCCCCCCCCCCCCCCCCACAATTCACCGACGACTCTTTCCCTCATCGAAGAAGTTGGGAGAAAAAAAAAACCAATTGAAAAGCAACAAAAACAGGAAAAATACACCATAATTACGAAATTAATGCTATGGTAAACAACACAGCCTAATTTCAATGCAATGTCAGATGAAATAAATGGACATCTACGAAAATTCAGCGTAACCATGCAATCGGAAAGTTTGAAATGAAATTATAAATATGGGAAAATGGTCAAATTTAATTATCAACTGGTTTACCCACAAACCTGTATTTTTTTGTTTTTTGTTTTGTTTAGTATTAAGGGACACATGGCTAGTGCTGTCGCCACAACAGTGCAGGTGAGAATTTTTTTGCCCCCGGGTAAAAAAAAAAATCTAATTTTCCTAACAAATGTCGTCACCTATTTCAAACCATGACAGGTAGAATTCCGGTATCGAAACAAACATATCCTGAAAATTTCAGCTAAATGGGTTTGGTAGTTTCTGAGTCTATAGGTAATAAACAAACACACAAACAATGATTTTTATATATATAGATTATTAGTATATGATGAGCAAACACAAAGTAAGTAGTTAAAACCACTCACTTGCACAGTCAGCCTCCAAGACTGTCCCTGTGTATTTGGTGGTTTTGTCAGCAGGGCAAGACAGACAGCTGAACTGTCCTCTCTGGGGCTGATAAGACCCACGGCTGCAGTTTGTGCACGAAGGCGGACTATTATTATTCATCAATTTCATATACTGACCTGATGGGCACTCGTCTGCACAAAGACAATTTTACAACAATAAATATAATGTGTTAAATATTAGCAAAATGTGTATACTTTATAACGCTGCAAAGAAGACAGCAGGATTGACTGGCATTTTTCCCTCTTTCCAGATGAGGAGGCATGGGACTCGCCCATGGCGATGGCAAGTGTGACTAGCAAGACCCTCCCCTGTTAAGAAAAGTCTTTATAATTATAGCATGGGATTTCAGGACCGTTCTTGTCAACATTCATGTTTAGTCTGTTTCTTCTCAGCTCTCATCCATTTTGCAATAATTTCTTCCTTCATTCTTATTCCCTTCCTGATGTGCCCCCTCCACACAACACTTGCACACATCTTTATATGGTAGTAATCAAAATCTTTTACCCATCTTTAATTCACCATAGAAGATGTCTTTAGAGACTCTGCCATCCTAGATTCCAGGTGTGACCCAGATACCTGAGCCTTTGTAGACTGAACATTGAGAAGACTGTTGTTCTACCTGCTCTTTCCAATACTTCAGTGTTTGTGATCTCGACCTGCCACTTAATGACAAGTATTTTTCTTAGGCATTGCATGTGAAAGCTATTTAGCAGTTTCTCCTGGTACAAATAAGTGATCAAGTTTCACTGCCATTGTTGCGTGCTGATTTGGTAGAGTGTAATATTGTGTGATAGGGACACAGTGGTATGAGAGTACTTTCTGTGAGTTCACGGGGAAATAGTGTCAACATGGTCCGAGTAGTGAGAGGAGAGAATGTTAACCAGTGAGAAGTGTAGTGCCACAAGAAAGTAGACACGTGGGTTATGGTGTGGCAGCTGAAAGCATGGCTAATGAGTTAACAGAGAAAGCGTGAATTAAGTGACAGCGTGATTCTCAGGTAACATCAGCCACCCTCGAGAACGCCCACATGAGCGTGATTCTCGAGAACACCCACAGGATCATGATTCCTGAGAACCCCCATACGAGCGTGCCTCCCGTGTAAACATCCACCCACACGAGTTCGACGGGGATAAATTGTGGCTGAGTAGTCAGTCCGAGTCAGTCGGAGTCGAAGAGAGAGAGAGAGAGAGAGAGAGAGAGAGAGAGAGAGAGAGAGAGAGAGAGAGAGAGAGAGAGAGAGAGAGAGAGAGAGAGAGAGAGAGAGAAAGACCAAATCAGGGTCAGTAATTATCTCTCTCGAGTATAACAGACAAGAGTACCGTACGACTATTAGGCATTAAGGTCTGAGTAAGTGTTGAGGTTGCGGTACTGGTCGAAGGTATGGTCCCGCTGACGAAGTAAGTCCAAGGGGACGGGATACTCCAATAGTACCTGTTCTGGGTGGCGACGTAGTGAAACGTAGGAGGACCACTAGTGAAACAGAACAGGGGGTGATGCCGACGAGAGCTATGTGCTAGAGGGGACTTATGGTAGGAGTCCTGTCTGTCATCGGAGCCCTTCGACAAGCTGAAGAGAGCTGTGTGTTTTTGGAGTACGGCAAGGGAAGTCCGTCTCCAGTCAACCGTGGTTGTCTTCTGAAATAATATTAAGGTCCAGTGGATAGGAGAATTCGTCTTATTCAGCTGTAGGGCGCCCAGAGTTGTGGATGCTGTAGGCCTTTGAAGCTGTAGGGGGCAAGGAAAGGCCGCTACAAGTTGTGAGAGAGCGAGTGTTGACTAAATAGACTAAGGGAGAATGTCACTTGAGATCAATGGCTTCATCTTTGCAGTTGTGTCATGTAACATGTTGAATAAAATGTATGATGGAGTCATTGTCATCGAGTTTTGTTTCTAAGAGAGGAAGCAAAGTTGTACACACTAGACACTTGGTAGTGTGCTGGCTAGTGGTAGCTCAGTTAGCACACAACAGCCATAAAGCAGAGTGCTGAGAACACAAGCCTGATAGACAAGAGTTTTTATTTTAATCGTGTGCAGACATGATTTATCATCCTCCTTTTTGAGACAAATTACAAATGTGTATGTTGTCTTAGTAGACACAGTAGACACAGATTGTCTTTTCTGTTAAATCCTTAGTACATTCTTATTTTAGTCAATTTTCTATTTCTAATATTTTCTCATCTTGATCGTTTTGTACCTACCAGAGTTAGGAAACATAAATTGTGAGAGAGGGCTTGTTTGTGTGCTTCAAATATCAGAGTTTTTAGGAATGCTGTTATTCCATCTGTCTGTCTGTGTGTTTAGCCTCCTCCTCTTTTCACTTGATCTTTGCAACATTATTACCCACTGTAGTATACTGTCAACTGGCAGCTAGGTTAAATGACTGCAAAATTTAACTTGCTTTTGAATGAAATCATGCACTGCTGCTACCCTCAATGTAAACATTTTTGACTTCTATCTTTTTGAGTGATCTTCTAAGGAATGTCAGTTGCTTTAATTTCCTTTCCTCTTTTATTTCAGTAAGGAAAGATTAAGGAAACAGAAACAAGATGCCACCGAGCCAGTGCACTTACATACCACATGACAAGTGGTCAGCATTATTAAGACATCCAAATATATGTATGAGTGCCAAGAAACAAATTATCAACAGCATTTTCATACCAAGACAGTGCACTAACTGACACCATTATTAAGACATCCAAACTTAAGTACTGAGTGCCAAGAAACAGATTATAAACAGTATATTCATACCATTACTGTGATACCAGTGCCAGACTTGTTCATTATCAAAGGCTAACCCTCGTAAAATTAACGCACAAGAAATGAGATGCCTCCTAAAAGCCACTAATTTAACCATCCAAGACAAAATTAGAAATTACATTATCAGACAAGACTATAGGATCAACACCATGCAGACAATTCATTGGGAAACAGAGGATAAAAGAGTTTGGTCATCTAAAAAAATGCAACCAGAACAACTAACAATGCAGGCACTACATGCGAAAAGATCTGAAGTGATAGTAAGAGGTCGGAGAATATAACTTGATTACACTAAAGAGCTTCTAGATCAACACAGAATTGCTGGACTTCAAGCACTGGATCACAAACTATTCCTTCCCATAACACATAACAGTGAAGTGGAAATTGATGATGATGATGAACAGACAAATTGTGATTTATAGTGTTTTTTTAGTATCTACTGGAACATATGGTAGCTGTGGTTGATGCTCACTTGCTGGCTTGAAGGTCTAAAGTTCAAGTCCACATCAAAGTGGATTTTGTTTGTTTAACTCTTTGAGTCACAGGGGTTTTAGCATCATAGGGGTAGTGAAGAAAGTAATAAAATTAGCGCATCATGCGTTCATTGGGCTTCTAGGTAGGAACCTATGAACATATGATGCGTTCCTTGGGACTCAAAGAGTAAAAGACTAATCTTATCTCTTAGGTCGATCAAGCCTAAAAATGGTATCAGGTGACATTTCTGGCAGCTAACCACATCACTCATCAAGTGCACAGTTGACCTTTAAAACAGGTCTAGCACTCTATGCCTGATGTGCCAAAGGTGTCATAAAAGTCCTTCACTTTACTTACTGGAATATGTTCATTTCTCAGTAATAATGCTAATACAGTCTGCTGTATGAATTTGGATCATTAGTCATTAGTTGAGATTCTAACCCCTCTGCAAACAGGTGGCCCAAAACTGCTCTGTTCCTGTGCCAGTGGAAATCACACAAAATGTCCTTCACCAACCCATTTGAAAGCTAGTAAAAATGTGTCAGTACCAGAAAAATCTTGAAGCTTGCACATACACAGTAAAAATGCATAAGGCACTTATCAGATGTGCCAACACCAATAGTCCCATACCATAACTGTGCTCACTGTTGGTTCGAATGGTCAATCACAACTGCTGACATTGCACCAACAAAAGTATCTGCTGTAATATGTACACACTAAATAAAAAAAATTTTTAAAATTAATTGATATATATATATGTGTGAATTTAAAGATATTACTTTGCCTGAAGTAGAGAATATTAAATTCCTAAAAATGTAGCTAATATTAAGAATTACACTTAGAACATATAACTAACATCAGCATTAGTCTACATATATAGAAACAATAGGCTGATGGATTAACATTCTTCAGAAATACAATGTCTCATAATAATATCCAAAGAAGTATTTTTGTAAGCCCACACATCAAATATGCATTGGTGAATAAATGAATGATGTTAAAAAAGTGTATACAAAAAGAGCCTCTGGTAAAAAATTCACAAATATGTTTGTCTTTTTAAAATGTTTATCTTCTTCTTTCTTCTTTTGTCAATATCTGCTTATGCCGCCAGGCGTCGCAGCTCATCAGACAATCGGCAACCGAGCCAGGGCGTGCTCAGTTGCCTGATATGCTGTGATGTTATGCAGTGTCAAGGTGTCAGTAACTCCATCAGTCCATCTTCTTCTAGGTCTTCCCTCTTGATGTTTCAATTTGCAGGTGGTATGCTCTTGCTGCTGGCATCGTTGGTTTCATTATTATTAGATAGCCAAATCATTTCATTCTTTGTTTCTCAAACACACATTTGTATGTTGTTAAGCAGTTTAGGAGCGTACTATGAAATGTTTTCCATGTTGTTTCTACACTGTCACTTGTTGTTAGCTCACCCATCTTCACCATCATTTTTGCCCTAACCTTTGCTTGGTTGTCTAGGTCGCTTAGTTTTCTTATGTCAATCATTGTGTTATGTTTTGCTATCTTTGGTTTTTTGCTGATTGTTGCTTCATTTAGATATACAACCACTAGTCGATGGTCAGTATTTAATGTGATGTTTGGAACTACTCTTGCGTCTTTACCAATTTTCTCCTCTTTTGTCGACTCAGTACAAAGTCCAACTTTGTGGCCACCAGGTGGCAGATGATTATGCTAGTTACTGTACTACCACAACACTTAGTCATTTCAATATTTCAATAATATTGCTTGAAATGGTTCACTAATGACATTTCTTGTTACAGGTAACTCTGATGACACTTTCTGACACATCTTTATGTTTACTTACCAGGGAGTACAACTTACAAAACACAGACTGCACACACTAACAGCCAACAGGATACAAGTGAAGAACAGGGTCTTTTCTTAGGTATTCTTATGTCTTACCATAACATTCAGATCCTGAATACGACCCAGTAGCAGCTGTAACTTGTCCCTGAGGACAGGGATTACAAGATGTCTGTGCTGAGTTTGGCTGAAAGCTGCCTAATGGACAAAACTGACACTGTTGTTCAGTTTCATTGTAGAAGGTCCCTGGGCCACAGTCCACTGAAAATGTAAGATGCAATAATACATTTTAAAAGGCTAATATAATACACAATAAAAGATAAATCTAAAAATTCAAACAGTTCCATGAATTTCAGCACTTCTCAGCCTTTTTTATAAAAATTTGAAACTGCATTATAAATATATGCAAACAACCTGAGGTTTTCGGTGTACAATATGTACACATTCAGTACCTGCCCATGCCACGTCATATTGCTTTTTGCTGATTTTTATTATTCTGTTCTTGCATGGTGATGTCATATGTTCCCATAAATATGTTGCTCAATTGACTAGCTGAAATGATACATTTCTTAGACACAGAGGACTGTTAAATATACTTAATATATGTTTTACTGATCTATTCTCATATAGCATAGTGGTGAGTGTTTGCTTAATAAGACAGTGGCCTGAGTCCATCCTCCTAGTTTACTCAGCAGTCTAAATAGATTCACTGCTTCCATGAATCAAAAAAAAAATCAATAGGTCATCAATTTTGTTTTCTTCTCTGTTAACAATAATTTCAAGTATTCTTTAAAAAAAAATAATCATTATGCTGTGTCCATAATTTGAATCCACTAAAATCAGGACAGGCTATACACAGTAAAAGAATTTTTAGTGCTTGCTTTACATCTGTTTTTCATGGTTTACTTATTCAAGTAAAAGCAAAAACTAACTGACTGACTGACTGACTTTCTACCCCACCAGGACATCACACAAGCTACAAACACCCGATGACACAAAGTGCCACCATGCGGATGAGGATCGCCGTGGAGAGGTCCCAGAAACCGCGTTCAGACAACTGGCCATATTGATGGCCTGCCTATATTGCGGCCCCTGGCAAAAGCCAGAGTGGGGCTTCAAATAACAAAAAATTACGTCCTAATTACGTCCTAACAAGGACGTAAGGACGTCCTAACAAGGACGTAAGGGATGCATGTAGTACTATCAAAAACTAACAGCTGGGAGAACTGGACAAACAAAAACTGATCGATGATCTGTTTAATCCATAAATTTTTAATATCTATAGAATAAATCAATGAACTCCATCTTTTAGCTCTTATTCACCACCATCTACAACAGTGTGCAGAATACTGTAAGGATTCAATGGGTGTGGTTGGGGGAAAGGATGGGGGGAGTTGTTCTGTGATGAAGTCATAAAGCTGTTTGCCTTGCACTCTGAAGATTGTAGGTTCACTTCACAGACTGTCATTCAGTTCACGAGTGCAGTTTGTACAGAGATGCAAGTGGTAGGTGGCTAGCTGCTACAGAGAGAGACCAAGCCATGCAGGATAAAACTCGGTCAATCACCTTGACTTTAAACATTTAAATATTTAATCAAATGTATTGCTGTAAATTATGTCTATGAAATATGTTTATATGTAACTGACTAAGAAAAGCAGAAGTTACCACACTGATTTTCCTGAAAGACTTTTGGTGGTTTACACAGTGGCAGGTCATTAATTGAAGTCAATGTTGGTGCAGCATCTGACACAAGGCTCTGAAAGAAAATGAAGGCAAACTGTCGAGATTTGTGTACACATCTCACATATCTCGCAATGCTGAATCAATAATAAACACTTCTTTAAATGTTTTAAAGCAAAGAGACTGACACAACAGTCTCAATTCTATAAGTTTTTTTAATAATCAGTAGACATTAAATTCACAAAATTTTGACTGGAATAGGTGATAAATAATCTAAAAAGGATAAGTTTTGATATTCTTCACAATGTTCAAATGGACCCCCTTCCCCCTCCAAAATGCACATATGCGCACATGTATGGGTACGTATATATACACATATATAACCATGTCAACTGTCATTGAATTAAAATTAATATGCAGTGTATTTGTAAAAGTTTGAATGTTAAGTGTCAATAAGAGTTAAACAATCAAACAAATTATGAAAATATAAAAAAAATATGAACAACAATCTGTACATTCTACTTACCGAATAATTAAAGGAGTTGGCTGGTGGGACAGCTAGAACAACATCTCTGTATAGATCCTCTGTTCTCCTGGTTGTACCATTTGACCTTGAAATCACTAAGTCACTAAAAAAATTATAAACAAATTAATCATAAATAGGCTTCGAATAAGTAATCATAAACAAATATTTCAGTGTGATATATTCTTATTTTTCTTAATCCAACTTGAATTCATGAAGACATCAAAATGAAGTTATTTCTCTGCTGCTATTTTGATAGCTTGAACTTCTGCATCATAGTTGTGACAGAGCTCTCCTGTAGGTATTTTGGCTGTGTATCTGGTATTATGTGGATGCTCAATATACACTCCTGCTCCTCCATTTATGCTTGTGTTTTGTGCTGACCCATCCAGACACGAACCCAAAGATTCTGTGGGTATTCATCATCAAGTAGAGCGAGAGTGGCGGTTTTACGCTGCACAGTTTTGTTCTTCCTTGTTGAATATTCCTTTCACTTCTGCCTGGATGTGTACTGGCAACTTATAATCCTCTTTCCAAAGGGTCAGATCTGCAATAGCATTTAAGTGGCTATCAGTTGCAGACAGATTATTGGTTTGCCTTCAAGGTCGCTGTGCCTGGTGGATGACACTGCTTCATTTTAGTCCCTCCTTTGCTAGATTTTGTGATTCTTCTTTCATGGTGTGTTCAGGCATGCTAAGAAACTGTTCTGTTTGTATTAGTCTTGGTGTCTCTTCGTTCTGTCAGTGTTTTGGTCATCACCATCTTCTCCATCAAAGCTATATGTGTAGATTTCATCCAACTTGTTATGACTCTGAGTGCCTGATTTTGCACACATCCTTAGGGGACGCTGTGGCACAGCAAGACTTTCTTGCTCTTGAGTCCATCTGTCTGTACTTGGGCTCTTCTGTTTTACAATTATACTTTCACCCATCTGTATATATTCCCATTCACTTTGTAGTTTCTCAATTTCTTCATAAGACCTTCTTTCCAGGTCTTGTCAAAAGTTTTCTTCAGATCTATCCCTGCCACAAGCACTAGCTTCTTTTCTTGGAAGGCATTTCTTATTTCTTGAGAGATGTAAGTTGTCTGGTCTTCTGTGGAGTAGCACTGAAAAGCCTGCCAGCTGCGGTGTGAAGATGTTTTCCCTTTCCACATACCACTGAATTCTAAGGTTGACAATGCGTTCCAAGATTTTACAGAGACAGCTGGTAAGGCTGACTGGTCTGTAACTGGAGGCTTGGAAACTGTCCTTTCCTGGTTTTAGGAGAGCTTTCGTTGTTGCTTCTCTCCATATTAAGTGAACTTTGCCACTGGAACAACAGTTATTAAAAATCTGCACCAGTTTTTTTTTTTTTTTTTTTGCTGTTGTCCTTAGGTTTCTTGATCATTTTGTTGGTTATTCCATCAAATCCAGGTGACTTTTCCATTTTTAGCTTCGAAATTGTTAACTCTAACTTGCTAGATGTAATTGGTACCTCCATTACCTCAGAAATTATATAATTTTGTCTTGAGTGTTGTCGATTCTCTTGAGCCTCTCGCTGTTTCTCTGGACTTGCATCAATGTTGCTGCCTTCATCTTGTTAGGATGGCTCCTTCTGTATACATTGTAGTATTTCCTTTCTTCCTGTGCTCTCACCATAAATGTGTTTTACCAGCCTCCACAGCTTCCTTGTGTCTCTGTCAAAGTTTAGAGACTTTTTCTTGCCAACTTGCCCTTCTATCCTGCAGCTCGGCTCTTTGAAATTTGGCCTTTGTATGTTGGCATCTCTTGAACAGCTTTTGACCTCTTGGTATTGTTTCCAGGATTGCCTGCAAAAAACATTTGCTGAACTCTGCTACTACTTTGTCTGCATTGTTTTCTGTTTTTATATTTTAAACCAAAACACCTGTAATTTGCTGATACAATCTACAGTCTGCATTTTTGTAATTGCACCTTGGTAGAGTGTTGCTCTCTCTTACAGAGTGGTTTTTCTATCATTAGAAAGACTAGGCAGTGATCAGTGCCTCCTGATTGTTTCCCAACATTTCTAGTAATATCCCATTCCACATCTGGTGAATGAAAGGCTAAATCTGGCGTAGAGGTGGTATGAGATGCTCTTGAGTAGAAGGTTGGTGGGTCAGTTGGCTTATTAATGAGAATTAATCTGTTTTCATCCTGCCAGTCTCTTTCCTCTCTGATCCATAGGATAGCTTGTGAGCTGTTGAAATCTCCACAAACGATCATTCTTTCATTTGCTACTACTGTATCCAGTGCCTGAGGGTGGTCGCTTAGACAGTAATGGTTGATTAATTGAAAATCTGTATTTTCTGTCTTTAGCTTAAGAATCTGATACTCTGCCGCTTACATGTAAGTTTCAGTTTGGCAGGCAAATGTTATTTTTGACTAGAGTTAGTTATGAGATATGATTTGGGTTATCTTCACAGCATTCTGGACACCTCCATGGGTGCTCAGATTCCCCTTTCAACATATACATCAGCGTCCCACGGTTGATAGTCCTAGTCCTATGTTGGTTGAAAAGACTTCACATGCATCTGGTGTGCTTCTCGAGCCTGGCTTCACTCCTAGTTTTTGTACTCTCAGCAAAGAAGTGGATGTGCTGCTCCCAAAATGCTCTGATCGTTCTACCTCTCTAATGGCATTAACAATGCCTGAATGATCCATGGGCCAACCCTCTGTAACTAAGGCAAAGTGGCTAATCTGTCAGCTCTTTCACTGCCAACAACATCTGCATGCCCTGGGACAAAGATGAAGGTAACTCTACGCACAGTAAAGTTTTGCAATGACTCGATTCACATACAAAGCCCACCTTGACCAGCTAGATCCTGCTCACAGAATCACTCCTCACACACATTAAAGAATAGCCCTGTGATGCTAGCCACATGAAAGCTCGTGTTACCCCTATCACCTCCATTGTCATGCTGCTAGTAGTCATACAGAAGGCACCACTCAGTAAATGCCCGTGCACTTTTCTGTCCTAGTACAATGGACCCATCTGTGTAGATCGGTACATCTGCTCCATCTGAATTTTCACATATAAGTGCGTGGACCTCTGCTTTGAAAGCAACTGGATTCTGCTCCCGACGGTTCCTATCATGCGTGACAACACATGAAAAGGTGCAGTTGAGCACTTGGGGCACATGCATTCATTCTTTGCCGAGGTTTATGTCTGTAAGACTGCAGACCTGTATGATATCGTCTTCTGCCACACCGAGCCATATTTGCCACTTTTTAGCCTGTGTCCCTTTTTCCTAGAGAGAAAACTGTGCCGAGGGTGCTTCAAATCTGAGCTTATCTTCGGGTATGCATGAGTCCTCCAGATCTTCATCCTATAGTGCACTGTTGGAAAGTCAAGAAGATATCTCACTGCTATGCAAGAATAATGCTCATGGCTTCTTTTGCACCATTTCCAGTCTTTAAATAGCTGTATCGTTGACGGTAAGTATGGCTAAATCATATTTGACTGGAGAAAGAACCAGTCCCTGGAACAGTAGCAGAAGCAGTATCTGCTCGTTGTTGGCGGTGGCCAGGACCCTCATTTGTGATAATCCTTTTAGGGCTTTTGTTATAACATGGTTGATGTGGTCTTTGAAGGACAGACTGCAATCAAACTTCACACCAAGATATGTCATCAGGTGTGTTCTAATCAATGCTTTGCCGCTAATTTTCACCACTGGTAGGTTTGCCTTATCCATATGCGTGTTCAAGGAGAACCACATTACTGAGGCTCTTGAATGGTTGACATTTGCACACACCAGGAGGAGATGAGATCAAGTTCGCTCTGCATTGAATAGGCAATCTCATGATGCTCTCTTCTATGTCAATAGACCAAAATGTTGTCAGCAAATGACATCACCTTTCTTCTGTCCTTTAGATCAGATTGGTAACACTGGTAGCCTCTGATCTTGAAGGTTATATTTTGTTTGAGGTAGGTCTCTTGAAGGCAGCATATGTGTATCTGCTCTTTGTTCAAGGTGTTTACTGGTTCTAATTTTGTTACTTTTTACTCCCTCTGTGTTCCTAGTGCATTATTTTGAGACTAGATCTATTTGCTAATATAGATATATTTCTTATAGCATTTGTGTGTGGCATCCTGATTTTTGTGCTGTGCCTCCTGGCTGGTAGCATCCGATTTCAGCACCTAATTTTAATTATTTTGGTAAGCTAGATCGACGTACTGGCATATGGGACCAAACTGTCCACTCTGACATGTGTGTACACAGTGTAGACAGGACTTTGGTATCATAGGCATCATTGGTGCATCAACATTTGTATTTAATGCCGACGTAGCATTGTTGTTTCGTTGACCATTAGGATGGGTCCAGTGCGATCCGACTACCATGACTATTAATTTACACCAAAATGAAGCAGTCAGAAACACACAGTCCTGATACAGTTTAGAAGTATTTCTACAATCTTTATGCAGTCACTATCTTATCAAAAATACAGTTGATTTTGGCTTTACCAAATTTCTGCATTAGCAAGACAATGAGTGATATCAAATGAGATAAAATATCAAAAATCTGTGTAACAGAATAATAAAAATTGTATGTACATGAATATCATAATTATGTAGAAGTCCTTGCAGAACATCACTTCTACCACTATCTTACGTAAAGAAATATTCTTTGTCAGGTCTGTTGTATTTTTAAAGCCAGGGTTTTAATGACTTGTGTCCATTGTCATGTCAGTTTTGTTCCTGCTTTGTCTTTAAAGCTTGTGGAATGGTCTAAATTCATGAACATATTTTGCCCCAGGAAAAATTATTGTCTCCAAAAGTGTTTGTTTTTATTGTTGTTAGTTTTGTGCCACAGATTCTTCATCATTATCATCATCATCATCAATTTCCACTTCTGCCATTAAGCGTTATGGGAAGGAACAGTTTGCAATCCACTGCTTGAAGAGCAGCAATGACTATTGTCATTCCGTGGGTTTTTAGAAGCTCTTTAATGTTATCAATCCATGTTCTTCCATGGCAGCCTCTTGCTTTCACTTCAGATAATTTCATGTGTTGGTAGTTGTTCTGGCTGCATTCTTACTAAATGACCAAACCATTTCTTAGTTGAAACGCAGCTGTATTCTTTGTGTATGCTGATGTCACACCCAGGTTCGCCTTTTGTTTGCTAGAGAAAGAGTCAATTGAAGAATATAGATGAGGAGAATGGTGGTCGTGTCAATAGTGGTGATGATAATAGTCTCTCATGCTTCTTATGTCACTGATGCTTGTATAATAAAATGTCTTGATACAACTCTTCTTTTCTATACTATCTTTATTGTGATACTTCAGTAATGTCACAAATAACATCAATGATATTCTGAATGGCTGCTGCTTTCGCTCTATGGTTACATACTCTTGATAGCGTGTTGTGTTCTTTATCTCTGGTTCCTTTGTTAGCTGGTTCTAGTGTCTAACTGCCACCTAGCTTCTAGTGCTGTCTGATACTAACAGCTTGATCGTCGACTCTAACATCCTAATAATGTTTCTATCAAATATGTCTCTGATGACCATAGATCCATGTATCTTGTGTCATCTCTGTAGTTCAAAGTCTCAGTTCATGTCTCCTCTCTAGTGATTGTCTTTAGGGTTCAGAGTTACTGGTTCCTCTCCTTCTAGTGTTCAGCTGACATCACCAACAACTGAAGGTTCTTGTCAACAAGGGTCCATATTATTAGTCTTTCCTCTTCTAAGTCTCGTTGACAGAAGATTCTTCCTAATACATGATATACATATTATATGACTAGTCCCTCCTCTTCCAAGTCTTGAGGACTAAATGTGGCTCAAGTGGTATCTTACCCACTATTTATACTGAGTCGCTGGCATGTGTGGAATGTGTTTTCTACTCACTAACTGCTTCGGAAAGGTTCTAATACGGCTCAATCTTTTTTATATTTGTGTTATCCCTGTGGGATTTCCTAACAGCACTTCAATTGCGTCATCTAGTTCTGCACCTAAAAGTACTAGTTAAATCAACAGCTGGCCTTCTAGAAGTCTCCCAGAACTTCCAGAAAGTGAGTGAGTCAGGGATCTCTCTCTCTCTCTCTCTCTCTCTCTCTCTCTCTCTCTCTCTCTCTCTCTCTCTCTCTCTCTCTCTCTCTCTCTCTCTCTCTCTCTCTCTCTCTCTCTCTCTCTCTCTCTCTCTCTCTCTCTCTCTCTCTCTCTCTCTCTCTCTCTCTCTCTCTATCTCTCTCTCTCTCTCTCTCTCTCTCTCTCTCTCTCTCTGATAGGGCACGTTAACAATTACATCAGATACTATTTATATAACTTGTATGCACTGTGTGTTTGAACAAATGACCTTACAGTCTGTATCAGTGCAGTATTCATTTGCAAATATCTATCTACTAATAAACAAATGATGGTTCTAGAAAGGGAACGTCAAGGTTGCCAAGACTTGTTGATTTTGGTCAATTCTAACTTTGCGCAATATCATACCTCCTAACAAACATGTGATGGTTATAGAAACAACTCTATTACACAATGAAATTGTCGCATGGTGTTGTTCCTACAGTCTGTCTGATAATATCATTTTGAAATTTTTCTCAGATGGTTAAGTTGGCAGCTTTTCTCAAGCATCTAATTTCACAGGTGTAAATTTTAAGCAGGTTAGCCTTTGATAATGACCGGATAGCCTCTGGCACTTGCAGCACAGTGTTGGTATGAATATGTTGTTTTTAATCTGCTTATTGGTGCTTATACTTAGCTTCTTAATGCAGTTAAAATGCATTTATATGGCCAGTTTGCTTACAGTTTTGTGTTTACCATCGTCACTGTTAATTTGAAGTCAAGATTTTGTTGAAAATTGAATACTGAATCAAGAATTGACATCACAGCACTCAGGACAGAGTGCTCCATCTCCATCTTAAATGGACGGATCCTATTCCGATGATACCAGTAACAGTCTGAATATCTGTTTTGCCTTTCCCTTGAGTGTTGGCCAGATTCCCTGGTCACACCACACAGCATCACTCTTCTTTCTTAGATCTTCTTCTTCTGCCTTTCTATCGCCCAATGGAGCATAGGCCCTCAACCATGTCACGCCAAGTCGTTCTATCCTTCACCATTGCATGGAGCTGTCCCTATGTCCTTCCCATCTTTCTAACTTCCTTCTCCAGCTCTCTTCTCCGTGTGTTTTTTGGCCTTCCTTTATTCCTTTGCCCTGTGGGTTCCAATTTCAAAGACATTCTAGTTATGCTGTTCTCCTGTTTTCTCAGCGTCTTTTCCTCACCTCTTGGTCCACTGGAGCCTGTTTAGTTCTCTCCTAAAGCTCTACATTAGTTATTCTATCATACCATTTAATTCCCTCTATTCTGCGCAGGCACCAGGTAATGAATGTCTGTAATTTATTAGTAATTGCCTTAGTTGTTCTCCATGTTTCCACCCCATACAAAAGTACTGATTTGACATTAGAATTAAAATTTTTAGTTGAGTATTTCTTTTAATTTCCTTTGACCTCCACAAATTCCCTAGTGCTATGAAAGCTCCACTTGCCTTTTGTATTCTTATTTTAATATCTCTATCAGTTCCTCCATCTTTATCTACATTACTGCCCAAATAGATGTACGACTCCACGTCTTGGAGTGGGGTGCCATTAAGAGAAACTACATTACTATTTTCCTGATTTATTCTCATTATCTTTGTCTTTCCTTTATGGATTTTCAGACCAAGCTGCTGTGATCTCACATCAAGTATATTTAATTTATCTTGTATCTGATCCGTGAATGGCACAGAAGAGAAATATCATCAGCGAAGTCCAGATCATCAAGCTGTTTTGTAGGGGTCCACTGAATTCCATTCTTGGTGTTAGCAGTTACTGTTTTCATAATCCAGTCTATAGCCAGTAAAAATAAGAGAGGCGACAAGAGACATCCCTGTCGCACACCTGTTTTTATTTCAAATGTATCTGTTAGCTTTTCCTCATGAAGAACTTGACATTTCATGTCTTTATATGTTGCCTTTGCTAAGTTAATAATTTTCTGTGGGATTCCGTAGTGCCCCATCAATTTCCAGAGAGATTCCCTATCAATGCTGTCAAATGCTTTTTCATAGTCTATAAATCCAATGTAAAGTGGTGAGTTCTGTTCAATGCTTTGCTCTATTATAATACGTAATGTGGCTATCCGGTCAGTACAGGATCTGTTTGACTGAAAACCTGCCTGTTCATCTCTTAGCTTTTTATCAATAGCATCTTTTAATCTTTCCAAAATAATTCTACTTCATATTTTTCCGGAACTGACAGCAACATAATTCCTCTATAGTTTTCACACTCCTGTAGATCACCTTTTTGGGCAGTTTCACAAGATATCCTTCTCTCCAGTCTGCTGGTATTTCTTAGGTCTCCCAGACTTTACTGAATAATCTATGTAGCAATTCTGTTGATGTCTTTATGTTGACCCTGATGGCTTCAGCTGGGATACCATCTGGGCCTGCCGCCTTTCTTTCCTTGAGAAGATTGATAGCTTTTCTAATTTCCTATTTGGATGGTATCTCACAGTTGATATCCAGTTCCATTTCTAAAGGCTGGATATCTGGGGGAACCTCTGGACCTGGTCTATTTAGAAGCATTGCAAAATATATAACCCATCTGTCCATTTGATCTTTAGTGTTAGTAAGTACCTCTCCTTAACTATTTTTGATTGATCCAGTTGGCTGACTATATTTACTTACTAATTTTCTTGTGTTACTGTAAAGTTCTCTGAGGTTTCCTTTTGCTACTGCTGTCTCCGCTTCTTGTGCTAGATCATTTAGATTTTTCACTTTATCTGCCCTTATATGCCTCCTAACTTCCTTATTGGCTTCTGTGTATTTCTCCTGAGCTCTAGCTTTAGCAGCTATAGTTTTGCTATTGTTTAAGTCTGCCTTTTTACTTTTCCTATCTTCAGTCAGTTTAATGGTTTCTGGTGTTATCCTTTCTTTATGTTTCCTTTCTTTCTTGCCAAGAACTTCTACGCAAGATTCATTCCAGATTCCTTTGATCTGATCCCAGCAGACTTCTGTGCTGACATCTTCAGCTAACTGCTGAAACACCTGGTACTTATTAGAGACTGTAACTGAGAACTGTTCCTTAACTTCTTTATCCCTGAGATAACCTACATTATATTGGTTTCTATGATTGTAAGATTTTATATATCTTTTTAGTTTCAACTTGATTTTACTTACCACCAGGAAATGGTCAGTAAATACATCGGCACCTCTGAAAGCCCTAATATCGTAAAGGGATGATCTCAACTTTTTGTTAATACATAGGTGATCAATTTAATTAGTTGTCTTATGGTTTGGTGATTCCCATGTTGCCTTGTGTATTCTAAACACCCACTGCATCAAGCGCTTTTTAGTGAAAAGGGCGACAGACTGAAGAGGGGAAAATCGTGGCTAGGTCGGGCAGAAGATGTTATTAGACAAATATGCAGCCTAACCGACATCATACCTGGTGCAGAATGGATACCTGTGCCTCAGGCGTTTATTTGTACATTTTCCTGTATTGTCACACTCAACAGGCGATGTAGAGAAGAGAATCCTGTTGCTGTTAATGCAGAGGTCAACGCTCTCATCAGTGAAAATTCAGACGAAGCAGATGCACTAATCTACACAGACGGATCCGTCATACGCCAAAGAAGAAGCGCATGGGCATTTACAGCACGCTCAGCGGGCAGAACAGTCAAAGAAGCCAACGGTGCCTTCTCCATGACAACCAGCAGCATGACGATGGAGGTGATGGCAGTGACGCAAGCGTTTGCCTGGCTTGAAACACAAAAATACACCCGCATATGTATACTCAGTGATTCAATGAGTATGATCCGGAGGGTTCAGGCAGGTTCAGTGCGAAGACAATGGCTTGAATCATTACAGAAGTCCACAGTGCGTGGAGTCACCTTTATTTTTGTTCCGGGACACGCAGGCGTCGATGGAAATGAAAGAGCTGACAGGTTGGCTGGATCCGCTATCACTACCGACGGTCGGCCTATGGATCATGCTGATATTATCAATGCCCTCGGAGAAATGGGAAGGATAGAGGACTTTGGTGGCAGTGAATCCACATCACTCGCCAGAATGGCAGACTTGGGAATTAAGATCGGCACAGCAAAAAACGAGACGCACACCGGACACGTCAGAAGACTTGTTAATCAACATAGAACTGGTACTATTAGCCATCGGACGTTGGGGTTCATACTGAAGGGAGGATCTGAGCACCTATGGACATGTCCGGAGTGCAATGATGATAACCCAACTAACTAACTAACTAACTAACTAACTAACTTGTGTATTCTTTTATGGGGAAAAATTCTTCCACCAATAACATACTGGTTTCCTGCACAAAAATGTGTGAACATTTCTTCATTTTCATTCATTACTCCTAGACCATGTCTTCCTATAATTTCTTCATAACCTGTGTTGTCTGATCCTATCTTAGCATTCAGGTTCATTCATTCATTCAGTAGCATGTCCCTCGCGGAACCTCGCTGCCATAACAACCCTCCGGAAAACCTTCCTATCCTGAGCAAGATGTCCTGCGTCTAATACACCCATCTGGAGATCATCTGCCACATCCTGCACCCATCTTCTCCTTGGCCTTCCTCTTCCTCTCTTCCCAGGCATATACCCCTCCATTATTGTTCTCTCTAGACTTCCATGACGTTTCAAGTGACCAAAATATTTCAATTTTCTTTGTTTTATTGTCTTTACTAGCCAACCCTCTTCAATATTCAGCTCTTGAAGTATGGATGCATTTGTTCTTTTTTCTTTACCCAAGATATTCTTAGAACCTGTCTGTAACATTTATATTCAAATGCATTTATGCGCTGTCCCGCTTGTTTAGTAAGTGTCCAGGTCTCACAGGCGTATGTTGCAATGGGAAAGATGCATGCTCTTAAAAATCTGACCTTTGTAATTCTATCTGTACAATTCCATAATTTATTCAGTTGTTTTAGTCTTTGAAGAGCAATTGATAGTCGCCGTTTAATTTCTTTCATTGTGTCACCATTGTTGGTAACCAGTGACCCAAGATATTCGAAATTTTCCACCACTTCCAATCCTTCCTCATTAACATATATTTCCTTCTCCATGGCAGTTTTGTTTGTATGCATTATCTTTGTTTTTACTATGTTAAGAAATAAGTTATGATTTTCACTATTTCTTTGGAGTGAGGTTAATAAGTTTTCTAAACCATTTTGTGATGTTGATAGTAATACTGTATCATCAGCATAACGAATTTCTGGTATTTCATGACCACCGATGTTTAGGGCATCATATTGTTCCTTGTTTATATTATCTCTTACATTTCTCATTATATTTTCGGCGTACAGGTTGAACAAATACGGTGACAGCACACATCCCTGACGGACTCCTTGCTTGATGCCAAACCAGTCTGATGTCTCTCCATCTATTCTGACTGCTGCTTGTTGGTCTTGATAGAGCATTTTAATGAGCTGCACTATATGTGATGGAAAGCCCATATTCCTCATGATTTCTCAAAGCTTCTGATGTTGTACACAGTCAAATGCTTTTGAATAATCCACAAAACATAAGAACAGATTTACATTAAATTCTCTACACTTCTCTATTATTAAACGCATGTTGAATATATGATCTCTTGTTCCTCTTCCCTGTCTAAATCCAGCCTGAACTACATTAATCTCTTCTTCCATTTTCTTATGCAGTCTTCTCATTATAATTTTTAGTAGAATTTTACTTTCATGACTGATCAGGGCAATAGTTCGATAGTTTGTACAAAATTTCCGATCACCCTTTTTTGGTATTGGAATGAAGATAGTTCTCTTCCAGTCTTTTGGCCAAATACCATATTTCCATATCTTTTCACATAATGCATGATAGATTTTTATGCTTTCTTCTCCTCCCGCTTTAATCAATTCAGCTGGTATCTCATCACATCCAGGTGATTTACCATTTTTCAGGCTCCTTATTGCCCATGAAATTTCATCTAATGAAGGTTCAGGTTCTGCCTCTACTGTTACTGGTTCATGTATATCATTCATATCCTCACTGTCATTCATATCATACATTCCGCTGCAGTATTCCTGCCATCTTCCTAGAATTTGTCTAGATTCTGTTAAAGTATTTCCCAACCTGTCACAAATAACATTTAACTGAGGTTGAAAATTTCTTGTCAATAACTTCATTTCCTTGAACATTTCGTAATCTCTTCCATTTTTATGATGCTGCTCTATTTTAATACAGCAATCTTGTACATACTGATTTTTATCCTTTCTTGTGTACTTTCTTATTTCTCGTGTTAAAAATTTATACTTCATCCTACTGTCATTGGTTTCTCCTTTCTTTTTCAGTTCCCTTCGTTGTTTCAGGTTACCCATCAAAATTTTTTAATTGCCCTTTCTTTCATTATTTATAATATTTTGAAGCTGCATGTAAAATTCTTCCTTAACAGATGCATCTTTATCATCTGTTGGTGCATAACATTGTATTACCGACATGTTCACCTTTTGTTTTACTGTTCTAAAAGATGCTGTTCTTATTCTGGGACACAGCTTCCCATTCTATTAGTGCCCTGTCTGCTTCTTTCGATAGCATCAGGGCCACTCCTTCTTTGTGGAGCGAATTTTCCTCTGTGTGTCCTGAGAATAAAATAGTTTCCCCCGAATTTAGAATACTTTTCCCTACCCCAGTCCATCTAGTTTCACATAACCCTAAAATACTAATTCTATGTTTCATTTCCTTTGTTACTTCCATAGTTCTCCCTATATCATAGAGAGTTCTAACATTCCAGGTGCCAATTCTGGAGGTTTTCCTAGCTGAAAGGAGGTACGTCAACGATACGGACTCCTTACGGCTTTCTCCACACCGTGTCATACTTCTTCTATTTGAAGAGCCTCCTCTCATCTTGGTTGGCTGGATTTTACTTGCTTCTCTTTTTGACTTATCCGTGGTTGGTTGGTTTTTGTGGCTATTTTTTTTACAGGATGAGGTAGCCAACCTCAAGCCCAACTCTACCCTTAGTTGCCTCTTATGACATGCCTGGTAGGGTGCAGTGTCACTATTCTGTGCTTCCCGTGAGGGCCCTGTTGACACACGGGCATCTTTCTTAGATGTTAATGATTTATTTCTGTCTCCGCACTGTTCACTAGCTTGTCATGATATTGACAGTCTGTAATATTTTTAATGTGCACACTGTTGGTTATAATTTTTAGCTAAAACTTTTTTTTTTCTTGTCCATGAACTTATGTTTAAATTGTCAATGAATAAAAAATGTCATTATCAATGTGTGTTTTGGCACTGTTTGACAGAAAGACTGTATCATCTGCATACCTCAGTCTTGGAAATTAATACTCATCAATTATGAATGGTTGACAAATGTCGCAGATTTAACACTACTTACGGAATATCATAAAGAATGAGAGTAACATCCAAATCTAAGCGGCCTGGGGTAGTGGCCTGTCGTCTGCGCCGTGTGTTTGAACAAATGACCTTAATGTCTGTATCAGTGCAGTTTGGTTGTTTGCAGACATAGTTCCAGTCATTATTTATCTTGATCTATTAAGGATATACATGAATACATTTATTGGTGTGCTTTAAATTATAATCACAATTAGTGTTCCTAATTTCTGCTTAAAGACAGTTTAAACTACCAAACTAAATTTGACTATATCTGCTGAAACAATGCTTTCTATAGGTGCATACTAGTTAAAGAATGAAGAAAAACTAATTTTGTTGGCTAAAATCAACATTTTTTCACGGAAGCTGATTGAAAATGTAATATTTTGTGCGGAAAATAGCAAAATCTGTACTCAACATTTACCAAGACATTCCAAAAACTGATAAAGATGGCTTAGTGAAAATGTGCACATAAATTTAACATTATATATTAAACTCTATGAACTAAAGACTATTCACTTAACGCTATGCTTTAAAGTTATGTTTATTTATGTTGTACACAATTTTTTTCAAAAGCATTATGGGTGAGTGTTATCATAGATAACAGAAACTCATAAAGTTTTCAAGCTGCTGTATTCATTCGAGTTCCGTCTGTTGCAATGTCATTTTCCCATGTGTGTGCCAAGTTTGGAGACAATTTGTTGATACATTTTTGAGATATTGTGCCCAGACTATGTTAACTCTGTACCCAGGCTATGTTGACTCTGTATCCAGACTATTTTAACTATGTACCCAGACTATGTTAACTCTGTACTCAGACTGTGTTAACTCTGTACCCAGACTATGTTAACTCTGTGCCCAGACTATGTTAACTCTGTAACCAAGCTATGTTAACTCTGTACCCAGGCTATGTTAACTCTGTACCCAGAGTAAACTTGTCATGAATAGATCTTTATGGGTAACAGAGTTTGAAACTGTACTAGCGAGAGAGATTATGTCTGAATGGTGGGGAGGGGGAGGACAGCCACATGCACGCGCACACACCAACGCACACACACTCAAACATGTGCACGTGCATGCACGCACACACACACACACACACACACACCTATCAACTGAAGATCAATCAGTATTGTTGCATCTGTCAAAGAAACAAAGTGATTTTAGCATCTTATAATTCTAAATACATTCAGATTTGGACAAATATGAAAATGAAAGTGTCAGGTCAATTATTTTGTTATCCCCACCTAGATGGTGATTACCACTCACCAGCAAGAAGATGTGCTCGCGTTTGCTCATGTTACTGCAACTGAACTTCATGACAATAATGAAGATATCTGTAACTTTTGCCCCGCAAGTGTTAAAAAGTATGCGTCACTAACCCGTGAATTCTCCCCCAAAATTGTTTAACAGTATAAAGATATGTAAAGGGTGTAATTAATAAACATAAACAGAGTGAAGCATTAAATTAAATACATTCCCTGGAGTATAAAAACCAATTAGTATTTGATAACTTATGCTGTGATCTCTTTCACTGAGGCATATGAGAACTTGACATCAATCTTTAAAAATTATGTTGGGGTCATAAGGAGCCTTCCCCCCCCCCCCCCCCCTCCTCCCCCCCCTCCCCCCCCCCCCCACCCAAATAACCATAAATCCTATTTTTATTTAACACACCTATATCCAGGCCTATAAAAACACTGCAGAACACACAGAACTAATGGAATAACTACACTGTTTTAGACAGGTCACTGCAGATATACCAACAGATTGGCATTTATGGTCTGTGTCACAATCGGAACTAACTAGATTTAGTCTTCTCCCGGTGATAGGATTAAGGGTGGATAGAGCAGACAAATTAATCAGATTATTATTGTATTATTTTCTTTTATAGCAAAACAAAGAAATGAACTATGCCAATAGGAAAATAAAAATCATGAATTCTTCTGCTAATTTATACTTATAGAACTATCTCCATTTGTCATGATTTTTTTTTTTTTTCACATTTCCTTATCAGTCATGAAATACTATGCTTTGAAACCAAATTAGTTAATGGTAACACAAATAAATAAAATGTAAAAGATTTTAGAACCATTGACAGATAATAAGCAATTAAAGAAGATAAAAATCTGATGGGAAACAGAGAAAGAAGGCAGAATAAATACACAATCTGTTGAAAGTAAAATACTATATATATTTATAGTACAGTAGTATTACACACCTGTGTTTTCAACGCCTCCCTTTCTAAAGTTTCCTTGACTGCAGTGCATTCTACTGTAGGCACTGAGTATCTCAGTCTAACAACGATTTGATGAACAGGTTGAGTGATGGCTGAAACAATGTAGATGAACATGAATTTACAAGGTTCCATTTTATCCAGATGAATGCAAGGAATGAAGGGCAATTACCAGTATGCTTTAAGGCATGACAAAGGGAATTTACTTACCTTCCCATGGTAGGGGTCACAGTAGTACAGTGCCTAATATGCCTGGCAACCAACACTCCAATGGCATGCTTGAATCCCCAATAAAGCATTTAAAAATAAAAATCTTTAAATACTGACCTGGTCTTCTATACCTCCTCCCAATGGGTACAAATATATATTCTGGAAAGTAAAGTCGTGATTAATCGTCCACCAACGCTGAATTGGATCTAAAGGTTTAAGTCTCCAAACAAGGGGGGGGGGGGAAAAGAACTTTCACCTTTTTTTTAAACCCATGTGAGGAGCCTGAGATCGTGGTTATTGGTCACGGTATACAAGCTTTAGATTATGCTATCACAATCTTGACAGCAAACAAATTAAAGGAAACTACAAAATGTGGTACAGTTATTGTATAAAACGTTATTAATATTCAAGAGCACTTTTTACTATGTGAAGTCAAGCAACAGAGATGTATGTACTAAATACAACAAAATATTACCTCCACAAGGTGTTATCCTGAAGGGTAAAAATTTATTGTCTGGGTCCCAGTTGCCTACAGGTCCACAAGTGTAAAGTCTAGGACTTGGGATGGAAGGTGCTGTGTTGTTGTTACAAATCAGACTACACTGCTTGTAGTTTTTATAAATCGCAGGAGAACACTGAAGTTCCTTAGCTTCAGGTGGCGTGAGAGGAGTCGTGCAGTTATCATCTGAGTGGAAAATGAAATAATCTTTGTTAATGTGGCATTTCATTTTACAAAATAATCGTTATGTTAATTTGGCATTTCATTTAAACTTTTCAAAATGTTTAGAATGGCATATGAAAACAAAGAACACCCCTAACAATTTTCTTTTCTCATAAGAAATAATAAAATATAAGCAACAATTTTGTTAGTTTCTGTTATGTAATGACACTCACATTCTGATAGAAAGAAACAATGTGGTTTCATGTATTTGGAGGAGGAACAGCTGGCCAAATGGTCAGAATGCTTGGCTCTAATGTAGGAGAGCTGAATTCAGATCTTCAACAAATTGGTTTCTGTCAGAGGCAAAAATAAAATCCTAAACTGCACCATGTTCACTAGCTATGTGGGCTCTAAATCCTCAGGCCTAAAGACCCCACCTACCCTTCGTCCCTCCAATATTCCCCAATTCTCTATCTACAACACAACAGTGCTAAACACAGGCAGTCGTGCAATATTTTAATGGCAAGAACTGTGCACATTGACGTGAATGTTTTATTTAACACTCTTAAAAACCTCTGAAAGCTAATTCTCACAATACCGGAAATGAATTTTGCACAGTGCACACTTACTTTGCACAAAAATGTTGAAGAGACACAGTGCTGTGTTTCCATCAGAGTTTGAAGCTTGAATCACAACAGAGTATTTGCCCCACACAAATGTATCACCTGCAACAACAACAAAAAACATGATGTAAAACATTTATGACCCATAATACCCGGCAACCAATAATTCTAAATAAATTAAAAGTAATGTTAACTGTTCCCTGGTGCCCCCAGCTGCACCCAGACCATGGTGATTTTTTTGTGCTTCAGCACTGTTTACTTACTACCAAATGGCCTTGACCATATATAGCTTACCATGCATTAATTTAACAAGTGGTGCAGAACCAGTCAATCTATCTGCCTGCTCATGCAAGCAACAATAGAATAGATCCTGCAGCCTGCAAACTGTCAATAATCTCAGGTTAAAGTAGTACCTGGGAAATGAACAACTTTCAGTAATACAGGCAGGATTTAGACAATGCCATTGCCCAGGAGTTTAGGGTAGTTTCAGATACTCTAGCTAGTTGGACCGATAAACACTGTATCAAAATCAAGAAAGATCTGCAATTGTATTTTTAACTTTTTCAGTAAAACACAAGCTGGCAAAATACTCATCAATGACAGTTATAAGAGAATACGGGTAACTTTTTTCCATGTCAATGACTTGGAAATACCATACATAAAAAAAGTTCACATTAAAATTACAAGAAATCCAGCTATAATGAGAACATTTAAGGACATCTGGGCAGCAAATAAAAGAATACTTATAAATGTATACTGGACAAGCAAATGACCACACTAACAACTTAAACCAAAAGCGTGTAAAAGTCTACACAATGATACACACTATATAGGGGTTTTTAAAAAAACACACAGATATTCAGAGTTTCAATGTTAACAATAAAAGCACTGCTATCCTACTGCACGCTTTTCATCACAACCAGATGTTTAAACCATAATATCCAGTAGTGTCAGTATGTGATACCACAAGACCTTGGAATTCAAACATAATCTTTTCCAAGACAGAGTTTAATTTCAAAATCGTCAAGTTTTAAGGTAATTGCTCCCACTGAAAATAATGGAAACTAAATTAATGTCTTTCAGGGTCTAACAAACTCAAATATTAAAATGTATTTTCCCAAATACAAAACATAGTAAATATAGAAACACACAATGATCATATCTGAATACAAAGAGAAATTTTAAAAATTTTTGCTGTACCTTGATAAAAATTGTGACATAGCCCATTGAAGTATGAGGAGGAAGGGGGGATTTAGGAAGACTATTCTCTGGAAGGTGAGTCACCTTCCAAGATAACACAGGAATCCTTTCTGGTGTTTCATATCATAGTCCATAGCACTTGTAAGGGGTTTGGGGGTCACTAGTTTTTGTTGACAGCCTGTGTTCCAAAGTGATCAGGTGTTGGCGACCACTTTTTGTCTCAAATGTTTGATAGAAGAATTTACTCTCCTGTTAACCCTTTTTCTGCTATGGACAAGATAACTTATCTGCCCGGTAGACTGCTAAAGACAAGATAACTCGCCTTCCGTTTTCTGTGCCCTCACTGCTAAGGATGAAATAATTCATCCTCGACTTTTCTTACAGATTTCTAAAAACAGTAATTCTTGGGGGTGAAATGGCAATACACATTATCTTAATCTGATCAGACTGACCCATTTACATACAATTAAAACCTCTATCATGTGAGTTTAGGTGCATTTAGATGCGTTCCACGTTAACCTGTTGCTTTGTTACCATAGAATCTCTTGTGACATTCTGGCGCCTATAACGGAGCATGCACGGCGCCGCACGACCTAGGGGTATCCCTGATTTTCAGGGTACAGACCTGATATGGCAGAGAACTGATGCTGATAAAGGAAAAACCCTTCTGGCGCGCTACTTGGAGCAAACTGACCAAAAAGACGAAGCTACAAGAATAGGGGTTAAGATGAAACTGTCGATGCTGTGCGAGAACACTGTGTTAGGCACTGATCTCACAATCACTGCAGATACCTTAAGAACTTGCCTCAAGAAATCGCGCAGCACTGCTCCAGGCCCTGACGGCATCCGATACAACGACATGCTGATGATGTCGAATGCTGATTTGAAAAGCGTGGCAAAGGAATTCAATATCAGCATCCAGAGTGGCCAGATACAAGAGGAATGGCTCCATAGTTATTTGTTCCCACTACCAAAGCCTAATAAAGACCACTCAAAGATCTGCGGCTACAGAATCATCTCGATGCAGAATACTGTTGGCAAACTTTTGGAAAAAATTGTCGCACAAAGATTGACCACCTACTTGGAACTACATGATAAGTTCCCACCAACACTTGGAGGGTACAGGTTAAATAAAGAGACATGGTTCAATGCTGCAGTTTTCGCCTACGATGTGTACGAGGGATTTCAGATTAAAGAAGAGACATGTGCGGCAGTGTTGGACTTAGAAGATGCCTACAATAAAGTACCATACGATTATTTAATGCAATTACTGCTTAAACTAGAAGTTAATCCTATTCTGATCCGCTGGATTGCTGCGGTCCTGTTCCAGAGAAAGATTGTATTAAGATGTGGTAGCTGGTCCTCCGAACCGCAAATGATATGTCCAGGCTTGCCACAGGGATCACCGCTATCACCAGTCTTATTCAACGTTTACACGGTGATGATCACTGAGCAGCAGTTGAATGGAAAGGGAAGGACTTTGTCATTTGCTGATGACATTTTGATTTATCGACAAGGGCGTGATAGACAGGAGATCGCCAGCACTATGCACAAAGAACTCGATCGAATTGCCGCCTGGTGTGATGGTTCCAATGCCTATGTCAATCCTTCGAAGGCATCAGTGTCATGGTTCTCTTTGAACAATCACATTGTCAAGTCGGACTTACCAGAAGTGAAAATGCGTGATAATGCATTGATCAGAACCAACGTTATGACGTTTCTCGGGGTGAGGTTCGATTGCAGCTTGTCATTCAGGGAACACGTTGACCATGTGATAACAAAAGCACGCAAAGGTCTATCTGCAATGAGGATTATGGCTGCTTCCAATATTGAGCAAAGACTACTAATACTTCTATTCTACGGTCTGGTCCTTTCCCCCATTGAATACGCTCTGGCCATCCTCACTGTCAGTGCTACCCAGATTGAACGACTCGAAAAGGTGCAAAATGAAGCCATGCGCATTATTTTGGGATGTACTAGAGACACATCCTGTGGAGCAATGAGGTATCTACTTGACTTTCCAACAATGAACCAAAGGATCAGGATGTGGAGGGCTCGGGCATATCTCAAAATATGCGCTGATAAGAAACACCCACTGCATCAAGCGCTTTTTAGTGAAAAGGGCGACAGACTGAAGAGGGGGAAATCGTGGCTAGGTCGGGCAGAAGATGTCATTAGGCAAATATGCAGCCTAACCGACATCATACCTGGTGCAGAATGGATACCTGTGCCTCAGGCGTTTATTTGTACATTTTCCTGTATTGTCACACTCAACAGGCGATGTAGAGAAGAGAATCCTGTTGCTGTTAATGCAGAGGTCAATGCTCTCATCGGTGAAAATTCAGACGAAGCAGATGCAATAATCTATACAGACGGATCCGTTATACGCCAAAGAAGAAGCGCATGGGCATTTACAGCACGCTCAGCGGGCAGAACAGTCAAAGAAGCCAACGGTGCCTTCTCCATGACAACCAGCAGCATGACGATGGAGGTAATGGCAGTGACACAAGCGCTTGCCTGGCTTGAAACACAAAAATACACCCGCGTGTGTATACTCAGTGATTCAATGAGTATGATCCGGAGGGTTCAGGCAGGTTCAGTGCGAAGACAATGGCTTGAATCATTACAGAAGTCCACTGTTCGTGGAGTCACCTTTATTTTTTTTCCGGGACACGCAGGCGTCGATGGAAATGAAAGAGCTGACAGGTTGGCTGAATCCGCTATCACTACCGACGGTCAGCCTATGGATCATGCTGATATTATCAATGCCCTCAGAGAAATGGGAAGAATAGAGGACTTTGGTGGCAGTGAATCCACATTACTCGCCAGAATGGCAGACTTGAGAATTAAGATCGGCACAGCAAAAAACGAGACGCACACCAGCTACGCCAGAAGACTTGTTAATCAACATAGAACTGGTACTATTAGCCATCGGACGTTGGGGTTCATACTGAGGGGAGGATCTGAGCACCTATGGACATGTCCGGAGTGCAATGAGGATAACCCAACTAACTAACTAACTAACTAACTAACTAATTTGTTACCATAGAAGCATGGTCGGTGAATGGTATATTTTGTGCCCTGAAATATATTTCTGGTTTTGCGTTAGTCTACTTTTTTTTGTTTAAATACAAAATAACAAGAAAATTGGTTAATTAAAGTTAATAAAGAATTAATGGAGTTTCTTTCAAGGAGTAATAGTAAGGATCACTTTGAAACGTGTGAGTTATATGAGCTGGGTTATCTTCGCAGCATGCCAGCAGATACGTGTACTTCTGGCCATGAGCAAGACTAACCATATGACCCAGCTATCAACATCGACTGGATTTGAAATGGATCCCATATAATCAAAAGGAAGATATGGTAAGGTGCTGACATGGTGTCTAATATTTATGTTAATGTTTCTAATATACTATACAACTGACATACATGTGTCTGTCTATAAAAGTGTACAATACTGGTCCTATTTTCAGTTCTAATTTTCATATGAATTTCTAGTGTAGTTGGTATCACGTCTGCCCTATTATTGAAAGGTGCTGTGTTCAACCCCTACATGCTTTTTTTATTTTTTTTTAAATTATTTTAAACGTAAATTGTAAATTTAAGCTCTTAGCACTTTTGGCAACAGATCACCTAAGTATTAATTAATTAAACATCCTGTAAAATAGTATAAAAAGCTTTTTTTCCATGTTTTGGATCTCTCTTTTAAATGCACATTCATTATATATGGTTGTTGTGAGGAAAAACACTCCTGTTGCCGAATTTCACTTAATGTTAGAAGGATAAACTCTACAGAAATATTGCAAGGAAAAAAGAAAAGGTGTAGGACAAAAAAAGTGAAGATCTGCCACTTCGCATTTCCCTTCAATAATAGAGTCTGTAACATCACTGAAGAAATTCCCAACAAGAAAGTGTGTGGTATGCACAAAAAGCAAAAAACAACGGAAAACCAGATACATGTGCAAGGACTGTGATTTGGCATTGTGTGTCGCACCTTGTTTTGAAATATTTCATGCAAAAAGATATTATTAATAATAATAAAAACCATGTATTTGCTTACTAAAGTGTTTTGTGTTTGCTTTGTAAGTCTGTAGTGTTTTCTTTTTGTTAATGAGTTTTCATGGCGTAGCCATAGCGCGTCTGACTTATCAGCGCAAAAATCAACCATACGCCTTCAAAGAGTTTTTATTTTAGGTGTAAAATTTTTAAACCGCAAGCGCGTCTTCTGCTTTTGGAGAGAAAAAAGGTCTTCAGCACAGGAGGAAGGATTAGCACTCGCCTGGCTTAGTACAGTGGTTACGTTGGCTGGCGGAAGGCGCAGCAGGGAAAGGGTTAAATACGGCTCTATCAAGGTGCCACCTCTCAACAAATCTTGCATTTTTGACCACACATCAAAAGATGTTGGATTTCGGCAGGGATAATCTTTTCTGGAATTTTTTTCCTTTTGCTGCAGATGAAGGTAATATTGCCTTATCCGCTCAGAAATGTGACAGGCATTTGGTTGGTTTTCAGGGCAACATTTGAGTTCCGAGGCAAAATTGACTTGATAATTTTGTTTGGATTCCAAGCTGTTTGAGTTTTAAGGTGTCTAAATTCCAAGGCACCACTGTTTTTGTTTTTTTAAACAACTTTAACTCAATTAACATTTTTTAAACTAATAACAGACATGACTAACTAAAAAAAAACAAATGAAAAAGAACAATAATAGAGTACTTTAGATTTGCTTTGTCTTTCCAAATAGTTAATGATAAAATCATAAAATAATACCAGGTAGGAAAGAAGAAACTTGGCTATCTTGACCAGAAAAACTTGGGGTTGTCCAGAAGACTTGCGTCAAGCGATTAGCACTATATTGCAGTATATCATCTGGACACTGGCTATCGACTATCTTCACTGTCCTCTTGCCTGCAAATTATAAACATCCAACAAAAAATGAAATGTAAGCTGAAATCTATACTTTAAAAAAAATGAATAGTCAGATTATTTCATAAGTTGAAAAGTCAAAACAAGAGAAGAGGATGTTTAAATATTAGGTTCTTGTGGTTTTAATGGACATATGTTTTGTGACCTGAAGCATTATTAATGATTAAACTTCTAATATAAAGGTTATGCACTATAATACATACACTCTTCCTTCTGAAATGTAAACGCTTTGACTTGAAACATTTTCAAAATTAGTTATGTTACCATTTAGAGCTACATGTTATATTCATAGGTAAAACAAGTAAAATCCTTGTTTTGTATGCCCTGAGATATGCTGGGCATATGGTGCTAGTGCAAGCGAGTACCAACAGGTACATATTAATTCAGAGATTCTTTCAGAAAATATAAACTGGTATTTATGTGCATAATGGCATGCACTGCTCGAACATACAATGAATGTTCTGACCAGAATATGTGGCATAAGGAACAGGTTTATAGACTGGCTGCTAATGCTACTCTGGGTGACAAGTCACTTTATGATAAGTCAAACTTAGTAAATGCTCTGTGGATTTGAGCAAACAGTACAGCAAATCAAAGAACCAACATTCAAAAGACATCTGACAGTGTCTGGTAACACTCAATGAGCATGAAGAATTTAGGTACTTTTGAAAACCTCACCACTGGCACCATCGGCATAGAAAATTTGTTTTGGCTACTGAATAAGGCGGTGTGAAGCATGTGTGGAAATGTTCAATTTGTAGTAGTATATATGTTTTGTTTGCGGTGAAAATGATTAATGTATCGGTGGATCATAATATGAAAGTGTAAGTGTTACTTCTATCTGAATCACCAAATTTAAAATTTAAAAAAAAAGAGAACATGTAGGATAAAAATTAAATTGCAAAGCACTTAATGCAAACACAGACAAGGAAATAGTAAATATACATGAAACAAAATCATTTCACAAAATGATGGCCAGGCACAAATATCTTTCACATAAAAATAGTAAAATTGCAAAGCACTTTAATGCAAACACACACAAGGAAATAGTAAATATACATGAAACAAAATCATTTCACAAAATGATGGCCAGGCAAAAATATCTTTCACACAAAAATAGTAAAATTGCAAAGCACTTTAATGCAAACACAGACAAGGAAATAGTAAATATACATGAAACAAAATCATTTCACAAAATGATTAGTTAGTTAGTTAGTCTTTCCTCTTGTGTCGAGTGCGGCACATAGGGCAGAGGTCATGACTCTCCATGCACGGCGGTCTGTTGCAATCCGTTGTAGGTCTTGGATGTTTGAGTGGCCCATGAGCGAGCCTTCCCTCCCTGATGATAGTTCTACGTAGGGTTTCCCTTGGTCTTCCACGAGATCTTTTCCCCTGTGGTGTCCAAATGAGGGCTTGGTAAGGAAGTCTTGATTTATCCATTCTAAGGGCGTGGCCGACATAGTTCCAGCGGCGTTTTCGTATAAAATTAGACACATACTCTTGCCTGGATTCTTGCCTTATTTGTGTATTGGTTCGGAAATCTGACCATTTGAAATTTAGTATTCTTCTAAGGCATTTATTTTCAAAACTGTCTAATTTTGTGTCTAGAGTTTTCGTTGATTTCCAGCTCTTGCATCCATAGGTTAGTACTGGAATCACACAAGAATTGAAGATCTTGAGTTTTGTGTGTTTGCTAAGTGTCTTTGATTTCCAGATGTTAGACAGTTTATTGAAGGCACTAGATGCCAGTGCTATTCTAAATGATATTTCTGGTGCGGTATCTCCTGTAGATGACATCTTGCTCCCTAGATAAGTGAAACTGTTGACTTTTTCAAGGCTGTTGTTGTTCAGCGTGATATCAACTGAACTGTTGGTAAGGTCTAGAATTTTTGTTTTTGCAAAATGATGGCCAGGCAAAAATATCTTTCACATAAAAATATCACATTATAGAAAATATATCTACCTGGTAGTAACTGATCACATGTAGGGTAATTAGTGAATCCAAATGGACAGCTTTTGTCAGCTTCAGATGGTGCCTTCCTTATTACCCCATTGCTGTATTTAAACTCTGAGCTCCATCGAATAATGGAGTTTGTAAACAAGCTAGATACATTTGTGTTTCCTAAAATTGTAACCTAAATGACAAACAGACAAGTAAAAAACCAGTCACTTTCAAGAAAAAATTTTCACAAATAATGATGTCTGTATACTGCGTGGACATCTCTTATTTTCATTTATTAGAGTTATGCAATTGCAGTGTGCCTGTTTATAGGTATGGGAAAACCATGCATCCAACACTCTCACGAGGAAGGCCAATGACAGCAAACATTTGAACCTTTCTGTCAATCTTCTTCTTCTTTTCATTCATCTGAGTGAGGTAACTGCGAATTGCCTGTTTACAGCAAAGCTGCAATATTTTCCCCTTTTTCTAACGCATTCACTTTCATTGAGCATTTGTTGACCGGGTTAACTTCCTGGATAGTGTCATGGGCCACCATTTCAAGGCATGGTGTCTGCCTTGAGTACTGGAGCTCCCGTATTCAGGCCCTGGTAGAGCTGGGAGTTTTTCATCTGGACTTCTAGTAATTTCCCCTGGTCTCTACATAGTAAGATTGGACGCCCGTGTGTATTCTTGCGCACATAAAAAAATCCTTTTGCAGTTGGAAATCAGAAAGAGTAGCCTAACAGTGCTGCCCAGGCAAAAATTTGAAGTTAAAAATACCCAACAAATATCAGGATTCTCGCCAGTACAATGGAGTTTGTGCACTGCGCTGAGAATCTTCAGATTCAGGCTTGAGTCAGAAGTAGAAGTGTGTGGTGATTTATTTGTCCCCTTATCTACAGATGTCAACGGAGAATCCATTCAGGGCATATGCGTGTAGATTGGACAGCCCTAAAGGAAAGGCAGGGGCAGATTAAGAGCATCCAAAAAAGCTTCTATAACTCTCTGGTCCTGGTTCCTGCAGATGATGGCCTAATCTCACATTGCCACGGCTGTGCCCACCGGAGATCAGCAGGGATGATGAAATGTTTCATCAAGGCACTTGGACCAAAAGTGTGGAGAAAATGCATCAGGCATGACTTCCACTATTTGGTCATGACATTCTGGCGAGTGGGGCAGATGATAACGGACATCTAAACTTTTCTGTCAAAAAGTAGGACTTTTGATGGTCGAACATTTAAGACGGCTGTTATGCCACGGGACATGTTTCCGAAGGACGTCTGAGCCTAATCAGCTTACTGACAGTGGCAGACTGTCACAGTGTACCTCAACGCAATGACAATGATGCTGAGGGTCAATAAAATATGTACAGAGACGGGACTGTACTGGAGATACTGCCTGCAGGACATGTTGCTTGTCTAAGCTGTGAGCCAGTCTCCTAGTCTAGGGCTGAGTCTTAGCAGTTCAGTAGTTCTTTCACTCAAACGCTCTATCCAAAAGTCGTCATTTTCTTGTGTTCAGCCTAGGGCCATTCCTCATGTTCCAAATGTGCTTTGATAGATAATTTCACATTGGGAGTAGGCTGATGAGAGACAGAGGATTTCTGGACATTGCATCTGTGTGGGTCACCAAGTCTCAGATCCCCTGCCAGCTCAGCACACAATGGGGAGTCATGGCAGGAGACTTCCAAAAGGATTTATAAGCCCAGAACAGAGCCAGCTGGCGCCCAAGATGAGGTATGGAGAAACTTCTTACACATATCACAATAACCTTGACTTGCCCTCATACCTGTGACCAAAATCATCATGCAACTTCTGTCAATCAGGAGGATAATTTACAGTCAAACATTCAAGACTTGTCTGTCAAACAGTACGATATCTGACTTTTGCTCCTGACACTCAGCTGAGTGGGTCCACTGATAGCATTTTAGCCTGTCTGTCACACTCGTATGACTTTGCCATAGGCCCAAACTGCAAGACACTGCCCACATGAGATGTTACTCATCTAAGCTGTGAACAAATCTCATGGTCTGAGTCTCAGCAGTTTGGTATTAGGTGGCTGTTTAGGTGATTATGACGTGCTGACACCTGATCGGCAGATATTTCAAACTTTGCTGTTATGCTGTAGGAAATTTGACTGATTGATACTGTAGCCTAATCAGCATTTCAGAAGGACGATCATTCGCCATACATTTAAACCAAGTTTTGCCATACAGTTGTGGCGTCCGTGGCGAATCTGACTCGTAATTCCAATGAACCGCGATCAAAACCCACTGCTGGTTGCGTGGATTTGTATCATGGTATGGGGCATCGCAGGTCGAACCAGCCTCAAAATGGGTACCAGGATATAGTCCTGGGGAAGTAAAAACGGCTGGCGTAATGCTGACCACATTACCCACCTACAGCCGATTGGTCTGTAAAAATATGAGGTGCTCTTCCCATATGCCCGATACGTTAAAGGCATGAAAAGGTATCTTTACTTTGTCACACAGTTAGGTATTTAGCCAGTGGGCTTCACTCATGTACCAAATGAGTTTGATTTACTTTATCATCTATGCGTTAGGGGATGGGTTGGTGAAAACTAGAGGATTTCTGGAGACCACAAACTCTGAGATCTCCTGCCAGCAGGGTTAGGGCCAGTATGACCAATTACCTGTAGTGCACAATGCTGACGTGTGGCAGCAGTCTTGCATTACGAACCGTGAAACCACCCAGAGCCTTCTGGCGCTAGAGGTGAGGTAGGGAGTTTCTCCTTATACACACCACAACATGCCTGTGACCAAAATCATTATGCTACCTGTGTATATCTAATCTTTTTGTAATTTCCCATCCAACTATATTTAAGGTATACTAACATAATTGTGACGACACATTCGGTGACATTAGAATGTGTCTTTCCTCAACCTAAGTTTTTTCTATGTATTTCAAAGTAAACAAAAAAATATAGTTTTGGATATATCCTAAATCTAAGTCAACCAGAACAAACCTATTTATTTCTCCTAGACTGCTGGTGATATCAAACACGGAGATTCTTTCCCAGATAAGACTAAGCAGGTAGTCTTAGTGGAACTTGAAAGCTCAGACTTAGTGGCGGGAGAATTTGCCTGCAAAACTGAGGTGTCATAATTATCTCCTAGACAGACCTTTAGGAGCAGATAACTCAGGATAATTGTGATTATCTCCCCCTGAGATTACCCCACTTGAGTGCAGGTTAGATTGCCAGAATTGACACTGGTCTGCTGGAGGTGTTAGCAGACAGAACCTGGCTGGTTGAAGAAGGGAAGAAAGGTGTGAGTTTGCTTATGAGCTCTAGCCAGCTTGATGGACCAGGAGAATGGTAACCGTGGGAATGCAAACAAAACTCCTGACTGACAGTGAATAGACTTACCCACAGGGAGGAGCTGTGACATCCTTGAATGAGAGTGGGTTTAGGAGTAATGTAGGAGGAGCTTAGAAGAAGTTATAAAAAGGTGGACTCGACTGGGAAGTGAGACTCTGCTGTCAGCACATGCCATCAGCACATCATCTGTTGGGCTTAAACCCTAAGCCTGAGACAGAACTTTCGGCATTGTGTTTTCATTTTCTAGGTAAGCGTAACTATTTCCAACCTTTATTTTGTGATAGAAATCTTAACTGTCTCTTTGCTCAAGTGTGTGTCTTCATCACTTTGTAGTACTCCTTAGTGGACATTTCTCTCTTCTCTCAGGGCACTGTCAAATTGCTTTATATCGTAAATGATATTGTCATTACTGTTTTTCGTGCACATGTGTTTCAGTGTTGTATAACTTAAATGTTGATGTTACCATTGAAATTTAATGAACTAGCATTTTTCTAAAATCACAAGTATGAAGATAATTTTGGCACCCTTTCACGTGTGGGTAATTTGAATCTATATTACATACAGATAACACACTGCAATGTATTTAACTCCTGGGAGGCTAATGTGGAGATTGATCCCGAAAAGTAAATCCCTGAGATTTGTTATTTGATATCGCCCCAGAAATATTGTTATCATTTTGGGCACGCATATTTTTCCGAGCATTTATTCCAGAACGCGTTCTGTCAAACTAATTGTCATTTTAAGTCTGCGTAAGAGATGACATCAGACATAGAAGACTCAACTATCATTACAGGACGTGAGTAGAGGAAGGCAGGAAATCTAACGACTACAATGTGAGACAAGTCCTTCTAGACTAGACAGGAGAGAATGTGAATATGAGGAAGAAATGTTTTATTAGAATAGACATGTTGGGTGTAAGTCTAGACACTACACATATGCGCTTTTTCCTTAACCATAGTTCCCACACTGGGCAGGGACAAGTCGGCATCTATTCTTTGCCGACCGTCTGCGTGTAACGACCTGCTTGAAGCAGCGAGGAAGACAAAACTGGAAAAGGGTTGGCAGGGTCTCAAACTGAGAACTGCCTGAGGTTTATTTTCTCCAATTTTATGAGTTATGTGTAACTTTCACATGAATTAATTTAATCAGTAACACCAACTTAACTCTAATAGCCTATATGCGTTAATTTTATTTTTGGTTAGATTTATTCAATAAAATCTTGTTCATGTTGTTATAAAATAGTTGAGTAAATTGTGTACTTAGGTTAAAGTGTCTTTGTGCATACTAGTTTACTTCAGCTCACAAATATGTAAATCACTTTATGGGGGCTTTTGTTACAAATGAATACCAGGAGAGGCGAAAGTCGGAGGGGTTAACTGTGTATCTTGATATTATCTCATTGGGTTCATCTTGGTATCTATCTATCCCTTCTCCTACTCCTGTGGATACAAGTACAGCTACTTTTATTTGATGAAACGAGCCACTCGCTGTTTTCTTGGTTATCCAGGACTGTCTCAGATCAACATAGCTTAGTCCAGTTTCTCACGTGAGTGGGCATTGTTAGGGTTTAAACCCACACACTCACTATATAAGTGTATATACCCACATGGGTTGGTGACAATAATAATTGTGTTCATAACTCTTAGACAAAGAATATACCTAAAATACACTTTTTTGTTACTACAAACTGTAAAATCGTGGTCAACCATATTATACAGGAAGGTGATACAAAGCAAAACATTTACAATTTGACAGCCAATTTATTTATTTATTTTTAAACCATTCTTGTGGTTTTAGGATAGCAGTATGAGAGTCGCATCGTGGGATAGACTGGGACCTCAATACTTAATATTCTCAAAGATAGCAGTGGGTGTAATATAGCCAATCTTCATTGTGGTGATGCATAGACTTTATAATTTTTGTTTTGTTTTGTTAAACAGCCCCCAGGCAAACAGTAATGGGTCTGACTGGATTATACATGTGATGAGGAGTAGTGACAGTGAAAAAGTAGCAACTACAGTTGTAAACAGATATATGTATACCATTACAAACCTCATCTCGATGCTGCAGCTCACGTGAATAAAATGTGACCCGTGAAAGCTTTCCGTAGAAACCTTCGCCTTTCACAGGCATATCTGACGCAGGGTCATACATTGATCCAAGAACAAGCCAAACACTGACAAAAAGAATAATGCAGAATAAAAATACATACAGCAAAATCTGCAATTATTAATATAAGAAAAAAAGTAAACATGAATTTGATTCAACAAATAATAAGGATGAAACAGTAAAAGGGGATTTTACATTACAACTTTAAAGCACTAGAAATGACAAAGCGATATTTTGACAGCTGACCTGAATTCAAAGATGTGTTATGAAGTGATTATGGAGAAACAAGGACTTTGTGTAAAAAATAAAAATGGAGCATTATTTATTATTTACTTTAGCCAAAATGTACGAGAGGCTTGGCAGAATGTTTAGCTTCGAAGCTATTTTTGCTTCCGACAGCACTTTGCTAATGCAGTTTCCACATAAGGATGGTAATCTATGGTTTCACTGCCTGAGCTACGTAGTTTAGTGCTTGGTTGCAGCCCTGTGAGCTGTGTTTTTCCGGTGGAATGCCTTTCATTTGTCAATACTGCAAAGTGTATCATTTCATAGGAAGAAGAGTTTCTTTACACAAGAGAATACATTTAGCACCAGACCCCAGTTCAGAATACCAAACTGATCATTCTTCCTCTTCTTCTTCTGCATTCATCCAGAGATTTAACTGCATTGTGTCTATTTACAGCAAGGCTGCGATATTTGTGCCTCTCGGTCAATTTTTCAGACATCTGTGGGCATTTGATGACCAGATTCTTCATCTTGGTAAACTGATCCTATTGTCAACAAATTTAGATCATCTTTATATAACATAACAGTTTTCAGATTTAGATTCAGATACACATCTACTGACGGAACAAATTAGTTGGCACTCAAGAGATTCAGTAATTTAAGAATGACCATCATTTCATACTGCACAAACCCATGGATGCTTCCCCTCCAGCAGAAAATAGCTTAAGATGTGTAGATTCTGACTGTTCCAGGAGGATACTGGTTGTACTTTTTCTTCTTCTTTGCCTTCGGTTTCAAAAGCTCAGGTCAGACCACCAGGTGGGTTGCCTCTAGGAACTCACATGTCAGCTACAGGTCCTTCGTGGTTCCCCATAGCTTGCTCTGCACACTTTGCTTTTGAGGCTAGGTTTCTTTTCAAAGTTGTAGGTAGAGTAGACAGGTCTCCAACATTGTGCTTAGGTGTTTGCGGTCTCGTCTGTGACAGGCTCACTATGGGGACTGTACAGTCTTTATTTTATGCATTTTGCAGTTAAGCCTGCAGTGTCCTGTTCATGGACAGAAAATTGGGTTCTCCTTAAAACTACGGCCACTTATTATGGAGTACGCCAGAGTTCAGTCCCCTGGCCGCATTGCAATTACGAAGTGGACAAGAGGGAACGACACAAATGCCATACTTACTGTGTGTTGGCGATAGATGCACTGCTGTCATAATAGGGTTAGGGTTTGGGTTAGGGTTAGGGTTAGGGGTAGGGTTAGGGTTATGGTTAGGAGTGGCCGTAGTTTTAAGGAGTACCAATACCCTAACCCTAACCCTAACCCAAACCCTAACCCTAACCCTATTATGACAGCAGTACATCTATCGCCAACACACAGTAATTACCTCATCGGTTCACGCTGTCTATCGCCAACACACAGTAATTACGTTATTTGTGTCGTTCCCTCTTGTCCACTCCGTAATTGCAATGCGGCCAGGGGACTGAACTCCGGCGTACTCCATAATAAGTGGCTGTAGTTTTAAGGAGAACCGAAAATTGATGTATTTTGCTTTCTGTTGTCTGCTGATGGAGTCTTGTGAATGTTTACTGTTGGTTTGTTCTCTCCACAATTCCTCGTATTTTCCCTTGATAAGTGTTTTTCAGGTAATGACAATGAATGGGTCTGTTGATTCTCCTTTGTTTCTATTTTTTGCAAGTGTGTCAACTAACACTAACGCTAACTAAATAGAACAGAATGTAAAAAAGCTACAAAAGTAGTTGGTCACCAAAAGCGAGTATACATGAACAACATTGCCATGGATATGGAAGCTAACCAACAGAACAACAAACCTATAAAGTTTTTTAAAGAACTGTATGTAGGCTGTAAAACTAGGGCATCAACAAAGCATTTATAGTTTAAAGGATCACAATGGGAACATGATCAATAATAATGAGGAAATATGTAACAGAGGGAAGGAATACTTTGCTGAATGGTTAAATTGTGAAACTCCATTTAATATTTATCCACAGAAAGAGATATTAACATATAAACCAAATAGTGAAGAGCCTGATTTTGAAGATTTATTGTATGTCATAACACGGCTTAAAAACAATAAAGCAACTGGTGCTGATGGAATTGCATTTACATGTAAAGATATATGAAATAATAAAATTAGTTTGGAAGATGGAGAAATTAGGCCAAGAATGGAAATTGTCTGTATTAATACCCATTTTTACAAAAGGAAAAAAATATAAGTATGAAAATTATAGAGGAATATGGCTATTATCTACAGCTATGAGATACTATAAGCGGTACTGCTAAACAGGCTAAAACCATATATTGAAGACATATTAGGAGATTACCAAACAGGTTTCCGACAGAACAGATCAACAGTAAATCAGATATTCATTTCATGGCAAATATCAGAGCAAAATTTGTAATATAGAAGAGATGTAAATAATGTTTTTGTGGATTTAAAAAAAGCGTATTATACTGTACTCAGAAACAGTTTATGGAATTCCATGAAGGACCTTGGAATACCAAATAAGTTAATTACCATGATCAAACTGTATGAAAGTCACTTGTAATAAAGTAATATATAAAGGCAACAAAATCAGACCCTTTTCAAAAAGCATCTTGTTTAAAGCAAGGTGATGCCCTGTCCCCACTTCTTTTCAGCCTCGCTCTGGAGAAAATTACAAGGAAATTGAAACAAAAGTGTACTATAGGAGAATCTATAAGAATACTTGGATATGCAGATGACATTGATATTGTTGGAGAAAATGAACTAGAGACTGTTAAAACACTTAAAAGAATCAGCTCAAAAAATGGTACTAGTTGTCAATCAAGTTAAGACAGAACACATAATAATAACTACGCAGGGAAAGGTTATAAACTCTGGCCACTAACAAGTCGATAATATGAAAATCAAAGAACTGAAACATTTAAGCAGTTGGGTGCAAACTCCAACTGCTCCAACATGATGAGAGAAGGAATACTATTTAGAATACAATCTGGAAATAAAGCATAGTATGCCCTTCAATATTTGCTAAAGTCAAAGCGTCTGTCTCGCAACAATAAGATCAAAATATATAAAACGTTGATAAGTCCACTTGTATTATATGGCGCTGAAACCTGGAGCACAACTAAAAGAGATGAAGCCTTATTACAGGTTTTCGAGGGACCCATCAGAGATTCAAGCAGTGGGGAATGGAAAGTGAGAAGCAACAACAAAATTCATAATCTGTTGAAATCACCATTGATCACTGGCATCATGAGAGCTAATAGACTGAAATGGTTGGGGCATATTGAAAGATTGTCAGATGACAGAGAAATAAAAACTGTTTACACAAGGGAGATGAATGGTCGTAGACTACGAGGCAGACAAAGAAGATGATGGAGAGATAATGTCCAGACAGACCTGCAAACATTTGGTGTCACTGACTGGAAAGAGAAGGCCAACCAGAGAGATGAATGGAGGCGGGTGATATCTGCAGCAATGAACCTTGAGGGCTTGGAATGCTGAAGAAGAAGAAAAAGTGTCCAGTAACTCATTCAATATTATGCCAAAGTGAGCCGGGATCCACCGGAGAACGATTTGATTGTTTTCTGACAGTCTATTCATCTGGCAGGTTAGTTCTCTTTCCATGCTATTTTGTAGATTCTTTAACTTTTTAAGGCCTGAGCAATGGTGTGAGAGTTGATTGAGAAGTTCCATTTTGCCCAAACAACGCTGTCATCGTCGATTGTGTGTCACGTACATTTTGCTTCGTACACGGCTCCATACTTGTTTTTATTGTTCGGAAGCATGATTAAACTATTCAGGGAAAGTCACTCTGCTGAAATCCATTTAGCTACATTCCATATCAGAAGCCACAAGTGCATAATTTGATCAGATTCACAGTGAAATTTTTTTCAGTAATGCATTTTCAAAGTTCGTTTTTGAGTGCCGTGAATACCAATGTTCCTACCACGATTACAGGTCGCAGAATGCATCTTTCTGCGGTCAAAGCTATGAAATTGTTTCAGTCAGATGTTTTTAATTACGATAATGATAATGAAAATTTAGATTTTTCAGAAAGTGATTTGGACGGTGAATTTTAACCAGCGAAGCTGAGCGATCAGCTGTTCAGAATCTAGCGATTCTGATTAGTTTATTAAACAATGTCCCATTGCTAACGTATTTATGGTGTAAGAGAAGGAAAGTGCTTTAAACAAAGATATTGTACTATACTGAAATTTTGCTCAGCACTCTGTGAGAACTAAGAACCCCTGAGTGCTAAACTAACCCAGAAAGTTATCATAACTTTGGAATATGTTAGGAAATTGAAAGCTTTGTCTCAAATTTGACTATTCACTACTCTTGTGGCTGCAAAATCATGGTAAGTGAAGAATTTGTTTGTAAAATGTTGTTGTTGTGAAATTAACACCTGCTTAATTCTTCTTTCCTACTAACTATAAACAAATTAAACATAAACTTATCATCAGATTCAAAATGTAAATTCATTTATCTTTAACAAAAAATTTACTTTTATTTTGATTAGAAGTATACTACATTCTCTATTGCTTTTCTTGTATACCCATGCCTCTGCCATTTTTGTAAAGGGAAATTAATGTAGGCAAGTCTGTCAAAATTCAGGGGCCTGAAAGAGTTAAGCCACCTGGAGGACTGACATGCAGTCACACAGGAAAACAATTCTGCTGTTGTAAATTTTCTTTCCTCAAGCACTTTGCTTGCTGCTCTGCTCTGAAGTTTGCGGAATTTTCTGGAGGCACATGACTGTTCTACTGTGGTCCTATCTCCATATTTTGCGGCTCCATCCAATGATCCATCAGTGTATATGCATGTCCATTCAGCTTTAAAGGATGAGTTGTTGTTTTTTCAGCCAAAATTGTTATTTTGTTACCTTGCACTCCTGCTGTCTAAGATAATATTTCCACCTGAGTTCCAGTAATGTTGATGTGCTGATCGGTGGTACCCACTCAAGCTACATTTGACCATTTTGAATATTCTGCAATACTGTGGTAAACCTATTTTCAGCTCTATTTTTATCAATCCATATGAAAAATGAAACAAAGGATTCTTTAGAAATAAAATTTAAAAAAATAAAATAAAAAAATATTAGGAAGGATGTATGGTCAGTCTGCAATAAATATCAGGTACTGCTACAAAAGATTTTAAAAAGACATCTGGAACAAATCATGTACAGAAGTCCTAAGAAAACAGGAAGGAAAACCATTTAAAAAATTATTTAAAAAAAAAACAACAACTAGAAAACAGGAACAAGGACATACAGCATGGACAATACCACAAACTGTTTTTTTAAAAAAAAAAACTGAAAAAAACATGCCATGAACAAATAGAGCCAATAAAGACAAGAACCCTGAACAATGTTATTTGCACATCTACACTTGGCTGCTGTATTACAAATGATCTTACCTATTAATAAACATGGTGCTGACTGGAATGGAAATTGGTGCACTGCTGACTGTGTCTACAATAAAGTGAAGTACTCCTGCGGATAGGTTCACATTGACTACAAGGTAATGCCACTGACCATCACTTCGGTAGTCTGTATCATGAGTAAAGCTCACCACTGTACCATTGCTACTGTAGTAAATAGTCTTTTCATCAATCCATAAAAGAAGGTGTTTACTTCTCAGGCTGTTCATTTCTCTGAAAAAATAAAACAAAAATCAAGACCAGATGCTTTTCTCTCTCCCTCTTACTCTCTCGCTCTCTCTCTCTCACTCTCTCTCTCTCTCTCTCTCTCTCTCTCTCTCTCTCTCTCTCTCTCTCTCTCTCTCTCTCTCTCTCTCTCTCTCTCTCTCTCTCTCTCTCTCATACTTTCTTAGGTTGGACTAATTTGTAAGCCAAAAATTTTTTCAAAAATGGAAGATGTCAATGAAAATTAATAGTGCACTGACACTGGAAGGAGTAGGTATTAAAAAATCATGAATGAAGCTGAAAATGTCAATCAGCCTGACACAAATGATGGAGATATGAAGCTGAAAAACTTCACAGAATAAGGAGTACAAACCTGGTTTATAAGAAACTAAAACATTAAATCAAAGAGAACATGTCAGTTCAAAAAAGAATGACCCATTACAAGCATGAACACATTCTGACTGAAGTAAAGAAAACAATAAAAAAAGTTGACAGCATGGTATGGCAATAAAGCTCATACCATTTATAGCAGTGTTTATCGAGGCACACATTTTATTTACAAAATAATAATTTACCTATAACAAAGAAAAAAACTGGATACACTCTGTCGCATGACAGCATCCACACATCTGCCACAGCAGGAAGGTCCATATAGCTGACCACCCTAAACTCGTCATCGTAACTATGTAATAGAATAGGCCAAGCATAGTTAGATAGTTCGTTTGTTGTGGGGGAGTCCTGATAGGAAAAATCCATATAAAACCCTTTGATAATGACTCTTTTAGGCTTTGAGTGTCGAATTAAATGTTAGGACGCCTTTTCTACGCCTATTCTAAATAAATTTTCTGACCACTGCACTGCATTAGTGAGCGCGATTCGTACGCTATCTGCTGTTGTTAGGGGACGTGTTTGTGTGCGTCACTCTCTACAGTCCGGTCTTGGAGGCAGGCGTTTTTCCTTGTGTCTCGCCAATTGACCGTTATACAGACAAGATTCCTTGTTCTCTTTTTTATTTACAATGGGTGAGTTTTCTTAAGGACTTTGTAATTGAATATTTGAGTTCATAGTGTCTGTGATGTAGGTAAGTAAGGTCAGCAGCTGGATAATGCGAATCTGTTTTCCTACGATTCTTGCCAAGGAAGGTGGCGAAAGGAGCTCCAGATCGGAATGCACTTTCGGTTGACATTTCTCGCAGAATGCTTTGAAATGGCCTTTTAAACCTTTTCAATTCAATCAATCTACATATCTGGAGTGGGTTTGTAGTATTGATAACTTTGTATCGTTAATTATTTGCTAGTATTCGGTATCAGAACTTGGTAAGTCGCTGAAGGGTTTTGAACGACAAGAAGCTTATGGGCAGACATGACGTCATGTCCGCTGTTGCTAGGTGATTTCGTAACCACAACAAGCTTCGACTGTCGAATTGTTTTCATAACATATTTCAGTAGGTCTGGGTTTTGACTTCATCGCAGATCCCTTATTTTCTACGTTAGAGGGAAGGGTAAATAATGGAGATCTGTCTAACCTTTGCTACGGAACTGTTCCAGGAATTATTCGAGTTAATGATCTGGCGCTCACTCTAGGAAACTAAATGGATTCTAAGATAGAGGTGACCAACTTTCATGGTTGGGAATAACCTCAAGCTTATCTGAGCATGAGGAGATAGTAAGGATGTTGATTGACCAGGTGCATTAGATACGGTTCGCTCATGGGTGTTGCTTTGTGTTTTTCAGGTTATGAAGATCCAACAAGTGTCAGTGTCTTGTAGACTGGTTCCTTCTGCCACTACACATTAAGCAATTTACATGTGGACGATACTTGAGTCGTCGTCTTCCGAGCTCAAGGTGATTGTTCTCGATCAACGCCAGAAACTGTTCCTGCTGGGGAAATAATGTTGGGAAGTCTGGCGACGTGAAGATCTATTCC
>CAJHNH020001553.1:145000-160206 GCA_905116865.2 Candidula unifasciata | reverse complement strand
GGTCAAGTCCGTTCTGTGATCGCACGGCGAAACCAGCTCTCAGGATAAAGCAAGAAAGACTGAACTGTGGTGTAGTAACACGATGACTGCTTTTGGGACTGAGCTGGTGAACGGGGTCAAGAGACACGAGGTAGAAGGAAAAAGGACATTCGGTGTGCGTCGGTCAGGAAGAGAGGACGTTTAGCAAGACAGTTGTGTTATAGTATTAGAGTTAGGATATATCTGTTAGTGACTGGATAGTTTATGTTATAGTATTAAAGTTAGTATATATTTCTGTTAGTGACTGGATAGTTTATGTACAGTTTTGTGTTAGGATAGGATAGTTCTTGTGTAGAGTATTTATGTATATGTGCTGTGAGAGAGTGGCTAACCTGGACACTCTGACCCTGCACTAAGACAGAGACTGTGACAGTTTGATTGGGTCAGCGAGGCGATAGAAGAGAGCGTATCCTGCCGGGTTGTGGTTTGTACACCAGAATATTGCCTGTCGCACGTACTGGGGACGGGGCGATTGTAAAGCCCGTTCAGCCAGAGGGTCCAGGCAATAGGTGGCCACACGGCGGGAAGTCAACTGTCTATGTATTACCTGTACCTCCAATAAAGATTGTCGTGTGTGCTCTGTGTTCGTTCGGGTTCAGTGTGTGTTAAAGGTTAGTCTGTCTGTCATAGGCCTAGTTAGCAAGCCACGGACCGGCAAGGTCATACCAGAGGTTTGTGACAAAGACGAAAAGGTGGTTTTGCATCTGGTATTATGAGGTTTGGTTTTATATAAGTGTGTCACTGCGATAATAAATTACCATTCTACCCTCACGACCAAAGTAACAAGCTTACGTACGGTTGGTTCATCGAATAGACGTTATACTTTTGGCAGATGACAGAGAGACACAGGCAGACGTTTTTTATCGGCACTTCACATTGGTTTTAAAGGGATGTAAAGTTCTTTTCCACTAAGTGCTAACACCAGTCTACAGAGGCCCATACCTAACGACGTTCCGTTGCGACCAAAGCCAGCTTAAAGCCCTTTCTGCTGCTTCGCTCAGCTGTTTTAGCGCCCGTTTCGGTTCATTTCCTTGCATTGCGAAGATGCTTTAGTAAATTGTATGTGGAAGTGGAGATTAGTCCTCTTGCGCCTACCTCAACGGCGAAAATGTTTACTGTGTACGTCTCACCTCTCCTCAGACCGGCCACCAGATCACCGTACTTTTCGAGCTTGTACAGGTGATTTTCTTCTATCTGCGACTCGTACGGCACGCTAAGGTCTATCAGGATGAGCTGGCGTTTTACCAGAGTGCATCACCAAGTCTGATCTCAAGCCGGTCTTTCGGACTGATTCTAGGTACTTCTTGAAACCAGACGGGTCAACCGCAAGTAATTAGTCCCTCCTATGGTCAAGTATTGATGGAGCGTATGCGACTTTGTTGACTTTACCTTTAGAGATCTGCTCAGCCTTGAGAAAGCGCAAGTGTGGAGGAGTTGGGGGAGGGGGAATTTTAGGACTGGCCCTCGTGTTGGCCCTCATCCTGGCTTAATCCACAATGTCTGCTAACTCTTTCAGCACATTATTGTGGCGCCATGTATAAGGATTGTTCACATCCTTGACGTACAGACAGGTAATGATGGACCTACATTTATGGGCTAGTCAGCATTTCACAAGTGACGTGTCAAATATCAGGCTGGCCCTTTTTCTGTCACATGCTACTCCCTGGTTCTCATTTAAGGCTGTCGTAGTGGAGATGGTATGTTGAATACGACGCCTTTTTGAAACTATATACCTTTTACAAAATAAATTTATGACAGGAAGCTGTAAGAATTTAACAAGGGTAAATAATAACTAAGTTGTGACCAATGCATAATTACGGAAACCACTTAACCCTCTTGAAGTTATCAAGGAATATGAGTGGAAGGTCCATCATCATCATCATGTAGCAGGTCCTTTGCAGAACGTCGCTCTCAGCACAGTCTGCCTGAAAGAAACTCGTTCTCTCGCCAGTTCTCCCGCCTCATGCACTTTCATATTCAAGGAGTCACTTCGTGCCCATCTTTGTGTCCGTCGGCTCCTGCCCCTCCTTCCTGGTACCATGCCTTCTGCTATAATTTTTTTCCAATTCGTCGTGGCGCTTGATATGACCAAAATATTTCAGCTTTCGAGAAAGGATGCTGTTTATCAGCCAATCTTCCTTGATGTTCAGATCTTCTAAGATGTCAATATTTCTCATCTTCTTTGTCCAAGATATTCTGAGAATCTTTCTGTAGCATTTCAGCTCAAAAGTCCCTATTCTCTTTTTTGAGGACTGAGAGATAGTCCACGACTCATATCCGTATGTAGCCACAAGGAAGATGCATACTCTCAACATTCCAATTTGTATCCCCTTGATGGTGCTTAACCATAGACCTTTAAGGCTGTTCAATCTTTGCACTGCTATAGCCATCCTCCTTTTAATTTCGGTCGAACAGTCTCCATTGTTGTTTATTATAGAGCCTAGATATTCAAAGTTTGTGACATTTTCAATTTCTTCATCATGTAATGTTATTGTGGAAGGCCCAGTCCTACTAACAATTTTTTGCGAGGGGTGCGGAGTGGGCGGGAAAAAATGAGGAAGAAAGGGGGGAGGGGGTGATGATCACTCAAAATGCCTGAGTCCCTAATTCCGGAAGCCCAGGTTTTTACAAACATCCACATTCACGTTGTTTTAGAGCCAACGAAAAAAATAGGATGTTCGCAAATTCTGTCTACATGCACATTTTGAAACGGAATATTGTACATACAAATAAAGAGACAGAGAGAGAAATCTATGATAACACAGCCAGCCGACAGAAATATAAAAAAAAAGTAAATGCTGTTTTCTCCGTCTCCGACATTGGCTGTCTATTCAGAAATGTGATTGGTGACTGTATCAACGATGGCCTTGTGTCGAGACGGAAATCTGTAGCGGAAAATGCGACAATAACTGCCAATGATGGCGTCTTATTGCAGTAATCTTGATTTAGAACTTAATAGACTGTGTCTGTATTCAGTTGAACTTGTGTTGGAGCAAATGTATGTTCTTTTCCTGTTCCCTCTTCTTAAAATAAACTTTCTTGTCGTTCTGGTTTACTGATTATTGGAGAATCTATATCGTAGCATTTTTAGGGGATCAATTTGAAGCTTTATCCATAGAGGGATGTACACTTTACAGACAGTTTACACAGCTTGATGCATGCAAAACCTTCGAATTTGCTCTCTAATAGGCATTAAGAACTGTAGCTTCCAAACCCCAGTCATTATAAAGGTTGTTCTATGCATCTTTGTAATCTCACTGTAGTAGTTTAGTCCTCGATTGGCTCTTTAATGCTGTCCATATTAATGTTTTTACCACTGATGTTTTTGAAGCGGACATGTGACGTTGGCAATTGCCTTGCATCCAGGCATGACCCGGAGTGTAAATACACATAGGTTATATACTAATATCCGCGTGTGGGTTCCGTGGCTCTGTTTTAGGGAACACAGGAAAAGAACCACTGCCTACCCAAAGCATGTCGTAAGAGTCGACTAACTGGGAGCTTTCTTCACAGTCGGAGTGCCTCTGCCTGGGAGGCAAGGAATCAACATTCTGCATACAGATTAGTCAGATCTGTCAAACAGATGCACACGCAACACTCAAGTTCTAGAACAGGACTGCTGTCCAGAAGTGGACGAACAACAACTACTTTCCTTTACAGTTTACAATTGGTGGACGCGAAGAAGAAGAGCATATAATAATAAATGCGTCATTATTTGGATATTACTTCCATGATCATATTTGGAGGGGGGGGGCGAGGGGTGTGATTTGTATTCTATAATTTAGCAGTAAAATTGCACAATGTATTAACCATTTGGACGACAATACAAACTCCTGGATCTAGTTTTATCTTTTTGTTTTCCTTCTGCACTAGCCCGTTGACGGGTGGTTTGACTGTGCTGTTTTGACAGCTATTCTCAGTAATGTGCACCTTTCGACCTGACACATGATTTTAGCAGCCCTTCAGTAACCGCCTTTTTCCCCAGCATGCATCAAGAAGGCGGTAGCTCTACTCCCTCTTCATCCTCTCCCGATCTAACAATGCTGCCTTAAAAACTCACATGAAGCAATTTTACAGTAAACACTTGACATATTTGCCATTTTGACATTTGATGGCTCATCCACTCTAGTGTTACGTTACGCCCGGCTCTCTAGCGTAGTTGGTTAAACCTGACATCGCGGTGACCGGGTGACGAACTCCTTGTGGTCCGGGTCCATCCCGGGGGTAGGCGGAAAAGCCACAATTCTCCCAGATTTACGGTACCTATCATGAAATCAAGACCGAAGGGTTGCGATATCCAATAGTACCGAGCCAAAGAGTTACCAAGTTCGGGTTTCTGGAAATGTTAAAAAAAAGTTTTACGTTACATTAATCCACGCTACTTGTCCTCTTAAAACCTGAGTTTGTGTTTGTGGGCCATTTTATGTTGCAATTTAGAAGGGAAGTGATTTGTGTGGCTATCTCTCCCTTTATGGTTTCAGAAGGATTCTGTGTGGTCTCGAGGCACAGTGTCCGCTTCGAGTTCTAGAGTTTCCGGGTTCAATCCCCGCTTAGGGTTGGCATTTGTTTTCACGTGGAAGTATAGTAATTCCCCCTGGTCTCTGGGTGGTGGAATCGGACACCCTTGGCAGTTGGAAATTCAAAAGAGTACCCTCACGGGGCTGCCTATGCAAAATTTGAAGTTTAAAATCTACCCAAAGTATTTCAGCATCCTCGCCGTTGCTACAGAGCCTGTGCATTATGCTGAGCTTCTTCGGACTCAGACTTGAGTTAAAAGAAGAACGGAGCACTAATGGGTTACTACCTGTGTTCCATGATGTTGAACGGTTGTTCAAAACTCAAACCTCAAACCTAAGGTTTCAGAGGTCAGTTCATTGTCAGCACAGACTCCAAATGTCTAACATGTCAACCATATACAATTGGGCTGTGGCATCTAGCAGCTCAAGCCTTCTTTATATAATAATATAATAAAAATATGTGAGCAGATACCTATAATAATAAATTTGAAATGGTATAAAATATATAAAAGAATGCTTCGCCTTTTATTTAGCTGTGTTTGATATTTCACCTTGAAATAAAAAGTGAGCCAAACTATGAGTAAATACGTGTTCTGTAATACACCGTTTGTCCATAGCGACAGCTTTGTGTTAATAAATAACAACAAAAAGAATTCAGCAGATCGTCAGAATTAGCTACCTTATCCATGTGTGAAAAGTACAATTTTTTTAGTAAACAATTTGTGTATGTGAGTGAGTGTGTGGTTTTTCCTGTGCTGTATGATGTTTGTGCGAAATGTTAAAAATGACCGGACGTGCGAAGGTGTTGATCCGCCCATAATTGGTGGCAAACGTATTCCAGTACTTCGCTGTGTTGATGACACAGTCCACCTTTCGAACAATGTAAAGAGAACAGAATATTTAATCATGTCTGTTCAAAAACACGATGAACATCAAAACCAGTTCTTGAATTTGAAGAAAACAAACATAAAATGACAAAGAAAATTAAAATATCACTTTGAATAGCTAGGCTTTATAGTAAATAGCAATCGAGACTGTTAATTAAAAGTCAAAAGAAGGATGACCATAGCAATACAGAGATTAAACATCAGTTACATTCTATACGTTAGATAAGCAGGGAAATCAAATCTAAAATTATGCATGCATTCCCTGGAGCAACATACGGATAGGTGTCATGGACTTTATCATAGTCGTTAATTGAGAAATTAGGGGCTTTTGAGCTGAAAAGGTAAAGACATTCTCAGAATACCATGAAAGAAAGGAGACAATAAATTCCGATATTCTAAAAGATCTGATCATCAAGAAAGCTTAGCTCATAAATATCGTCTTGACTTGAAAACTGAAATAATTTGACCACATCAGTTGCCATGGAAGATTGGGGAAAAAAGCAATAGGAGAAGAATAGTACTAGAAAGCAGGGGCAGGGGCCTACCAACACGAAAATGGATGTAATCAACTACTAGGATATGAAAGTCCACGAAGCGGGAGAGCTGGCAAGAGACATGGCTTTTTTTTTTCAAGCACGCCATAATGAGAGCGGCGTTCTCTTAGGACCTGTTACATGATAATGATGATAAGCTCATTTCTTCTTAATTTTTATTTACTCCTTGTTTATGTTTTATTATTTCTTCCACTTTCCTTTTCTCTTGTGTCTTCTTTCTTTGCTTGTATTAGCTAACCTCTATTAAGACTTAACATATTCATGTATTTTATGCCTTGAACGAATATTATATTTACACTAGCAAATACAAATATAATCAAGCACTCAAGAGGAATCATTTCAAATCTCGAATACTGTTGGACATATGGTGTTAGTGATATATCTGCATAGACCCGCCGGTTTCCCACAAGCAATCAAACTTCTCATTTATTCCTCCCCATAAACTTAGGAAATGGAAACACTATAAGCAGATTTTCGCTTACAAATAATATATAATCTCGGAGTATTTCACCAGAGAAAGCAACCGTGCCAGACCTGTAAACTCTGCAACGCTGTTTCAACCTTCAACGTCTATTTCGGTAAGCATTAAATTGTCAGTCGACATTAGCCTCGTGACATTCAGCTGCAAACATTATGGCCTAGGCGAATGCATAAACAGGACAAGCAGAACACTTGTGTGCTTTATGATTGCTGACTATATAATATTGTCACGTGAAGAAAGGAAACCGTTGTAATGAATGCATGGGAGAGATGATTGCGCAGCGGCTAGAACTATCGTCGTAAAGCGTGTTTTTCATATATTCTAATCCCCGCCTAGTGGAATTTTGAATATTACAACAGTGGCTAGAGGAAATTATCTTGGAAGTAAAAGCCACCGGTGTGACGTTGACTCATTAGTGTATTTCAATGCTTTATGTGTCATATGCCCAGTACGTATTCGTGTCCAAGGCGTCACATGCTCAATGTGTCTTAATGCCCAGCCACAGTGTCCAGTGCATCCTAATGGCCAAGACGGCAAATGCGAAATGCGTCTCAGTGCCCAATGCGTCACATGCCCAATATTTTATTGTTAGTGTTAACTAGATCTCAACGTTTGGAGGATTTACTGTTGTGAAAAATATTCTAAATTTCAATCTTCAAAACAGATGGTCCTTTATTATTTTGTATTAAATATCAAACTGTTCCTCTTGTGCATCGTTGTGATACAACAGTTTAATCGTATGATCTCTCGAGCTACGGAGTTCGTGCTTTGTTTGACGTTTTCTGCAAACAGCTAGCCGCTCTGCGGAGCAACCGAGCTATACGGAGTAAAACCCATTGCCATGACCTCAGTCCTCTCGACTGTAACTTTAGTATGACTGCTCATGCCAACTGGCAAAGCACTTGATAACGATATACCAAGATACACACCCTTCCTTGAACTGCACAAAACCTTCCCATCGAATTTGTCACGTTGATATGATACAAATTCTTAAAAAAATCTTCAAAATATTGGAAAAAAAAGACGGGTTAAGAACAAATTCTGAAACACAACCTGCTGCTGTAAAAGTCGATAATCAAGTATGTCAGAACCAATACATTGAGAGAAGTGTCCAACAAGAATGCGTAATGTTGCCTTATTTTGACCCTTGTGCAAACGAACTCCAATATTCGTCATTATTCCGTTTCTGTGGGAGGATAAATATTAAAATGGACGAATATAAAATGAGTTTTCCCCACTGGCATCAACTAAAAATGTTCTCATTCGTTTTCAGCCCAAAATTTGCCTATCTATTCTTTAAAAACAAAATTTAACTCAAAAATCGATCTCGAAGATCATTGCAAATACATTTTTAATTACCATTTACCGGCAGTACTTACTATTGTTTTATTATCGTGACGCAGTTTTACTTTGTTTGGTGATGTAACTATACTGAGGCCTCCATAAATAAAATTGCTTACAATGTTTAAAACAATTAATACATGACACCCCTTTAAATGTCTTGGGAAATTCCCTAAGAAATCTCGCAGTCGACGTGATAGGTAAAATGTATGTAACTTTTGTATGTTAAAACAATTGCTATTGATTGTCATAGGAGTCACCTTCAATTTGGAAATCATTTAAAGTCGTTTCTGAGATTCCAGACGATTCACACACACAAAATGTCAACGAAAAGAAAACATGAATACAGACGTAGACAAATATTGGAGTTTCACTGTATAGTAAAAAAAATATTTAAATTCTACAATGCATAAATGGGATCAACATGGAAAAAGGGAGGGGGGGGGGTGTAATAACAGGGTTGAGTGGATGCTCTGATATTGTCAGCAAACAACTATGCATGGTGTTAAATTGCCAACAAAACAAAAAATAGAAAACCAAGAAAATCCGTGCAAATTCTTATGCAAATGAATCCGTACAACTATTTTGGAACAGTCATAACATCTGGGGCAAGATGATTTGCAGAATTACAACAAGAATTGATATCGGAAATTTGGCCTTTAGCCATATGAAAAGTTACTTACCTATAAGAAGGTGTAAACCTCGGCAAGAGAAAAAGAGTGGTATAATACTATGTAAAACCTGGCTAATGTGAGACCTGGACAATAAACAGACGAGCTGAAAAATATTCACGCGCAGCGGAGAGGGGGTTTCTGAGCAGAATACAAAGAATAAATAAGACAATAATACGGATCCGAAACATGATTCTAGTGATTATGTAGACTGGCGACACATGACAGCCGACGTATATCAGCACGTCGCATGATAGTGATAATGCTAGAATAAAAGGAAATCATCAGTGGCACCTTTCCGTCTTTCCAGACGATAGTGTTATATTGCGCTATGAGGAGGCATGAGACTCACAGCCCATGGCGATGGCGAGTGTGACTAGCAAGACCCGCCCGTGCATGGGATTTCAGGACCATTGTTAACATCATTTGTGTTTAATCCGTTTCTTTTTAGACGCTCAGCTCTCATCCTTCCTGTAATCATTTCCTCCTTTAGTCTCATTCCCTTCCTGATATGCCCTTTCCACACAACAAGGTCCATGGCATTTTGTTCTCATGAGTCCACCTCAATACCTGTATCATTCATGTCCCGCTTGCACACATCTTTATAATGTAGTAGAGGTCGGCCTCGACATCTTCTTCCTGTCTTTAATCACCATAAAGGATGTCCTTAGGGACTCTGCCATCCTCCATTCTCCAGGTGTGACCCAGCCACCTGAGCCTTCGTAGACTGAGCAGGGAAAAGACTGTTGTAGTACCTGCTCTTTCCAGTACCTCAGTGTTTGTGATTTTGTCCTGCCACTTAATGCCAAGTATTTTTAGTAGGCATCGGATGTGAAAACTATTAGGCCGCCTCTCCTGGTGCAAATAGGTTGACCAAGTTTCACTGCCATAAAGCAAGAGTGCTGAGAACACAAGCCTGATAGACAAGGGTTTTTGTTTTAATTGTGAGCTTTCTGTTCTCTTAAACTCTCTTTGTCAATCTGCTCATTGTTGTTGCTGCCTTACCTATCCTGATGTGGATTTCTTGGTCCAGCGATTGCTTATTATTCATTGTGGAACCCAGATATGTAAAATGGTCTACAGTCTCAAGCTCTTCGCTGTCGAAGTTAAAAGAAATAATCATGCTATAAAACATGCTGGGTATTGTTATAGTTTAACTAGCAACTAAAAAGATCTCAGCGCTTTCTTCATAATTGTTGCAGCATGTTTTAAGTAAAAGAAATAATGAGGCTGCAATCAAAGACCATTATGATAACAACTTACAAAACGAATCGTTTCAATTCACAAATAACACAAGTGGTATGATCGACGCGTATAAAAGACATTGTTTCAATAGGGATGTTACAAAAGTGTTTCTTGTATCGAACTATATGATTGAAAGTGCAGTTAACAAATTGAATCCTCTATCAGAATCACAGTCGGCGTCTGTGGCTAAGGCGTTGCGAGCGCGCTTCGTAATGCTGGGGTTCCTGGTTCGATCCCAAGTGCTGACCCTGCGCCTTGCGTTGGTTTCGACAGCGGTACCAACAAGCCGACCGTCCAGAAGCAATGGCAAACTACGTAAAGTACATTTGCCTAGAAAAACCACAACAGCCAAACAATTCTGGGGTTTGTTCTGCAAAGTCCTGTAAAGGATACGCAACTAACTTTATCAGCATCACTTAAGGCCATTTATCAACAATTGCGCGTAGTTACATTACCCCAACTTCCCGCAGGGCGCATTGTCTGACGTACAGGGTAAGATCTTCTTTGCAACGGGCGGTAATTGACACAGCTGGGAAATGATCTTTTCCGGTTCCTTCGGGTTTCTGTGTACGGATATTTTGTATGGTTGTGTTGTTATTGATACCTCTATGCGAAGAAAGGTAAACATATTTTAATAGCAGATACTGCTGTAAAAGTGTGATATGATACTGATTATCTGTGTTTTTTATCTCTCTCTCTCTCTCTCTCTCTCTCTGTCTCTCTCTCTCTCTCTCTCTCTCTCTCTCTCTCTCTCTCTCTATCTCTCTAAAACACACCTTTGTATTCAATTTATGTAAAAGCTATGACATAATATGGTTAAAAAAAAAAACACCTGCGTGAAGAGTGATTGTTTGAAAGGGCCGAATGTATGACGGGTTTGCCTTGTTTTTAACACTTTTGACATAATTAGTTTGGTCGCTCATTCACTTTCTCTCTCTCTCTCTCTCTCTCTCTCTCTCTCTCTCTCTCTCTCTCTCTCTCTCTCTCATTTTTTTTAATTCTTATTTTGATTTCGCCTTTATCTTGCTCTCCCTCTCTCCCTCTCTCTCTCTCTGTATGTGTGTGTGTGTGTCTCATTCTCTGTGTATGTGAGAGAAAGAGAGTAGACACATATAAATACATAAACACAAAAGCCCATGTCTATGTGCGTGTGTATGTGTGACATGATATGCTAGTGGCTGTCATGCGTGAATGTCAGCATGGGAGTATCAAGTTACACTTTACTTCCCTTGAGGTGATTATTTTACAGTTCCACTATCCACGTCATTGAATTCTATTAGCCTGTATTTCAATTCCTGTCTGACCACTTCAATGTTATTACAATCAGCAGAACTTTGGCATTTTATCTTAAAACTATTAAATGAGAAGGAAGTATACAAAATGAGAAAAGGAAATGTGCCAAAAACAGGAAATATATTACATCATTGTGTGTGGTTGGGGGGGGGGGGGGGGGGGGGGGGGGGGAGAGGGGGGGGGTTGTTTTGTATATGGCTAAAACTGATAACAAAACGTCGTATTTATTTTGAACATAATTATCATTCTAACCTATCTCGGAAGTAAATAATTTCTTTTTAAGCTGAAAAACGTTCTATTTGCAGAGGTTGCGGGTCAAAAGTAGCTTCTCTCTTTCAAAGTTTTGACTCTCGTCTAATGCTTGTTTCTTCTGTAGATCTGGCAATTACGTTGGTTCTCATACTTTTATGGACGTGCAGTCATGTATAGTATGTGTGTGTGTGTGTGTGTGTGTGTGTAATTGTACATGTATGTCTGTATATGTGTGGGGGTGTGTAGTTGTACATGTATGTCTGTATATATGTGTGGGTGTGTAATTGTACATGTATGTCTGTATATGTGTTTGGGTGTGTAATTGTACATGTATGTGTGTATGTGTGAGGGTGTGTAATTGTACATGTATGTCTGTATATGGGTGTGGGTGTGTAATTGTACATGTATGTCTGTATATGTGTGTGGGTGTGTAATTGTACATGTATGTCTGTATATGTAAGTGGGTGTGTAATTGTACATGTATGTCTGTATATGTGTGTGGGTGTTTAATTGTACATGTATGTGTGTATGTGTGTGGGTGTGTAATTGTACATGTATGACTGTATATGTGTTTGGGTGTGTAATTGTACATGTGTGTCTGTATATGTGTTTGGGTGTGTAATTGTACATGTGTGTCTGTATATGTGTGTGGGTGTGTAATTGTACATGTATGTCTGTATATGTGTGGGTGTGTATATTGGATACTAGTCCCCTCCCAAACAACCCCCACTAAGTTCTAGAGTACCTGTCTTAACCACTAGGTGTGGTGTAATTAACATTTCTTAGCCAACTTATTGGCACAAAGAAACCAGACCATAATTATAGCCGATACTAATCGCAGTAGGTTAAACGTAATCGACTTGTTTTGTATATCATAAATGAAAAAATGGACAGATGAGATATGTATTGTCATACAATTGAACATTATAATCATAGCAACACAATAATACATACATGCAATTTATACTGTTTCTTCTCGTTATTATGAAGTAGCCTGGTGCTAATATATTGTGGTTAAAAACTATATTTTTTTTTCATCGAAATCTTTTTCTTCTTGCTGTCTTTCCTTGCACATGCGACTCGTTTTTAGTTTCGTTTCTCATTCAGAAAATAAAAATAAAAATTACAACTTGACTTATCAAACCAGGGAACAACACGGAACATTATAGAGATGCCATACAAGAAAAGGTCGATGTATGTGTAAACAGACAGAAATAATGTCACCAAACAAAAACCAAACAACAAACAAGCCTTTACTGGACGATACAGGTGAGAGGATTGCAACACAGACAATAAACTCTCCCAAAAATTGCAAAATAAATAGGCTATACAAATGTTATGTTAGATTATCTCAGGCGTCAGTGTTCTTTTTTCTACGGAAACCTATTTTTACGAGCCGAAAACTTAGGGAGCAGGGCGGCGCAATGACTAAGATCCTTGCGTGTGGGCAAAGATCTTAAGTTCCAGGCAGATTTCGTAACAGTGGTTTGGTTCTCAGGTCGATTCAGCCTAAAACTTGTACCAAGAAATACATTGGAAGTAAAGGGGGCTGATGGGATGTTAACAACATCACGCACGGAACGCAGAATTATATGTAAAACATACATCTACCACCATATACCTAATGAGTCTATGGCGTGAAAGGTGTCATTTTTATCTGTGTTTTGTTTTCTTTAGGTTATTCATTTATTTATTGTCAAACTTTAGACGAGTTTGAATCTGAACTAGCTAATTTTCTTCCTTTTTAAAAGCACAATGCATGTAGTTTTATTTCCTGAAAACATGTATATAATCCCCATTACTATTCGAATTTAGAATCTAACAAGTATTATCTAATTATCTCTTTTAATAATATATAGAAGATAGGACATGTATGAAATTGCCTATTGCCCCGCTCCTACTCTATTCAATAAATGACGGTCAATGCCTGTTATGATTTCAGTTATTTTATCTATTTTTTCCTATTCGTTTATTTCCATTATACTAAAACACTACGCATAATTTCTGCCAGCTTTAGAAAATAATCCAATGATTGTGAAAAGCCGAACAAAAGTAACTGATAATTTATAATTAATAAACGTGTTTGGGATTAGGCAGAGTCAATGAACGGGTTTGCATTGTCAACAATCTATCGTTGTGCTGAATTTTCGAGAACGTTTAAGATTTTGAAAAATCCGATATGCATATATTAAATCGAATGGAAATGTAACAGCGTCGTATAAATTAACTAGGGTTGTAAATAACGGGTGGTGGGTGTTTTAGAAGAGGAAAAGATGCAACAGGTTTCGACAACAGGAAATATGCATGGATCGAGAGACAGAAGAAGACGATGGTTAATTCTTTCGTTGCATGTAAGGGTGTGAGCACCGAAATATACTATTGAGGTTCGCGCGATCTAGAGAGATGTGACTGACCTGTGGATTTTGGCATTTTATATTGCTACAAACTTTTACACTGAATGTAAAAATTGACGCTTACCATTAAAAAACACATAAGTACAAGATAACAGGTTGAGGACTTTATGTAAAAGATTCGGCCTTTATTAATTTGTTTCATGTAGTAAGTGTATACCAGTCCCCGACAGCTCGCATATACATTTTCCATTTCCAAACACGGTCTTTTAAAAACCACTCTGCATTCTGTTTTACCACTTTGACTACCCAGTCTCTATCCATGGTTTTTATTAACCATTTTAGTAGGTTTAGAGAACCTGGGATTCCAAGTCTGTCTAACCAGGATTCAAACTTGTAACAGCATTTCCGTGCGTAATACCATATAGAAAGGTTTCATGCCCTGTTTTATATGAAGAGATAAGATGGATATTTAATCACACTTATGCTGACATTAGAATTGGAACTCTTTGCTGGCTGCTGAGAATGGCTTTGGAGCGCTTATGGGAATGTGCCAAATGCTGTGACGTATGCTCTTAACCCAGCTTATAACCTTGAAATAAGGGGATTTGCTTTCCCGAGTATCAGTGCTCTAACAATCTTTCGCCGTGTTATGTATATTGGGTATTATTCAACCATGCAACACGTCCTTTTTTTTTACTTCAGTAATACGGGTATAAGGACAAGAATTATATAACAGCCAGTAGCATACATAATGTGTAACTGAATCATGTGCAATGCAGAAAGCAGATTTAATATCACACTTGAAGCAGTACTGGTGTCTAGTCATAGGTGGAGATAACTATCGTCTTATCAAGTTTTTGCATTCCCCGTGACTTGTCGAGAGATCCACCGTTAAACAATATACGTTTACCCTCTACTGCTGAGTGGGCAATCAAACCGAATGTAGTTTTATTTTCATGTTTATTACACTTGTACTAGAATTTGAATACGTGAACTAGATCAGAGACGTAAATTGCCACTGTATGTTATATCGATTCAGACATAAAAAGTTACCTTCGAGCCCAGTTCTGATAGCGGTAAAATTGAACTATAAGTAAGTAAGTTATACCCAGCCAGGACATCACACAGAGCGATAAACACCCGGTGACACAAGGGGACACCATGCGGATGAGGTTCACCCGTTAAGAGGTCCCAGAAACCGCGTTCCACAGTTAGGTTATATTGCAGCCCCTGGCAACAGTCAGGGTGGGGCTTCAAAATAAGGAAAAAATTGCATCCAACAAGGGGATACCTAAGATTGATTAAATGAACTGTAACGAGAAATTAAGATAACATGTAAAAACCCCAGGTTGTATTTTAAACTAAAATGCCACATTTGTTTTCTACAAAAATTCCACCCCCCCCCCCCCCCCGCCCCCGTTTTCTGTATTGGCATGCATTAGCTAAAATATATTCGTATTAGCATTGATGAAAAACTAAGAAACTTGTGTAAACCATTTGCTGCCAACCATAATGGTAACCGTTCAACACTAATTCGAGAGACTAACCTCTCTCAAAACGTCAGGATTTCAC
>CAJHNH020001553.1:67500-140000 GCA_905116865.2 Candidula unifasciata | reverse complement strand
CTGAGTGTAGCCACATAGGCTACCCATGGAACGTGTCTGTAGCCAGAGAAGTAGTTTAACATGTACAGCAAGTCTGTCCACAGTAGAGCAAGCATACCTTGTGTCTCATCCCAGGAAACTTCTTAGCTTTCACCGGCTATGAACTCAAGAAGAAAGTTGTGCTTTTTCGTCCATTTATTCTGGGAAACTTCTTAACTTTCACCGCATGTGAGCGCAAAAGGAAAGTTGAGGTTCTTCGTCCGTTTCCTCTGGGAAACTTATTCTTAGCTTTCACCGGCTATTAATTCAAGAGGAAAGTTCTGCTTGTTCGTTCATTTATTCTGGGATACCTAGAAATGATGACAGCAGTGACCTGGTGAAGAGGAGCATGCACAGAAGCAGCCTAATGATCCTCTGAATCCTTTCAATAATTGTTTCGAGAAGTGTACCTCTAAGTAGATCTCGACGGGCAGGTCTTAGACTTCTCCTGCTGCGCTTATCGGACAATCGGAGAAGACGTTATGGTATTTCCAACTGGTCCTTAGGTTATGCTGATATTGTTGCTGTGGTAGGAAATTAAGCGCCTACCTGCACAACCAAGGTGACAAATGAAGGGCTGGCTCACCGGACAGATGTTTATCAGACTTTAGCAGTCAGCAGTAGCACGTTCAAACGAGAATCAGGCAACATTAGCCTTAAGGGATTTAAAAGATCTGTTTCCACTAGGGGTCCGGAAAAACTACTGAACCAACCAACCCAGCAACGACAACACAGCCAGGAAAAACTCAACTACCGACGGAGAGGGAAGCAGACCAGGGGACAGCGACCTCCCAACTTTCAAGTCCGGACGAAAGGAACTTCCAAAAAACTATCCATCTATCTACAACTTCCGACCTCACTATATATATAAGTCCTTAAAAATTGTTTAGATCATATTCAATTGACTTTACCTATACTCACGTCCACTACATCCAAACCATTTTTTACAAGAAGTAAAACTTCTCTAAAAAAAAATTAGGGGAAAAAAGCCAAATAAATTTTTTTTAAAGCCAAAAAAAAAAAAAACAGAAGGAAAAAAGATATAAAAGCCAACGCACATGCACATGCAAGATGCGAAAAAATTGCGGCACGAAAAGATGTTAAATGTGGGACCCCGAAAGGGGCCTTGTGTGGTGGCAAGCTTGTTTGTTTCGAGATGGTGTCACTGGTGGGTGCCTTGGGGCACTCAACGACGGCAGGCTGGACAACCAGATACACAACAAGAAAATGACATAAGGCTACACTGTCAGGTGGCAGAAATACATGTGTATGGATACGCCACAATGGACAAAAAGACTATTGAAAATCACAAAGAAACGCAGTCCCAACATAACCGCCGCTCACTTTTGGAGCTGGTTAGGGTGACTAGAACTTTTTTTTTTAAAAACAAACTGGAACTGGAACTAGGGGCCCGTTATTGCTTGTTTATGCTCGTTTCTTCGCTAACCCAGCTGCTTCAGTACATTGCATTTGGAGGTGGAGATTAGCCTTCTTACGTCTACCTTGACAGCGAAAAGCTTTACAGCGTACCCCTTGTAACTTCTTAGACTTGCTATCAGATCACCCTTCTTCTCTAGCTTGTACATGTGTTGGTCTTTGATTCGTGACTCGTAAGGCATGCTCAGCTTTACTAGGATAAGCTGACGCTCTGCCGCCGAGTGCAACATCGATGTCTGGCCTCAGCCAAGTTTTTCAGATTTGTTCGGGGTACCTCTTAAAACAAGACACGTGAACTGCCAGTTGCTAATCCCGTGCCTAGTAACTAGTGCGTATGTGACTTAAAAATACGTTTAGATATCTGCCCAGCCTTGGGGAAGCTAATAAAAGGAAAAAGAGGGGGGAGGGTAGTTAGGGCTGGCCCTCGCGTTGGTCCTCATCTTAGCTTTGTCCACAATGTCGACCAAATCTTTCAAAACCTTATTGTGGCGCCGTGTTTACCACCCTGGATCTAAGTCTTTTCTGCACGTGGACAATACATGCTCGAGCGTCCGCTTCGCTCTGCATAAGGAACATGTCGGGTCGCTGGTCGCAAGCTATTTGACCAGGTTAGCGCCTGAAGGTGACACATCGTACGCAGATCTAATGAGAAAGCTCAGTCGCAGTGCAACCATTTGTCAAATCTCACCCCATGAGAGTTCCAATACACAATGTGTTTCTAAAGGACTTCCGGCTAGAGACCATTTAGAAATGTGTTATGACTAACCTTATTGTTTATCAATCACAAGCTATAGTTAATAATAATATTAAGCCTCTTCTATTACTGCGTGCTATTTTTTTACTTCTGCGGTCGATTGAGGACAGGTGGGTCTTGAGTCTGCTGATTTAGAGCTCGGTGGCTATTTAGTCACCACAGATTGTGCAGGTTCCAATTGTTAGTTTTACCCCAGAAATAAAACTCTGTCACCACGTTACTTGTTTCACTTTAAGCATGAATCTGCCACACATATGTCTAGTGTACTGACCGTCCTGTCATCTGCTCCTCTCTGATACCACATCCGTTTCATAATGGCAACACTCGCACCTAGGTTTCTTTACCTCTGTGATTGTAACATAAACAATGCTGCACACATTCAATCATTTTGCGGGTTCTGTGCTAGCACCACTATGTGTCTGGATCAATTGGCATATGATTGATGATGTCTTTAATTTCACTTTTCTGAACGTTTCTAATGCCTATTTAATATTACGATAGATATGTGAGTTCATAATTCATTTTACAAACACCCCTCGATTTGGATTAAAACCTACGACCATCGGATGGCAGGCCAGCGTACCAACCATGGTCACGTACATCAACTCCCGCGTTAGTACTCAAACAGTTGCATTTTATACGATAAACATTCGCTGCAGTGGATCTGAATCACACTCGATCTCCCACTGATTGTATACGATTTCAGACTGCTGATAGCCCACCTTTTGAAATTACCTCAATCTTCCCTTTGCGTGGTATCGCTGCTTATCTTTTACTCGCTTGATTTGAACTTCCCCCAGAAAAGTTTTCATAAGAGTGGCGCGTCCATTAAAGGTACTGACACATCGTACCAGTGTCTAGCTTTTTTCTTTCGTTTTTACTTTTCGTTTCCATTCTCCCTAGATTCATCTGTCGTTCTGGTTTCTCCAAAATATCACACATTTTTTTGTATTCCCTTTCCCATTTTTCTAATTTCCTGTACATTGTTTGACCTTACCCGTAAAGGATTGCAGGTTACATCTGCCTAATGTAGCCTTCATTAATGTTGCCTTATCATAACTTCTTTGAAGTTCTCGACAATTTAAGTATCGTGCTTTTGCAGAGTGTCTCTGATTCCATATGTCTCTCTTGTTTTTGGTCTTCCTTTTGTTCTACATCGCTTTTGTTTATTGATGTATGCTTTGTATGATGTGGCGTCGCAAAGCAGTCTCTCTAAGTGGGTCAACCATTTTATTTTGCTGCCTTTGCATGTAATTTACAATTGATTTTGTGGCCACGTTTTCTCTCATGACCTCAATCCTGATTTTACATCTTCTTGTCTACTTGACTGTCTCATAATCATCGCTATTAACTACTCTCGAAAGTCCAAGCTGTTTATGGCATTTGTTTCAGAAATATCAACCCGTTCGAGGAATGACAATAGCAAACTCTTTTCGCTAGCAGTGCTATCTTTTGTTTGATTCCCCGTGGAAGGTTATATTTTCTTTCTCTCGAAATACAGTGGATGGCTAGTTCTTCCAGAAATCTGTTAACCGCCATCTTGTTGTCCAGCATCAAAATGATTTGTTAAACAATAAGGTCGCAACCGGAGGGGACAAACTGATGGATCCATTGACTGTACATTGTTAGATATTATGTACCACATACAAGCGTTAAGAATACATACTACTATGTTTGATGTGTTTTATGTCTTTCTAGAGGCCAGAATTATTCTCCCACTGGTGAACGTATTTTTGGTCATTCCCATTGTCTGTTTGACTCACGTTTCGGTTCTGCCATCTTTTTTAAAATAATATAACTCAAAGGCAGACAAAACGTGTTCTAGTCTTTCTCGTTGTTGTTGCTTTAATTATCACTGGGGAAAGAGTGTGTATGTGGGGGGTGGAGGGGGAGTACGGTGAGGGGTGTTTTCAGAGGGTGGGGAGTAGAGTTACATGAGGCAACAGGTTCCGATACCGATGTTTGCATGATACATATAAAACATTTGCTACGCTGACAACGACAACTGAATAGTGGAAGCATAGCTAACACGTTTGTCTGCCGGTCCGGTAATCCTCGGTTCAAATCCCTATAAAAAAATGAAAGAGGTCGGTTACTGGCTGATGCTTTAGCCTCGACCAAGCCTAAGCTCTCTGACTGACTAACAAGCGAAAGTGTGGACTGTCATGTCTTAAAGTAATGACAACATGATAGATACATTTTTGCTATAGGAATTATCTTCGTGTGTGTTCAAAGTAATTTGTAAGTAAAGGTCATTTTATATGCCATTAGACTGTCCTGCTGCACCTGGGGCAGCCAGATGTGAACATGTCACTGAAGGCCCACGACGTCTATTAATCAACACAAAACGTATGTGATCAGTCATTTTACTATCCTGGACCTATTGAGTAGGAGATCGGAAAATATGTTGAGCTGTCAGCAAGGCTGTTTTGATAGTGTTCGCTAATTTCTAATCACTAATCACAGGCTAGGCTCATATTTTAGAGACCAGTTGGCACTCGGTGTCTTATGTGGTCAACATCACAAAGGCAGCCTTTAGTTACTAATATATTACCCTGCACCAGTTTCAGAGTGGATCGGCTAGGGAATAAAGATCAGTTTTAGATAAAACAGAATATAATCCTCGTGGTGGATTTAAACCCAATGTCTTCGGGCTGGCAGGCTAGTGCCCTGCTACTAAGCTAACGCAGACGCTCATCTATGATCGATTGAGTGTTCTTCTTCTTCTGCTTCTTCTTCTCTTCTTTCTACTTCTTCCTCCTCCTCTTCTTCTTCTTCTTCTTCTTCTTCTTCTTCTTCTTCTTCTTCTTCTTCTTCTTCTTCTTCTTCTTCTTCTTCTTCTTCTTCTTCTTCTACTTCTTCTTCTTCTTTTTCTTCTTCTTCTTCTTCTTCTTCTTCTTCTTCTTCTTCTTCTTCTTCTTCTTCTTCTTCTTCTTCTTCTTCTTCTTCTTCTTTTTCTTCTTCTTCTTCTTCTTCTTCTTCTTCTTCTTCTTCTTCTTCTTCTTCTTCTTCTTCTTCTTCTTCTTCTTCTTCTTCTTCTTCTTCTTCTTCTACTACTTCTTCTTCTTCTTCTTCTTCTTCTTCTCCTCTCCCTCCTTCTTTATCTCCGTCTTCTTCTTCTTCTTCTTCTTCTTCTTCTTCTTCTTCTTCTTCTTCTTCTTCTTCTTCTTCTTCTTCTTCTTCCTCTTCTTCATCTCATTCTTCTTTTTTTCTTTGTCTTCTTCTTCTTCTTTGTTTGATTCACGGACTACACACTCCAGCAGAAAGTTCTGGTTGTTCGTTCACTCCTGAACTTTAGTCTTGGCCCAGAACCTTAATGCTGCGTGCCCATTCGTTTTGCAAATCTAAACTACATGTATGCAGACTGCTGGTTCCTTACTGCTCTCTCAGATGTACTCTGACTTTGAGGAAAACCCCCAGTTGGTCGACAAGCTAATGCTTTTTTGAGGAGGCATTTGGCTTTCCTTGTTTTCCTTATAATGGGACAGCGGAACCCAAACAGGGAGATAGAGGAGCAGTTGCCTTTGTATTAATTGCCATATCAGCTAAAAAGGGTCTCTTGGCTGTAATAATATCATGCTGGGGCTAGTGTGCAGATATGTCATGGCACAGAGGCCATTTGTGTTGGAATTGTTTACAAGTACCTGAGCCATAAGGATGTGGGAAAACATGATCACTAACGGCATACGGTACAGACTATTAAAAAAGGAAGAAGTACTGTCGTACATTTAACGACGTCATAAAGTGATTATTTATGGAGCGTTTATCCCCCACCCCCCAACCTTCCCCCACGTATTCTTTCACAAGCTTTGCTATTGCATTCTAGTTTGTGTTCCTATATCTTGAGATAGCTTAGCAACAACAACAACAAAAAGATTAACATTAAAAAGACAGACTTACACGAAGTGACAAATGTAGACACAGCCTAGAAATTTTCTTTCATCTAGTAGCGAATCTAGAAACAGCTTCTTTTCTTTACGATAATGCGTATCATTTAGGCTTTTCTGAAAGCCAGGCTGGTACAATCCCCAGCCTTTCTTTGTGATTTCCCATGTTCTTTCATGATTTCAATTTGTTTTCCTTTCTTTTGTCATCTTGTTCAAACACCCCTCCTCATTAGCCATCTCATGACTCTTCTTCCCGATAAAGATAAAGAAAATTTGCAGGTAATTTTTCGATGTCTTCTTAGATTACCTAGGAAGTCAAAGTGGCACATTAGACTGAAGTGTGCCTGCTCATCTAAATGTATTGAGCTATATTAGCAAAGTGGCGGAATTTATATTATTAACTTTAGCTTCTAGGTCCACCGAGCCTCAGAATGAGTGCATGGAAGTGCCCTGAGAAGTTATGGCGGCCGGCATGATGTTGGTATTATCACCCTTTCAATGCGGGTTTGTGTATAAAATAAAGTTCCAGCGTATAATGCTTTCGAGGTCTTTTTATTACTTTTAGAATACTCAATGCTCAGTATGTAGTTATATTTTCTGGATATGTTTATGCTTTGTAAGCTAATCAATCAGTTATTAGTAATATGCGGACACTTGGTCGCTTGCTTATCAGCAGTTGCTGTGTTCACTTAAAATAAACAGACTATCTGGAATGACAGAATGGATTAAACATCAGCATCATCATGTACCTTGCCGACTGGCATGGGCGATCATGCCTTTCCACAATCTGCGATCTCCTGTAGCATATATCAGTTCTTGTGCTAACGCATGTCAATGCCATGCAACAAGGCTGTCAAGAAACTTCTCTCGTTGTCTTCCTCTATCTTTCCTTCCACAGATCTTTCCCGTAGCCACAAAATATTCAATTTTGTCTCTTCTCATAGCATGGCTGAGAAATTACGAATGTCTCCTTCTGATATCTGTGATAAGTTGTCTTCATGCTTCCGCCTCTTTCAAAACCTCTTGGTTGCTCTTTTTGGCTCTTAAAAACATATGTATTTGACATACGAGCTAGCAATTTATTTTTGGCTTAATGGCTTATGTTATGCGGCTTGAAATATAAATAGTTAAAAGAAAATGTATGTCATTGATAAGTTGTTTCAATAAGTTCATAGTGTACATTACTAGTTACATTAACTTCAATCTGTAGTTAATTCATATGCTGTAGAAAATAAAACATAAATTGCCCTCACACAGAAAAACAATGTAGTAAAAGACAAAATAACCGACAATAAAGACAGACACTTAGACAAAAACCAAGCTACTGTTGAGAGAAAAACCCGATTCAATCTTCTTAAACTGTATGTCGGTCTAGAACTTTCCGCTACAATTGGTCCTTTGTGTCCTTTTAGTGATCCTATTTCCACTTTGTCTCTAACATTTTCTGTCTACTTCTAGTTTTTACTAGTCTAATCGCCTTATCTCCTCTCGTCTAGTTCCAGACACCAACGGCTGGGATGTCAGTGCTTCTAGTCACAATATTTATGCGGCAGATGGAAAACGTTAATTTCGTTGTTGTAGAGTGGCTGGTCCTCTTGATAGTTTCTGAGTGTCCATAGTGGTCTCTTCTAGACATCCTGGAACTGAGACATATTCTGACTAAAAGTGTATGTCCATCTTAATCTTCCACACTGTACTAAACGAATTTGTAGTAGATTAGCGACTTCATCATCGTCGTCATCATTATTATCATCATCACATCAAGAGACAGTCGCGCAGACAGTACAACAGAACAGAAATCCAATCTTCGAAAAACTGATTCAGCCTAGGGTGAGTAGAGTTTCTTGATGATATTCAACGCCGAGGAGAAAAGATACGCGGCCAGTTAATCAAATTGCAAGTGACACTATTAGCATGGAAAGCCTTTGTTGGCTTCTGATGAAGCAGACAAAACACTTGTTGCAATGCCTCGAGGGCAGTGATGCCAAATTTTGATTCATTCACTTATCTATTCAATCAACATCATATTCGTTGTGATTATCCTCATCATCATCATCATCATCATCATCATCATCATCATCATCATGTTTCAAGTGGAGACAACTTATATGCAATCAGTTTCCTCAAGAACCGCCCGAGGCCAACGGTTTTAATAAGTTCGACCAGTGATAGTCTTCCATTACTAGTCTGTGGACCCATCAAGCCTTTTTCTCTGTTTTACGTCCTCTATCTCTAAAAGCTCCAACCTTCGGGAATGACACGAACATCCCCATCCCCTCATTTAGTAACTTCATTTAGAAGATGAATGTCTTATCCAGGTGTTATTAACTATATAACTTTGTCAACTGGTCTTCTGCAGTAATATATAGTTTTTCTTGACTGTGCAATATGAACCTCTCTTCCATATCTATCTGCATCTGATGTGGCCACTTCCAGACAGCATGGTTTACCTAGCAGAAACACACAAAAGACAAACCTCTATCTGAAACTTAAGTCACGCGTTTGTGTGCATGTATGTGTGTGTGTGTGTGTGTGTGTGTGTGTGTGTGTGTGTGTGTGTGTGTGTTTGTATGTTTAATCATCGTCTATTGTTACATGTCGAATACACAAGAAATATTTTATTTGATGATGATTTTGGGCCTCTCATTTTTTATGTGAAGATTTAAATAGTTATCCTAAAATTATCAGAATTTATATAGCACACACTACACTGTGCACTTTTAGTTGCGCAATTAGGCCTTTATCTCTTGCTCACTTCCCGCTTGTAACATCATGGCATCAATGTATCTAGGTGCGTTTGTAGTATTCTTCTACCGACGCGTTTTACTGGGTTAGATCATTAAGTGGTTTTCAAATTTCGGATTATTATGCCACTAATAGCGAAATTAATTCACAACATCTAGTGACAAAACATCCTCCCTGTTGCACATACTGAAACCAGAGATCCACAAACAGCTAAGCGTCACTCAGACAGTGACAATACAATGCAAAAAAAGGGGTGGGGGCGGGGCGGAATGAGAAAGATTGAAAATTATACAACCGCGGAAAAGTTTATGTTTCAACATTTGTCAGCGAACAAAACAGCATGAATCATTCCTTAAATAAGCGGAAGGGATAGGAGGAGAGACGGAAAACAATTAAGAGGAATAATTGTGTGTGTGCATGTGTGCGAGAGCATGTGTGAGTGTTATATCGAAAGAAAGAAAGAAAGAGAAAGAAAGAAAGAAAGAAAGAAAGAAAAAGAAAGAAAGAAAGAAAGAAAGAAAGAAAGAAAGAAAGAAAGAAAGAAAGAAAGAAAGAAAGAAAGAGAGAAAGAAAGAAAGAAAGAAAGAAAGAAAGAAAGAAAGAAAGAAAGAAAGAAAGAAAGAAAGAAAGAAAAGAAAGAGAAAGAAAGAAAAAAGAAAGAAAGAAAGAAAGAAGAAAGAAAGAAAGAAAGAAAGAAAGAAAAAGAAAGAAAGAAAGAAAGAAAGAAAAGAAAGAAAGAAAGACGGAAAGAAAGAAAGAAAGAAAGAAAGAAAGAAAGAAAAAAAGAAAGAAAGAAAGAAAGAAAGAAAAAGAAAGAAAGAAAGAAAGAAAGAAAGAAAGAAAGAAAGAAAGAAAGAAAGAAAGAAAGAAAGAAAGAGAAAAAAGAAAGAAAGAAAGAAAGAAAGAAAGAAAGAAAGAAAGAAAGAAAGAAAGAAAGAAAGAAAGAAAGAAAGAAAGAAAGAAAGAAAGAAAGAAAGAAAGAAATTATAGTTAGTGTCATGGTTAGTTGCCTTTTGACATACAATCGACTACAGCACACTATTTATTCGATATTACTTTTCAAGCCAAAGATACTTGTCATCATAAATCACACCGATCCGGGTTATTAATATCCTGTTACAGATTGACTCCAATACCAACACTGTCTCTACATTGTTTCCACAAGGAAGATGGAAGAGATAAGATATCGACCAATGACTGCATGGCGAGGGACCTGGAAACTGAAATATAGAAAATATACTAGACTAGAGAAAAAATGAATGATGGTCGTTTCTATACATTTATTAGTCGTCGTTATTTTATGACAACTATCGTCATGCTTGTGTTCCCTTCAGGTTGAATGTTGATTAAAGAATCGACATCATAGATCTCGGAACACCTCCATAAGCGCTCCGTCCCTATCTTCAGCAGAAAACGAAGAGTTCCAATTCCGATGGCACCGATACCTTTCTGACTGTATATTTGTCTCGCCATTCACTAGAGTGTTGAGCTTTAGACATATCCCCGTAATGATATATTTGCGCTTCCGCTCTGTTCACTCGCTCCCATATGTATATATGAAGACCCTCACAACGTCTACCTTGTCATACATTATTTCACCACAGAGGTCACGTGAGTCCTTCACTGTAGATCGTTAATCTGACCTCTAAAGACTTTTACCTCCTAGCAGTATTATTGTCCTTCTCCGCTCTGAACTGTAGACCACACCAAGCTGGTGTAATTCAACTTGCGGCCCGCAGGCCAAATCTGGCCGAACCGGCCAGTCTATATGCCTGCTCATTTCCGAACACACCGGCATAAACTAGAAAGAATTTCGAAAGGATACTAACTATCTGGCATCTCCGAAGTGATGCTTGCCACTCTGTTCGGAGCATACATGCCTCCTTTCAGGTGTTATTGTTTACACCACGGTGTTTGCTAGTTCCATTCACCATTTACCAATTATAACACCTCTGTAAGCACAGTACAAAACCAACAAATATCGTAGTATAATATAAGGTATACAACTGTCTCTCCTTGGATGCTAAAACAACAAAACAAGGGCTAGATATCAAAGCGAAACAAACTAATATCAAATTGTCTTTTTAGAGTGAAGGGAAACGCAAGCCACTGATACCAACAAATATTGTAGCACAATATAAAGTATACAACTGTGTCTCCTAAATAATTGTTATTAATCAAAGAGATAGAAAATCATACCAAACATTGATTTTGCGATTGTGCAGTGAAAGGAGAAGTGCTGGAATCACTGGATCACGAGCTGCATAGTTATGTATAAAACACAGAGATTTAAGGAAACAAACTGTTCTGTCTTTACAATATTGGTATGGCAAAGTGATAGCACAATTCTGTCTATCCATCAACTGATTGTTTTGTCCCTTCCGAACTGCCACCCATAGGTTTACCACCTTCAAATAAAACAAAAATCCATCTGTGAGGCAAACCAACAAAGCAGATGCCAGATACCCCGTTCAACCTCTCAAGAAGTTATAATTAAGGCAACCGGAACGGCTACAACCAGGGCTTTTAAACTAAGTTTACTCAGGGGCCAACATTTTGAAAATGGCCATAGCCCAAGTCACAGAAAAGAAAGATCATTATCACAACATGGAATGATCTGCGGGCCACTTGTTTGGCCTCCGCAGGCCAAATTTAGCATGCGGGCCGCCAACCTGGTGTGATCTACAGTTCAGCGCGGAGAAGGACAGCAATGATGCTGGGAGGTAGAAGTCTCTAGAGGTCAGATTCACAATTTACAGTGATGAACTCACTTGACCTCTGTGTGAGGCATCAAGGGCCTATACTAGTTTGGCTAATGAAGTGCTAATCGACTTCGGCCGCTACGGCGATGAATCATGCCGAAGGATACACATGTATCACATTGGGAGACTGGCTAATACTTGCACTAGCTCGCTGAGATCTTGATCAATATTCGCAGGAATGGGTCCGATACCATTTAGGGAAATAAAGAATAGTGACAATTTAACTTATCATGCGTGTCGTAGAAGGTGACTTAGGTAGATTGGCGTGGGACTATCAAACGTATAAATCTAGCTACAAAATGCAATCACTAATGATGAGGTGAAGAAAAAGAAGAACTTGGCGGGTCTTGTTTGATAGCATAAGCTGTATTTAGTGTAACAGGGGACCAAGAAAAAACAAGAGGAGGATTAGAGGGGAAGAGGAAAAGAAAGACGATGAAGGAGGATAAGAAGGAGAAGGAGAATCACTATTCGGGTCTCTCACTTACCCTACGGAGAGCTTACGAACGTATGGGGAATGTGTCGAATTCCCAGCTGAGTTTGAACAAGACTGGATAACTTGATTTGACTGTACATAGTGTTGCGTGGGGGAAAATGTGATATATTATGAAGGTATCAAAATCTAAAGGACATGTGATGGTGCTCATCATCTTGACCTGCTTTGTCCAGTAGCTTACGTGTTCATGTACATTAGGAGACTTCGGACTTTACTGTTCTGAATAAATTATTTTGATGACATTATTTCGCTCCTTTGTCTTGAACCAACTTCCTTTATTTATGGAGATTTGCATCTACCGCTTATCGCTACTCTTTCCTGTCATCACTTTGTTCTCCAATGCCCCTTCTTTCGTGATATAAAAACTATGATTTACTAAGTTTAATTGCTTGTACATGCTGCTCTGTTTTTAATTTGCTGTACCCTTACATTTCTTCTTCGTTACCTCTTGTTCTGCTTCGTGTGTCAAGTAGGATATAATGTTATGCTTCTTTCTCTTCTGGCCGCGTCGACCATTAGTAGAATGTCTCTGATATCTTCTGTCTATCTTGCTCTTGGTCTACCTTTTGTTGTATGTCCCTTTCCCTATGTTGGTATATGCCTTATATTGTATTGCGTCGCAAAGCAGTCTTTAGAAAGCTAACACTTTTTTTTTTTTTGGCCTTTGTTTGTAATATCTAATTGGTTCTGTGCCGACGATTTCGACGATTTCAATCCTGATTTTACATCTTCTGGTCTCCTAGTCTTCTCCTAGTCATCGCTATTAGTTACTCTCGCAAGTCCAAGCTGTTTACAGTTTGGGCCTCAGAAACAGCATCTCGTTCAAGGATTGACAATAGCAAAAACGTGTTGCCAGCAGTGCGATCATCAGTTGTTTGATTCTCAATAGAAGATTCTTTCTCCTAAAAAAAAAAAGCTAGATTGCCAGTTCACCAAGAAATAGTTTCAGGAAACGATATTGAGGATAAAGGCGACTTGGAGAAATATTGAGCGCATCGCACATAGCAGGCGAATTACATTATCTAATTCTTTTTCTCCGCCTTTATTGGCTGTAAACTCCGGCGAAAAGTCTTGATTGTTCGTCCACATCTGGACTTTGTTCTTGTTCCAGAACTTAAGTTGTGCGCGCACAACCATTTTACAGATCTGGCTTTTTTGTATACAGACTGTTGTTTCCTTGCCTCTCAAACAGGTGCACTCTGATTTAAAGAATACACTCCTAGTTTATCGTCTTTTACGAAATGCATGTTATATGGCAGTAGGTCTATTCATTTTTCTTCTAAAATGGAGTCCCGGTACCCACACCGGGGGATTTCGTTATAAAACAATCGGGACTAGAAACACATATCCAATACGTATTAGGGTCTGGAGAGGAAATGTATCCTTTACTACTTGTTACTTTCAAGCAGATCGTTTTTTTTTAAACAAATTGTCATCTTTTCTTTCATCTCCGTCCTTCTGGCTGCTGTCTGAGGGTTTAGTCATCCTGCAATTTCACAATCTCAGTCTGGATGGCAAGCCAAAAGGGCAAATTCCAGATACCCTTTTCAACCTGTAAAAAAATGTATAACCGGTGTTACAAATACAAAAGCGTCATTCTGTGGCAGCAAAATCCATGTTTACAAATATCTTACAGAGCAGGTTGGTTGGTGTTCCATATATATGCTAAAAGTAAACCCATGGCTACACACGCCTGGTGTATCGTGTATCCTTGCGAGGGTACAAAACTACCTATGTCACTCTTTAAAATTCGTGAATTCGTGGTATTTCTTTCTCATTTTTTTTTCGAGACTGCCGGTTATTTCCTCGGAATTCATTACACTCGTTATTGCAAGAACGTATTTTAAGAGATAGTCGTCGTGTGTCTTGTAAGTAACCACTCTAGTATTTAAAAAGATCTTGAATAATGGTTGAAATAAAATTATCTTGGGATCCTTGCGTTTCAATGAAGACTACCACCCGCTGTTTAATGTAGGTTAACCTTTCTAATCATGAGAGTTCCGAGATTGTGCCGAGCTGTTGCTTTCGTCAGACTGCGTGCCAAACCCAAATAATGGTCGCAATAACGTGAACATGTCAAGAAATGTCATCGTTACGAGTGAAAGTCGGTGAGTAAGTTTGAAGTTATAAATACGAAAGCGTGTCATTCTGTGGCAAGAAGATCCGTGTTTAAGAATGGCTTAGATAGCAGACTGGCTGGTGTTCCATACATATGCCATGAATAAACAACATCATGACCAAGTTAGTGGAATGTGCAGTGATCTGGGAAACCTCATTTCTTGCAAAAAGTCTATATGTGTAAAAAAAGAAAAAGAAAAGTAAAAGACCCTCTTCCACGTCTTTGGGCGTATAGGGAATATAGGGCTAGACCTCTATTTTATAGACCCACAGCACAAGATGGGTGATGTGGTCAGCATCATGCCAGCCGCCTCTACTTCCTGGGACTGCACCCAGTACCCACTCAAGGCTGGGTCGACCTGGGAGCCAAGGTCATTTTTTAAAGAAAAGTCTGGCAGGGAGCGAACCCACATACTTCCGATCCGCGGCGCATCTAGCCGCCCTCCCACGGCGACTGTCTCTATATTTGTAAAGAACAATTATTAAATATGTTGAGAAATAATAATCATAGCAAACAGTTTATTCCGAGTCGATATATATATATATATATATATATATATATATATATATATATATATATATATATATATATATATATATATATATATATCGACTCGGAATAAAAACTGTTTGCTATGATTATTATTTCTGTATATATATATATATATATATATATATATATATATATATATATATATATATATATATATATATGCCTGTATTGTGATATATGATGTACCTGCACAATCATATGTCTTTAAATATTACCATTTTACTGCTAGTTTAATGTTGTCACCCCCAAAATTGTGCCGCCGAGTGCATATACGCATGTTGCCCTTGCCTATTTGCAGTCGTATATATATATATATATATATATATATATATATATATATATATATATATATATATATGTGTGGGTGTGTTTGTGTGTGTGTGTCGGAAAGTCTGTGTCAGCACTAGATACAGCCTAGACAGTTCGTAATCATATGTTAACCATCTTTTTCCCAACCTTTACATTTACATTACTCCGCAAGTAAACAAAACAAAAAGAAACCTAAATGCCTGAATCATACATAGTACAGCTATGTACACAAAGTACACGAAATATAAAGCTAAATAATTCCTTTTACGAGAGCTGCCCTTGAGGCTAGACGCTTGCCTTAGTATTTAAAGGTCGTGGATTCCGATCCTGAGGCAGCCAGACATTTTTGAAAAGTTATCTTAACTCACATGTCGACCTAGGCTTAATTGGATATCAGGTGAAGTTCTGGGAAGTAAAGGCGGTCGTTGTGATGCCGATCACATCACCCACCAAGTGACGCTTGGTCTGTTAATGACTGGTATAGTCCTATATGCCACTAAACGCCTAATGGTAAGGAATTAAGTCATTTTTATGTTGCCGCCCCAAAAGTGTCTAGCCCAGTACAACTGCACACGTTGAGCATGCATATATACGGCCATATATACGTAAACACACACACACACACACACACATATATATATATATATATATATATATATATATATATATATATATATATATATATAATATCAGAAGTGTCGAGTGGGAACTTGATGTAAGTAAGACAAATGCTAACTATCGCGGTTTCTTAACCAATCACATTTATGTTACCTGGGCAGATGAATGAATAATAACGACCTAAAAACCTGAATCTAAAAAAAAGTATTATACACAAAAATGAAACACATAAAACATAAAATTACTTTACACGTGTACATTGTAAATCGCGCTGTTGGCGGACGCAGAATTGTTGTAATTATTAAGATTATTGGTAGCTACAGGACATTAATAATCTCCTCAACATTAACATAAAAGCATTTGTATTTAAAAAAAACAATTCCAACAAACCGCTACTTTTTGAAACCACAATGGAAGTGCATAGAAAGGAATTTTCTGGACAAGTCGGTTTCAGTTAGAGAAATGTAGATGAGCTTATGTTCAGTAGACGAACTCTTCACGTAATTAGTACCCCCTTCTCACCCCCCCCCCCTCCTCCCATCAGCACGTGATACTATTCATACTATAGTTTAATAGAATTTAGCACTCAGTATGTAATATCGTATACATCACAACGACTACCTTTACCTCCCAGAACTGTATCTGTTTGTAGACTCCACAATAACCAGAAGTAAAAGTGATTCTGACTGCAGGACGTCGGGTAGCCAATTCAAATTCATGTAAACATCAAATTTTCTGACTCACGACTCCCTTTCTACTCCGATGGTAAAACAGATAGCAGTGACATTATTATAGCTATTGTGGTGGTGGTCGTGGTAGTAGTTGTACTGGTACTTGAAGGATGGTGTGGTAAATATTATACTAGCCCCGTTTACTACGTATTACAATTCCTGCTCCCCATTTCAGTCCAGATGGACAGGGATGTCAATGTTAGTTACAAAAAACAAAAACAAAGTATCGCCAGGTGATGATTTTCCTTCGAAGAGGGAGAGGGCAGTAGTCGGTGGATGGGGGGAGGGGAGGTGGTGATCACTGACATTTTTAACTCAAAGAGCTTAACACATGATTTTAAAGATCCCATTACTTAATTTGTTATATTTTACTAAGCCTACCTTCGTTATTCTAATTTTTTTACGACTTACTTTGTTTTTCACAAGTACAGTAGTAGCTTTACTTCCGTCTCCTATACAAATACAAACAGCTTTAGCATGTGATAACAAAATAACCATTTTTGTTACTGTGCTAATAACACCATTTATACTTCCACTAATATAAAGACACAATTATATGGTGCGTGTTCTAAAGACAAAAACCAGACTATCTCTATATCTGAGCAGACAATGATTGTGACAGTAACCATATTGCACCTTATATTAGACATGTGCGATTTCTATTGTCTTTCTTTTCTAAAAGCCTTTGACGAGGGAGAGAGTAATAGGTGGATTTGGCGGTGGTGGGTGGGGATCGAAGACTATCTCTATATCTGAGCAGACAATGATTGCGACATTAACCATATTAGACACGTGCGATTTCTATTTTCTTTCTTTTCCATTTAGCCAAACTATGCCACAGCAACGCGTGGCCGGGTACAGCTAGTATACATATATTTTTTGCTAGGTTAGTTTTATGTTGGTTTGTAGTGGTCAAGGTGTATGGTGGTCATGTGGTCAGGGGAAAAGCTTTGGACAATACTGCGACGACTGCGAAGATCAACGGTAGAAGAGGAAAATGCAGACCGACAGAGATGATAACGGATGGACTGCGACGGTGGCACTGATGGATATCGGTGGAATCCAGATCAGTAGATATTTGGGCAGTAGCATGTATAAAGGTGGGGAAACTGATAGAGATGTTGAAAAAAAAGAATGCGCACGAAATATGAATTGTTGTAGCACTAGAACATTTGTTGAAATCAAAGGAAATTAAAACTGATACCATACTTAAAATATTACCTCTAACATGAAGTCAGTACTGCCGCATGGGGCAGGGCATGGCGAACAACTCAGCCACTAATGACCCACAAACCTTCATTAACTGGCTCTTGCGCACACCTGGAGGAATAAAATAGTTAATCAAAATCACTAACTCTTTTGAGACAGATTTAAGTGAATCAAAGTGTGGAAAAGACGCTGTCTTTGGGCAGGACACACATTGAGGAAACCTGGAAACAGTATAGCTAGAAAGGTTTTAAACTAGAATCCCCCAGGCTATTGAAAGACCATAGCAAACTTATAAACATATAATTGCCTATAAATCATAACAGCCAGCAAATTATGAGGTTGTTTCTACATCGTCATGTAAAGGACTGTCAACTAAAAATAATTTATCATGAGCCCTTTCTCTCCCTTCCCCTTTCCTCGCGCACTATTATTATCATCATGAACGGTGATGATAAGCATAGGCAGTGGATCAGTCATCCAGTATGATAAGCAAAATCGCGGAAAAAGTCAGTGATTTTCGCTTGCCCATGCATGTGGCATCAAAGTATTTATCCTCCAAACCCCGCCTTAGCCTGTTTTCAGCAATTTCTCGACAGAATGATGCCGACTTCTGGATACTGAAGTGAAACTACAATACATGTCGTGTGAGAGGAGAAAAAGACAAATGCAGATCTTCACTTGTATATGTAACAAAGCAATGGGTCACGTTGCCAATATCGCGCCTACCCCCTTTACAGCCTAAGAAAATATCCTGGTGTCGATTTCGATCACTACTGGAGTCAACAGCCGAACGTTACGTGAGGATTGAATTCATTTATTTTACACATGTTTTTCAATAATTCTTGCGTTCTTGTTTATTTTCTGTGTTTGTTGTTGTTGTTTTTTTATAATAAAAGAGTATGGCACTTAGAAATATGAGAATAAAAAGTGTCTAAGCATTTCAACTAGTGAATTATTAAACACCAGCGCCTGACCTAACATCTTTTTTTTCAGCATTCCGAGCCATTCGGGGTTTTTTGCTGCAGAATACACAACAGCCAGTGGGCACGGCCAAGAAGGTTTCAGAACTGGTCCTCCACCACAGCCCCCCCCCCCTTTCCTCCCCACCGCCCCCCGCCCCACCACCACCCGCTCTTCCGAAACACACACAATCTCCTTCCACTCCTAAACATACAAACGTCGTTAGTCTTCAAGATCAAGAAAACGTACCTACACCATACGCCGTTGTGCATTATGTTTGTGACTTTGTTACACACTTTACAATCACATATGGATATTCATAACATTATGTGCGACGACTTTGTAATCATTTTTGCCAACAGTACGAATAGAAATGAACTACAGGATCTGACGTTACAAGCAATAAAACCACAATTTCTAAATCAAACCAGTGTTTCTCTCCGTGCAATTTCCTTATAGTGCGTAAAATATATAAGAAGAAGGAGGAACAGAAGGAGGAGAGAAAAAAATCACGAGGAGGAGGATGTAGAACCTAAAATGAAGTCCTAACAATAGAAACGTCAGTGCATTCAACTGGGTTCTGTGCGTGAAATAGAGCTGAATTGATTGATGTTTAATATACCGACTCCAGTTTTCATTTATAGTAAAGCCCATTGTAAGTGTATTAGCATAACAAAAGAAAAAGTGCACATACTTGTGTGTCTGTTCATTGTTGAAAAGACGTTTCTGCCTGATCAATATGCGGGGAAATGCCCTGCCTACAAATATTTATAGGTGTATTTGTTTAGCACTGGATGTTTTTCGGACAGAAGTGTCTTCGTAAGTATTTTTGAATTTATGTGTGTGTGTGATGTGTGTGCCCTTGTAATGTGTTGTTTTGATTTATATGAACATGCATTGCAAAGGGATAATTGTCAGTTTGTAGTTAAAAAGATTTCAAAGTTAACAAAATATCCGATTGTAGAAACATAATTTATAATCAGGAAATGGTTATCAATAGTTATTCTTCTATGCCGTGTTGCTTCTAGGACGGTGCTAATAATAGTTTGACTGTAAACTCGGTCACCGTCACGTGCTTTTACATATAAGCTTTTGTAGCTGGTCATCTTACATACTCACTTGATTCAAATTTGACCGTTGTTCTTGTCATAACATGATGTTAATTTTTCGCAGAATGAATAGTAAACCAAGAGCAGTATTAGTCGTAGTAGTAGCTGTTGTTATTGTTGTTGTTTTAAAAAAAGAAAGATGGGGAGGACTTATTTTTTTCTCGAGGCATGGCGAACGCTTCGAGTGCTGGAGGTCTCGGGTTTAGGTCCCGATAAAGGCTATGATTTTTTTCACGTGGCCTTCTAATAATTTCGCCTGTTCTATGAGAAATAAGACCGGACTCCCGTATGCATTGTTACGTACATGAAAATTCCAGTTGGTTGTTGTCGTTATCGATCCAGCGGCGCATGAGCTTTCGCCATTTGGCCCAATGCCATGTAGTGGAGTTTGCATGTTTTCACAAGCTGTTCATTTCCTCCCTACAAGGTGTTCCACTTGTCTGGTCTCAGAGGGAGTAGTATTCTTCTAGTCTTGCTGAGTTTTAGGCACTCAAAGAGATGATGTTTAACAGTTTCGTAGGATTAGTTACATAGCTGGCACTCTGGGGAGTATTGTGGCTGTATTATGTTTAGATGTTCACTAAGTGGAGTATGTTGTGTTTTAAGTCTGAAGATGGTGGACTGGTTCCTTCTTGTCAGATGGTTAATGCTGTAATTAGGATCAGGGCCAGCCATATGTCTATAAACCTCTCTTCCAGTGTCTCCCATGGCCCATCTGTTCAACCAAGTCTCTTTGTTTATAGCTCTTATAAGTGTTTTTGCTGTCTGAAGGGTTGTAACTGTAGGTGGTTGTTCTTGTGTTGCTCCTTTCTTTGCCAGTCTGTCAGCTCTGTCATTATCTGATGTGCCGGAGTAGCCTGGAATCCACTGCATCGCTATTCTGATGTTGTATGAGGTAATAAGCTGATCAGCATCCAGGATTATCTTGGCTATGTCAGTTCTGCATAGCACTGTCCTCCAGAGCTTGAAGAGCAGACATTGAATCGGTGAAGATGACAATATTTTGGGCCTTTGAAGGGTAAAAATCATCACAGTCTTTAGGTGGTATACTGCTGTTTCCAGTGCAATTATTTAGGCTTTATAATTTGAGCAGAATTCCCTGCATGCATCAAAAATCTCTTCAACAGATCCATCGGGATAACCTATGTAGATTCCGTAACCTGCTTTCATGAAAGCTTTAAATGCAGATCCATCAGTATAAACATGTGTCCATTCTTGGAAGTAAGAATCAACGGTCTTTAGTGATGAGTTCATAAGAGCGATTGGGTCAGACTGTTTGGTTTCCTCCCCTTACAATTTAATTCGGACTCCTGGAGTTTTGAAGCGAGCATGTGGTGGTAGGTTTCTTGCAACATTCGGAATTATTATTATTATTATCGAACACCGGCTGTGAATTCCAGTGGAAGGTCCCGGTTAATCGTCCGCTTGGACTTTTGGCTTTCACCTGGACCTGATTTTTGCGTGTACAACCGTTTTTAATTTCCTTGCCTCTTGGGCAGCTGTACGCCGACTTCGAAGGAAGACGTCAGGCCTATTTCTAGGGTGACTGTGGCCATTGTTTTGTGTGGGTCGAGACGTTGCCTAATTTGTGTGGTGTCCATTTTGTCTCCTTCGCCGCAGGTGTTGCCCCCAGAGTACTCCTTTGGGGCAGCCCCCTGTGGAACAGTTGGCCCTCAAGGGAAGGCAGGGGCAGATCATGAGCATTCCCCGCCATCCAAGGAGGCTTCCATGCATGCAGAGCCGGCACATATTGCTCTGATTCTGGGCTCACCCAAGGAATCGTCACGTCCTGCACATGCCTGCTTAACCTCACAACCGTATCAGGCCTCCCACTCGACAGGGGCTGCGCCCTCTGGAAGTCAGCGGGGAGCAGCCCGTGGGTTTTGGACTTTTGTGACCACACAGATAGGTACATTAGCCTGACAGAATTTCACATCCTGAATCAGGCGTATCGTTATCAGTTTTGTCCCAACACTCGGGCGAGTGGGGTCTTTGGGTGTGGATATTCGGTCTTTTTCAGTTCAGTGCAAATTTTGATGGTCAGATTTTGATCCGTATGATCTAGTTTTGTCGGACATTTAGGCTTAGCCATCCGATGGATGGTTGCTGTTGTGGTGTACCCCAGCTCGGTGACGACGACGCTGAGGGTTAACCGAGGATGTACGTGAATGGCCAGCCTATGGATGGTTGTTGTTGTGGTTATACCTCAGCACGGTGACGACGACTCTGAGAATTAACAGAAGATGTGCAGTGAGCAATGATCTCTTTACTCAGCAGTCTTTTAACCAAGGGTTGTAATTTTAGCTGTAAGTTTGTCAACCCTACTCATGTTCCTAATGAGTTTTGATAACATTTTTCACCCAAGCGTTTGGGGGCGGGCTGATGAGAGTCACAAGGACACATCACCTCTGGGGGCCGCCAAACTCCGAGATCCCCTGACAGCTCTGTTAATGCTCATTTGAGACATTATCCGTGGCGCACGACGAGGACGTGCTGTAGGGGTCTTGCGTGAGGTTACGTACAACCAGGATAGTGAAGGACTGGCGCCCGAGTGACGTACGGAGTATCTCCTTATACACATCATGTTGGACTTAACTTCCCCTCACGCCTGTGACATAAATCACCGCGCCACAACATTCGGAATGAGTTGACGTCTTTCTGGGAGGTGGTATCTGTCCTGAATTTCATGAACACAGTGTAAAACCGATTTGTGCTTTATTCTTTGTTTGTTTTCCCAGTTTTCTGCAAAGTATCTATTAGGATGGTTACGATTCATTCTAACGCATCTTTCATAAATTTCTGAAGTGGCTTTTTCTTTCCGCAACCCGAGGGGTTCCACATTTGTGTAGAGTTCACATGCAGCAGTTGGAGTAGACCGCATAGCTCCGCAGATAAATCGGAGGGCATTATTTTGTACTCTGTCAAGAGTCTCTAGGTTAGTTTTGGAGCAGGCTGTAAGCAGTGAGTTGTTGTACTCTATCACAGAACGAACATATCCAAGATATAAGCCCCTCAGAGTTTCCTTGTCTGATCCCCATGATGTACCTGCAAGTCTAAGTAATAACTGTAATCGCCTCAATGCCTTATTCCTTACGTTTTCAATATGGTTCTTGGGGCTGAGCCGCCGGTCAAGTATGACTCCAAGGTATGTAAGATGCTCTTCTTTCATCACTTGGTGTTTGTCTAACTTCATGTTAATATTCGTCCTTGCTACTTGATGGCTTTTGGTAATGATTGTGTAGACCGTCTTTGTATAGTTAACCTTGAGTTTCCATCTTTGGCAGTACTTATGCAGTCTTCTAAGGTCTCCAATTAGTCTTTGGGTTCCACGTTCCACTTTTTCATGACTCTGCCATATTGCTAGGTCATCAGCGTACAAGGCTTTTTCGGCCTTGATTTGTTCTGGCAAGTCATTGATAAAGATTAGAAGCAGTCTACAGCTCAACGATGAGCTTTGTGGCAAGCCCTCCTCCAAGACTTCTTGAGAAGAGATTGCCTTGTGTATCTTAGTCAAATCCCAGTTGGAAATCGAAAATAATAGCCTAACGGCAACACCTGCAGTTAAAGATCTACCCAAAGTAGTTCAGGATCATCGCCGGTGTTACACAGTTCGTATACTGCACAGATATGCTTCGGACCCAGGCTTAGAAGTAGCACGGAGCACTTAGGTGTTACTATCTTTGTGCTATGATTGTGATTCATTGATCAAATAATTAAACAAAAAAAGTTTGTTTTTCCTTGTTGTTTTTAGTGTTTTAGCAGCAACATTAGCAGCAACAGCAGCAGCAGTAGTAATTGCATTAGAAAAAAAAACAGTAGCTACAGCAGCAGTATTAGTAGTCTCTTATGCAAGCAAACCCAGGTTCGAATCCTCGGTAAAGTTAGGGACTTTTTCAGAGCAAAATAAAATCTGATTCTGCACAGTCTGTTGCAACAGCTCTAGCCAGCAGCCCTAAATCTCCTTGACTACACCCAAAGGTGGCAAACATAAGTAGCAGTAGTAGCAGCAGCAGAAACAACAGCGGCGTTAATGGTAACTGTGCTAGTCTAGCAGTGGCAGCACCAACTGGTAAACGTAAAAAGCTGCAGAAAAAAGCATATGATGCTTGACTCATTAGTGTATAGATCAATCGGCAGTCGATGGCTTATATAAACAGATTATGAATTTAATTGTTGCTTTTCACAACCCATGTTTGTATCTTCGAGTGTATCAGTTAGTTGCGTATCCTTTACATGACTTTGTAGAACCAAACCCAGCATGGTTTGACAATTGTGGTATTTCTAGGCACATTTTACATTCAGTAGTTTGCCATTGCTCTTTTAACACTCGGCTCACGGTACCACTGTCGAAACCAAAGCAAGACGCTCTGCTTTCAAATCGCCTGCAGATTAGATCGAACCCGGCATCTCGGTATTACGAACCGAGTTGGCAACGTCTAAGCCACAGATGCCAACTGATTATATACTAAGTGTATATAATACTGCATATTATAGCAATAGTATACAGGGTCATTCAGTATGAATGTATGTTAGGAAAAGAGAAACGAGGCTACGACCATTGATAGTACCGCAGCTGACAGAAGAACAGCTGGGTTTCAGAATAAAAAGAATCTGCACAGATGCAATCTTCACACTTAGACAGTTAATATAAAAAAGGACATTGAATGTAATCAGAACCTATTTGTAGACCAGGAGAAAGCTTTTAACAGGGTCGAAAGACAAAAACTATGGAAAGAAACGGCTCAATATGGAGTAATTCAATAATTTACTGAAGTTTGTATACGTTTATACAGAAATTGTAGAAGCGTAGTTGTAAAAAAAAATTCGGGAACATTTAAACCTTTCAATGTAGCACATGGATTAAGCAGGGATGTGTCTTAAGCCTGTTAATCACTACATTGATAGTATAAGCAAAGATGCCAAGCTCACGAACGAAATAAGTGTAATATCAACGAATTGATCTTTGCTGATGACCAGGCCTTGATTGCAGATAGAGCCATGAAACTGCAACATCTCAAATCCATGAATGAAGAATGTAAATCAAATAATATGAGAATCACCATCGAAAAGCCAGAAGTATTTTCAATAGGAAGAAAAAAGCAGAATTTAAATATGGCATTAGAACATACGCACATTAAACAGACATCTGAGTTTAAATATCTTGGAACAACATTTACTGAAGATGATAAATAGACGAAAAAATGCATATCTGAAGCAGTAAAGCAGGTCAAGTATTGGGACAGCTACCCCCCCCCCCCCCCCCCCCCCCACATTTCCCCCTCTTTACAGCGTAAGGCAATCTAGCACAAACGTTTCATTCAAAGCATATTCATTTCCACCCCATGCTAACAGTCGTACGTAATCACTCACAACAAACGTAAAACAAAATTAGTAACCATGGAAATGAGGTGTCCGAGAAAGACTGTAGGAGTGACTAGAAGAAACTAAAATCCGGAATGAGGTCATACAAGATAAACTCGGCACGGAAGCAATTCTAAATGACATACAAAGACAACGAATCAAGTGGTTTGCCAACCTGGGGAGAATGCCTTCTCGTGCTATACCATACAAGGCATATACCCAAAAAAAAAGATAAACAAGAGGTAGACCAGGAACGACATGGGAAGATAACATCAAAGAAACTCTACAGCAACCCGTGGTGTCTTTGATCGAAGCAGCCAGAAGAACACGACGCAGAACCATTTATCTCCCTCAACACCTGAAGCGGTAAATGAGGACGTAAAAAAAGAAAAAAAAAAGGCGATTCAGTATGACGCATACTTTCATTCTTACCATCCAACTTTTACTGGTGGGAGTCTGTCAAACAAACCTTGTACATATCACCTGTTTGAAAAACTCTGGCCAGCCTGCAGAAACGTACCACACATGCAGTGAATTCAGTTACGCAAGAGACGCTTCTTCGTGTGTGGTACGATTTCGGCTACCGCTTAGATGTTTGCCGAGCATTATACGGTGGTCATATATTAATTAGTTAATTAGTTAGTCGGCAGATTATCCTCATTGCACGTCGAACCACTCAGTCCATAAATGCTCCGTTCCCCTCCTTAGTAAATCCCGCAGCGTGCAGCGGCTAACGACACCAGTTATGTGTTTTTTTATTCTTCTTCTTTGGCTACCCGAGTAGTTTTCTTGTTTGGCGACACTCCGTTTAACACGTTGTTTTTGCAGTCTGATCTTGGTTGCAGATTCACAGTTCTCACTTTGTTCACTCAGATGTCTTAACTCTCTTAGAGCATTCAGTATATCAGCTGGTCCATGGCTTGTCCGGCTTTCACAGTAGCCTTACCTGCAAGCCTATAAGCATGCTCATTTCCTTCTACCCATACATTTCCTGGCACGAACATAAAACAAATCCTTGTCAGCTGTGAACTGTACAGCCACCAACCACTGCCTTTGGACCCAACCCTTCTCTATCTTTCTGAGCATACTCGTCGAGTCACTAAGAAAGCATGCTTCAGTGAAAGTCTGTGTCCCTATCCATGCTACTGCTTTAGTCACAGCCATGACCTCCATAGCCAGACTACTTGTAGTTACTGCAAAAGCTCCAGAATCTTCCTTCACATCTCTCCCTCCAAATTGAGCCGTGAAAGCCCACGAGCTTCTAGCGTGGAGGATTACAGAACCATCTGTGTAAATGACAGCATCACCCTCCTGAGAGTTCTCGAAAATCAAGGCGTAAACTTCTGCTTCCACAGCATCCGGACTCGGTTTTCTGAATTTTCTGTCTCATTGGATGCAAACAGAAAAAGATGTACAGCACTCTGAAGGCACTTGCACCCAAACCTTGCCGGGCTATATGTCCTCAAGTGAACATACTATAAAATAATGTCCTCGGCTTGACGCATCCACGATTTGCCTTTTTATAACCTGCTGCCTTGTATTTTCTTGATTTGACTATGTAATGGATGTTGTGTGTTCACCTTGACTGTGAGATAGGCACGAGCTCTGGAAATTTGAATTCTGTCTTCCATGGTCGGGAAATCGAGAGGGTAGCGTACAGCCCTGCATGCTGTATCTCTTGCACACTAAAGTATAATGCTCATAGCCTCGTTCTGTATCCTTTCCATCCTTTCCATCTGCTTATGCCTGAGAGTCAGGATCGCCATCACATATTCAAAAACAGAAAGGACCAGACCCTTGTTTAGAAGATATAGATGACGCTGCTCACAGTTTTTCCGCCGACATCACTCTCATCGTAGCCAGAACTCGCTTGGCTTTCATAAAAATCCTATCTATGTGCTCAGTATAAGCAAGGCTTCAATCAAAATGTATCCCCAGGTATTTCATTGCATTCGTTCATTCCACAACCTCAGAAAACAGACTAATAACTGGTGTTGGGGTTTTCACAATATGGTTATTCAAAGAGAACCATGTCACTGCCACCTTCGTTGGGTTGACCAGTGCACCAGCTTCACCACACCAAGTGCTTATGCGAGTGAGCTCTTTTTTGTAGTTCTTCAGCAACCTTCATTCTAGCCTTACCCTGACGATACACTAACACATCGTCAGCATATGGCAGTGTTCTTCGGGGTCCTGTGATTTGCTCACCTGTGATTCTCACTGTGTAAACGTTGAATAACACAGGAGATAATGGCGATCCTTGTGGCAGGCCGGTATGTTTTATTGTTGGTTCAGAAGTCCAGCTGCCACATCTGAACACTAGTTTTCATTGGAAGAGGGCGGAAGAGATCCAATGAAGCAGGAATATACTTCTCTGGAGTTCAAAAAGCTGAGACATCAAAAAATCCAAAAGTACTCTGTTGTGCGCATCCTCGAGATCAATTGCCGCAGCACACGTTTCAATACCTGAGTGGAAGCCTTCATACACATCATGGGCAAACACCGCAGCATCGGTCATTGTTTATTTCTTGGGACGGTACCCTCCATGGGTATTCGGAAGAAGACCTCGCCTCTCAAGCTGGTGTGAAATTTTCCTAGCGATTATCTTTTCTAACAGCTTGCCTATAGTATTTTTTGTAGTGATTATCCGATATCCCTGAATTTTTGTGTGATCTTTGCCAGGTTTCGGCTAGTGTTTCAGATAGCTGTGTAACCGCTCTTTACTGATACTAGCACTCGCAATACTATTGTTGTACATTTCTGCTAGCTCTTTCAGCTCATCTTCAGTATACCTGCTAATGTCATCATATCTTTTACCAGCTAAACCTGGTGCACTATTATTTGTTCGTCGTAGCACAGCCTTGATCTCCTATAAATTGTACTGTCTGTTTGTAAAATGTAGACCTTCCTCTCTCTCTCTCTCTCTCTCTCTCTCTCTCTCTCTCTCTCTTTCTCTCTCTCTCTCTGTCTCTCTCTCTCTCTCTCTCTATTATTATTATTATTAATATATAATGTATGTTTAAAAAATATATGAATGCTATCCATCATTTTGAATAACCCCGTATATACTGCTAAATGCAGTGATATAATCCAGAAAAGACAATAAATGACTCACAGAGACTGTAATTTATGTTAACAAAGCCTGAACAGTTAACAGACAAACAGGAAGCCTAATGTTAAGACCATTGGGATTAATGATAAACTTCAGTGCAGAATAATAAAGTTCCCGTTTCAACAGATTTGTGTAATGTTGATAAATGTAAGCTATCACTTCATAGACTAATTCGTGCTCGGAAGTAGGAGAATGCAGAATGTTGCACGTGTTTCCGAAGAAGACATAAATAACGGAAGTCAAGAAGAGAAATACAGGCTTAGAATACTGGTTTGCGTTTATCTGAGGAGGTAATTGTCTTATGCCAGTTTACAGTATTGCTGCAATATTTGCACCTTTCGGCCGACACATCTGGCTTCTGCAGACATGTGTTGACCGGATTAGCTTTACCAATAGCCTGTATACAGTGAAAGTCACGACTTGAGATTAAAATGAATACTAAAAATTAAAAAAGTGATTACAGGGTCCACCACTTAGCCTGGGTCATTTATTTAAAATAAAAACTAACAGCTAATTTCTTAGCCACTGCACTTCTGCGGCTCTTACTGTGTTATATTTCGACCTTTATAAAATTGCCCAACTAAATGTTTACCGTCTCCCCTCCCTCCCTCACTACTAACCATCTCTTCAAATCCCTTACTTTCTTCCATCGATTTTCATTTAGTCTCTTCACAACGTCAGTACTTAATTATTATTATTTTTTTTTTAATCGACTTTTTTTTTAAATTCACATTTTCAGAGACAGTTCAAATTTCTAGTTGTCTGTGCATTGCCCTAGTTTCAACTTGAAAAGGCAGAGTGCACAGACCCATACATTTTACAGGTCATTAAGTATTGCGTGGCTGTTATTGCAGGGTGTGTTAAATATTTTATCAAGCATACTTTCAAACAGGAAGCCCCATCAACGCGCCCTAGACCACTCTTACATTTGCATTTTTCAAAAAGGTACCAACAAGGTCAGGCCATTATGTTGTGCCTGAAGTGAATTATCGAGGATTTCGACTATGATATTAATTACTTCAAGGCGTGAAGCAAACAGTTTTAAAACAAATTTGAAGATACTGTTGGATATATTGTGCAAGAGACATAAGTTATAATATCTGCAATTTTTCTTCAAGCATCTTTTTCAGCATTCAGAGCCCTTGAGTTTTATTGCTGCAGACATCACCCGCCTTCACTCATCTCTCTAGTTGGCCTTTTCTTTCCAGTTGATAATACCAAGTGTTTGCACGTCAGTCTGGACATTATCTCTCTATCGTCTTCTTGGTCTGCCTCTTGCTCTACGACCATTCAGCCTTCTTGTATATACAGTTTTACCTCTGCCGTCCGACATTCTCTCACAATGCCCAGCCATTTCAATCTATTGGCTCTCATTATGCCATTGATCAATAGTGATTTAAACAGATTGTGAATTTCGTTGTCGCTTTTTGCAAGCATACCATCATAATGCCCCAGTGGTGTGTTTATTGTGAAGTGTCATTTTATTCATTTGAGAAAGCATCTTAGCACAGTGATGCCTAGCTTAACAAGTGACCTAGGTAATGCATATTCTGGCTAACGAATATACATTAGGGTTTCTCGGCCCCTGTTAACGAATTATGATTTTGCTAACAAATGTTTTGAATGTGTTGTAAATTCGCGTAATGAGTTTAACGTGTCCTGTGAAACCTACGGAAAATGCCGTGAAGGCTAACTAAGATTTCGGTTAACGAATATGATTTCCGAACAAATTATCTTCATCAGTTCTGGTACCACGGACTATTCTACATCGTTGGTCGTATGTCTTCACACGGCCTTTAGTTGCCTGCACATTGAGCCATTTCAGTAACAGATATTTTTCAATGCTATAATGCCAATTTGCGCGGCAACTGCTCTCTTAGTCCGCCTTTGCGTTTCTTTTCCTCCCATCTTTTCCGTTGTCATGGCGAATTTGTTTTCCTCTTCTTGTGAAGTGACTGAGGAATATGGAAGGCAACCAGATCTCTTAGTAAATTAATTCTTTCAAGACATCCTAATTCCATGACTAAATTAGCATGAGAAATAAAGCAACATATACTCATCGGATACCCGATAAAGTAGAGGAAAGAAGAAGTAGTTTGAGTAGACACTATAACAGTTGAAAACTTTAGTGATTTTGGGAAAATATTTATATAATTCTAGGAAATAAAGGCAATGGAAAATGCAGTTGATCAGACAATGTTGCATGTATTGTACGTGTTTTTGTTTTTGTTTTTTATGAGATGGCATTTATTCTCCAGTAGTATGTTACGGTCTGTCGCGCTGAAACCTAAGATTCCTTAGGCTACTTAAGCCTTCCTAAACCGCAATATAATGTGATGATGGTCTGAGGTTTTCCCTCGCCGAAATTTGTAGAAAAAGATTAAGTGGCCCGGCCCAATCACAACTATAGTAGGTGTAATTTTAAGCTTTTCGCATACAAGGTTCGACAATTAAGTAATGAGACTAATTTCATAAAAATGAAAGTAATTAACAGTTGAAGATATAACCTGTATTCGATTTAAAGTAAGCCTTATGTGCATTGATACTGTGAGTAGCACGATCTAACAAACACTGGAACGACCTCTATAATTCTTCTGTTGCTATAGCCCCTAAAGTCGATGTTATGGCCCCTTGGATGTCATCAATATCAGCAGAAAAGCGTCCTTTAAATGGTAACATTAATTTTGGGAACATAAAATAATTACAGGAAGACACATCTGTTTTGATGATGTCTCGCTGGTACTCACCAGACAACGAATGCGGTACAAACCTGGAAGCAATTTTTTTTCTTGCTAAAATCTTGGACCACAAGATGGGTCTCTCTATTAACACCAGATTCATCTGCCATGATCATGACAGTACAACAACGATCTTCTTATATCCGTTCTGTGGCTTTTAGAAGGAGTTCCTCGTTACAAACATAAATTGGGCGTCCAAGTCTAGTTGCATTAGTAATCCTTTCCACACCATTTGTGAATCGTGAATACCACCTGAAAATGTGTGCATGAGATAAACAATTATCCCTATAAACTTATAGCATCAATTCAACCGTTTCAGTGGCGCCTTTTCTGAGTTTTAAACAGAATTTAATGTTAGCCTTTTGCTCCGTGCTGATTACGTAACAATTCACGTCTGTCTAGGTCAAGAAAATGGCGGCTTGTTTGTTGTCTGCTTATCGTGCGGCAATGAAAAGTTGCCAGATCATAGGTAGAGGTTGCCTTTTCATATTTCATGCTTTCTTTCCTAGATGTCATTTTTGTCTTGGCCATAATAAAATCAGTCTCATTACGTAATTATCGGACCTTGTACATTTCCTATTATTAAAGTTAACGATTACATTTTTTGTTATTATTACTCCCTTAAAACAGGCCGTGGGGTCGCAAGAAAGTGTGCAAAGGGACCGAATAACCTGAAACTTTTCATTGTGTCAGATCTCCCAATATCAGGTAAAAGATAATTACAGTGGATAAACTTGCAGATAGGAAAGCATGATAAATTAAAGTGATTAGCAAGTATATCAGGTACAGTTTGAGGCGAGAATTATTTTTGTTATTTGACATGAACTTCCGTCGATGACGCAATCCTAACATAAATGCCAGATAATGCCCTGAAAATGAAGGGATAGCCGTGTATATTTGTCCCCATTTCTCAAGGACGGCTAATGAGACAAATATGAAATTAGCGCCACATACACAGATGACCCTATAGGGTCTCCTGACTTTGCTGTTGGAACAATGGATCTTGCAAGTCAATTCAGATGAACGTACACATACACACATGCACACATATGCGTGTTGTTGCCTACTGAAAAAGGACAGGGGTCTATAAGCTTGCTCTGAAAGCAATGAATTTGGTTCTGCTAACAAATAAACCAAAAATATAGTGTTTAACAAGGCATCACGCAATAAATTATCATCTGTATAATCATACGGCATGCATTAATACATGGCTGCAGCAACTTGGTTTCCATGCACTAAATGAGACACGGATAACAAATAGTTTATGTCTTAACAATCAACTCCGAGTCTATTGAAATCCATGTGAACTGTCAGAAAAGGCGCCTTTGCTAGTTCCCAATTTTACGCACCGTCAAGCAGGAACCCAGTTTAACGGCTTCTAAACATTTTATCATTAAATCAATCATTCAGTCAATGCGATTCACTCAACGTTTCTGTGCCTTTAGCAGGCATTTGCTGCTTTCATTAATGGTTGCTTTCTGCAAGTTATCTTCAATCATGAAACAAAACGCGTCTTTTGTGTGTTTTTCGTTCTATGCCTTCGTTTTTGCCATTTCACGATTCGACCTAATAGCTCTTATCTGTGCAAACAACCGTTGGGTCTAAGAGAAAGGTGGCATGTTTGATATTTATTTATTCTGAAGTGTTTGTCGTTGTTGAGAAGTGTTAGTCCAAGAAATTAGTATATACATTCCATAACGTCATTATCGCATGCCCTCGTCACTTGAATCTGGCATCGTGTTTATTATGTGTACTTTTACGAAAGTGTCTTCATTTCTTTATTTTGGCCACATATATTCACCATCTCTTTCTCGTGTTTGTGAAAACGAAAACGTCCAGGAATAGAAAGATGAGGGGCGGGGGCGCTGAGGAGGGGGAGGGTGGGCTGATGATTTCAGTGTTTACCAAGTCACCATCATTCTTTGTAGAAAAGCAAACACATTTTAGATAACTACATTTTTCAATGTTACTCCAATTCTGTCACAAACGCACATCAAAGACGGAAAGTACATCGAATGCCAGTTAATTATTGAGAACTAAACAGACACAGATCTCCTGGGTATTCAGCAGTATAGGAAACTATCTTTTGTCAAGCGCCACCTCAAGCATAGAATATGCGATGCAGTCTGTGGTTTGGATTTTTATAAAATAAAGCCATTGGAACCGCTATAATCCAATGTTTCCCGTTTGGGTTCCGAGGCCCTTTTTCGTGGGAAAATATCAGATTTACTGCCCCATGACAAGCATGTCATAAAAGGCGACTAATGAACAGTTTGCTTATATCATATGTGCTGGGCAAGGAGCGCTGACATCGCGGCCTAGATTTAATCCCTATCACCGCGTACTAGTCGACCTTTTAAGGACGAGCAAAGAAGTAGTGGATACTCAAATGCAAGCCTGTTATAGTGACTCAACATCTTGTCTTCTCAAACAAGTCCATTTTCAGAAGAAATAACTGTATGACATGACTGTGGAACAATAAAGTAGCTCGGAAGTCTATAGAGGACTACACAGGATGTCCTGTTGCGAAAGACAACAGCATAATCTGCGTGAAAGAGATTAGAGCGAAAGAGAAACAGTTGATGGTCAGCGTGACGAGATGTTCAGGAGAAGGACTCTCCCCCCCCCCCCCCCCCCCACACACACACACCCAACAGAAGAAACAATTTCAAACTTTACTGACAAGTCGAATGCGGGTCTCCCGTTTAAGAGCGCTACGTTCCTAACCGTTCGACCTGCCGCACAACGTCACAAAATTAGATTTAAAAAAAAAAAAATTATATGAATAGAATGTTGTCATATTAATAGGGGTAACATAACATAACCCTTGACCCGTTAGGGTCGTGGAAGTATATCAGTGGAAGCACTAGCTCATACAACTCGCTATCTTTCTTTATATTCTAAGTGTATGATAACTTAGTCATTTCCATTTCTTGATGTTGTCATTCTAGGTTTTCTTCTTTGCCCTCCTCTTATTTGACCCCCCACCCCCACCCCAACCTCCCCGTCCTATGTTCCCTGAAGTACAGTATTTGTAATGTAAAATATTAAAAGGGATTGGACTTATTTTATAATGTTAAATATACCCCACATGGCATAAACCTTTTCAGCAGGAGAGTGGTCGCCATAGGAAAGAGTCACACAAACTCCGTAGCTCTAGCAACGACCCTCAGAGATTACCAGAACATCTTCCCTTACGAACTAGGGATTATGTACGAGACGGAAGCCATGATTTTTAGAGCGCGAGGCAAACGAGGTAACCACATCTTCTGAGAAGAATATTTGGTGGTTTGATTAGTCTTCGTGTCTCTCATATTTATCTCCCCTGGCTACCTCATTTGTGATAATTAAAAAACATATAATGCTGGGTGGTCCATAAATCCTTCTACAATCACAATTTTGAAATAATTGTGTGTCACGTGATGAGAGCTGATTGATTCGTAATGTGATGAGAGCTGATTGATTCGTAATGTGAAAACATGTCAGCGTGCATACATCGCGGAGACCCGTATGAAACACCACTGTCCATGTTCTCAGTTTAACACGGATTTATATTCCAGCTGGAGCCGCCATTGTGTAGCGGCTAGAAGCTTGACGACAACCGTTTGGTCAATAAAATATAGGGCTATCCTCCGAATAACGGCCACATATTATGGCAGCCAAAAACACACCCTGGTAGGGCCTTATTCGGTCGTGTGTTGTAAACATTCAAACAGTTGAACTCGAAAACACTGAGAAACGAAAAAAAAAGGAAAATGACAAAAGCGACTACTTAGCGATAATTGGGGCCTTTATATTTGTAAATAGTGGCACAGAAGATGCAAATAGCGCCTCGAAAAATCTGCTCTTTGTGGCGGTGGCGGCATTGAAACTAGGCTAAATATGAGTGATGCCGCATTGGTAACGCAGTTTTCTCCCGCGCCGCTAGGGAGCTAAACTTAACAGCTGGTACTCACGAGCAAATAAATGTGAGGAAGTTGCAGGAGATGCGTTAGTTGCTGCTCGTGAGTCCTAGCCATCTAGTTTAGCTCCCCATCCGCGCCGCGAGGAATACGCTCGGCGGTGAGTTTAATCGAAAAAACACTATCGATAACCTGCGTCGGAGCGCGTGGTCTCCCCGCCATGTCGTTATTATCGTGTGCATTGTTCCTTTTCTCGATATTGTCAACTTACAGTAATCCTAGTTTTGCCGCGATGTGTTCTTCAGGGGATGTTTGCAATTTGCATGTGACTGAGGCCCTGTCAGGATGTGTTTTTGGCCGCCATAATATGTGGCCCTTATTCCGAGGATAGCTGAATATAGATCTAGCCCCATGTGTTCAATACACCCGAAGGCATGGAAAGTGGTCCTTTGCTTTACTTACATACTCCAGAAAAAGAATGCACACGCATTTGCTTTTTTTATTTTTATTTTAACTGATCAATCTGTGTAATCCCCAGATTACTTCATGTGACACACGATGGACAGAAATCACACAGGTCTGGAAAAAAGTCTGGATATTTCGCTCAGCTCTTTTTGGTGAACCTCAAGCACGCCAGTCAGCTTAGATCTGCAGAAAGACCTCATTTCCGACACAGGACCGAAAGTAATGATAGGAATAAGTTTGTTTCCGGTCGCTACTGTAGGTCTGTGGAGAAAAGTCAGACAAAGCCAAATAACAGTTTTAGTTATTATTTAATTGTGATGGTAGTTTCCAGTTGGATTATTCAGACTGAGCTACGAAGATTTGAGGTAAGTACAATTTTAAAGTGAAATATTATTCTTTCTAACAACTAGCATTGAAACATTTTCCATGTCTCATTATAGGAAACTTTTCAAGAAGAAATTAGAATATTTGTGTGGTCTATCCTGTTATAATCAATAGTTAAATATATGTGTATATATATATATATATATATATATATATATATATATATATATATATATATATATATATATATACAGAGAGAGAGAGAGAGAGAGAGAGAGAGAGAGAGAGAGAGAGAGAGAGAGAGAGAGAGTTTAAGCTATGAATTAAAGCCTCATAGAGTAAGAGGAGTTAGTCTTTCCTCTTGTGTCGAGTGCGGCACATAGGGCAGAGGTCGTGACTCTCCATGCACGGCGGTCCGTTGCAATCCGTTGTAGGTCTTGGATGTTTGAGTGGCCCATGAGCGAGCCTTCCCTGATGATAGTTCTACGTAGGGTTTCCCTTGGTCTTCCACGAGATCTTTTCCCCTGTGGTGTCCAAATGAGGGCTTGGTAAGGAAGTCTTGATTTATCCATTCTAAGGACGTGGCCGACATAGTTCCAGCGGCGTTTTCGTATAAAATTAGACACATACTCTTGCCTGGATTCTTGCCTTATTTGTGTATTGGTTCGGAAATCTGACCATTTGAAATTTAGTATTCTTCTAAGGCATTTATTTTCAAAACTGTCTAATTTTGTGTCTAGAGTTTTCGTTGATTTCCAACTCTCGCATCCATAGGTTAGTACTGGAATCACACAAGAATTGAAGATCTTGAGTTTTGTGTGTTTGCTAAGTGTCTTTGATTTCCAGATGTTAGACAGTTTATTGAAGGCACTAGATGCCAGTGCTATTCTAAATGATATTTCTGGTGCGGTATCTCCTGTAGATGACATCTTGCTCCCTAGATAAGTGAAACTGTTGACTTTTTCAAGGCTGTTGTTGTTCAGCGTGATATCAACTGAACAAGAGGAGTTACAGTGGCGAAAAACAGTGATAGTGAAGATGCGTAAATAAATAATTACGTTGTATATACGGTATACTAAGAAAATTCCTCTTTTGACACATACAAATATTATGTTTATCATTATATGTTGATTTTCACCAAGAAATACGTAATATTTGTATGTGTCACAAGAGGAGTTTTCTTATTATACAGTACAAAGTAATTCTTTATTTACGCATCTTCACTATTACTGCGTTTCGCCACTGTAATTCCTCTTACTCTATGAGTCTTTACTTCATAGCGAAAACTGTTTCAATTTATTTGTGAGTATGTATATATATATATATATGTGTGATTGGCACCTTACCGTCTTTCCAGACGAAAATGTAATATTTCGCTATGAGGACACTCAGCCTATGAAGATAGCGAGTGTGACTAGCAAGACCCGCCCGTGTCAAGAAAAGTCTTTCACAATGATAGCATGGGGTTTCAGGACCATTGTTGTCAACATTTGTGTTTAATCCCTTTCTTTTAAAACGCTCAGCTCACATCCTTTCTGCATTCATTTCTTTCTTCACTCTTCATTTCTGATATACCCTTTCCACACAACACAGTGCATAGCATTTTGTTCCCATGAGTCCATCTGCCATCCTCCATTCTTCGGGTGTGACCCAGCCACCTGAGCCTTCAGAGACTAAGCATGGAAAAGAACGTTGTAGTGCCTGCTCTTTCTAGTTCCTCAGTGTTTGGGATTTTGGCCTCCCACTTAATGCCAAGTATTCTTCTTAGGCATCGCATGTGAAAGTTATTTAGACGTCTCTCCTGGTGTAAATTGGTTGACCAAGTTTTACTGTCATAAAGCAAAGTGCTGAGAACACAAGCCTGATAGACAAGGGGTTTTATTTTAATTGTGAGCTTTCTGTTCTCCCAAACTCTCTTAGTCAGTTTACTCATTGTTGTTGCTGCCTTACGTAACCTGATGTTGATTTCTTGGTCCAGTGATAGTTTACTATTCACTGTGGAACCCAGATAGGTAAAATGGTCTACTGTCTCAAGCTCTTCACCGTCAATGTAGTCTGTAGGTCTGTCATTAACACCTTGCACCATAACCTTTGCATTCTTTTTGCTGATTGTTAATTCAAATTTACAGCATGCATCAGCAAAGGCAGATAATAAACATTGCAGCTCCTCCTCTGAGTGGGTGGTTTTTGCGGCATCATCTGCAAACAGCAGCTCTCTGATAAGTACCTTTCTTATCCTAGTCTTGGCCTTTGGCCTGCGAGCATTGTAAAGGCGGCCGTCAGATCGAGAATGAATGAATATATCACCCCCTGATCTCGAAAAGCATGTATATATATATATATATATATATATATATATATATATATATATATATATATATACACACACACATTATAGATACATAATTTTAAAATTATCTAAATGTAATACAGTGGTTCACATATTAGTAAAGCTAGATTATGAAAAAAGTGCATGCGTGTTTACAATATGGAAAATAGTTTTTGAAACACAGGTACTTTACGGGTGTTGAGCGGCAGGGGGTTCTGGGATTGACAACATATACGGCATTCACTAGAGATGGGTGTTAGGTTCCAATATTTGTCAAGACATAATCAAATTCAAGTGTAATCAGATACATTAATTAGCCAGACAGCGGCAGGAGAATCGATCATAGCCATGAAAGGCATGTTAAAAAATATGGGTGCGTTCTTTTTCCTTATTCTGTTATCTTCCTACAAATCGTTCTAGTGTATACTAGGAACAGTACAACATACAGGAACGGTACATTTATTGTGTCACTGCCTAACCGTGGTTTTCTTTGAACGGTTCACATAACGGTTTCCTGTCTTGGGTTTATATCAGGAGCAGGTCACCCCAATTCTGAAAGTGGAACTTCGCTAAGATAGTGTAGGGTGTTTGCAGAGTCTCATTACACCCTGTATGTAAAACAAATCTGGGAAACGAAATATGTAACAACATTAAAGGCGATCGATTCACACGGATGGTTGTTCATAGATTTATAGAAAAATTTCTTGAGAATCAACCTCCTCATCACATTACGGTTTGAAATTTGTTGAATAAGTTATAATAAAGATTGTATTTGTAATTTCCAGATTTTCCAAAACATCGTTAAATTATAGCAATGACTATTGTTAATAATTTAATAACTTTTTCTATCACATTTTCGATTACGCCATGCACTTTTGTTTCAAATTTATTTTGCATTCAAAGTGTAATGAGACATTAAAAACACCCTCTATAGTCGTGTTTAGCTTTGTAAACTGTTCTACTGTCTAGCAGAACCAACATTATGTATTATTTAGATGATATAGACACTTCTTCACAACGTCTACATATAATGTTATAAGGAAATAAATGGTCTTTTCTACACCAGTGTTGCAATAGACCAATTTTTAGATAATTTTATAGACTTATCGTCATTTGCTGGATGATATGTTCAACATCTTGCATTCTGGACTGTAGCTGGTACCCATATTTGGCTTTATTCACCTGGAAGAAAAATCGATTGTTTTTCTCAATGCGAATTTCTGAATGCGGATTTTAAGCCAATTTCATTCAGCCTGCAAGCCCGTGCTAAGTAAAATGGGAGCCATGGTATTACAGTAGATAACGGAGTTCATCTGTCACCTAATGTCATCAGTTCTATCTTTCTTCGCGTCACGGATTTTATAGTTGACGTGAGCTTCCAGGCCTAAAATAAATACCCGAAAATTTTCTGGGAAGTAAACACAGCCGATGATATGTTGACTCTACCTCCTCATAGTGTTCTCCGTTGTGAAATCCGGTGAAATGTTTTGATTGTTCGCCCAATTCTAGACTTTGGTCTTGTTCAAGGACTTGTGTTTAACATGCAGATCTGTTTTACAGGACTGGCGCATTTCTATGTAGACTGTCAGTTACCCGCTTCTCGGGCAGATGCACCCCGATTTCAAAGACAGACATTTGACAACAATACATACCCATAGCTGACTGGTCTATAAAGTTAGTATTAAGGTCGGGCGAATCACCTTACTTACGCCTGATTCTCTTCTATAGAACAGTCTCTGTCCGCAGAATGGCTACTAGCATCCTGCCGAGAGTTTCGCACCAGGGCGAATTCCGTTGCTCTAGCCACGATTAACAGGGATCTCTGTAAAGAATGCGCCCTAGAACGTATCGACACCTCACTGAAAGGAACCGACGACCTTCAGATTTAGAGGCAAAGGGCTTGATCACGTCACCCGGGAGACTCCATGATTTAGTCTAAAAAACATGGAGCTGGTATCATATACCTTTAGCACCAGGATCTGAAAAAAAAAAAGTCATTGAATTAATTAAGGGTTTAATACCTAATTCACATTTGTGTGTTGATTACCACTCATAAAATAAAGACCGGAAGCAGTAGATGTCATAGACTAAACTTGAGAAACGATGCATTTTTAATCATCACATAGATCCTGGAGAGTCGCCGTGGCGGAGCGGCGAGATGCTCACCTGCGGATTGTAAGGTCGTGGGTTTGCTACCTGGCGTAGCCGGACTTTTTTTCAAAAATGACCTTGGCTTCCAGGTTAACTCAGCCTTGAGTGGGTACCGGGTGTACTCTCGGAGAGTAAAGGCGGCCGGCTTGATTCTGACCACATCACCCATCTTGTGCCGATTGGTCTATAAAATATAGGTCTAATCCTATATGCCCTTTACGCCTAAAGGCGTGGAAAAGGGTCCTTTACTTTTACGTTTTTTACGTAGAAGCGGAGACGTATTGGATAAACGCCTAACCATTCTACTGCATCTTCTTTATTTCCTTACTTTACAGCTTCAGATGTAGATAAAGATTGAAGTTTCTGCTTCTGGCAGATCTGGCCGCCTCGAACATGGACATACCGTGCTGTCGTAGAGTTTATTTGATATTATCTTTCCATCATGTTCTTGGTCTACCTCGTGATCTACGTCCTTTTCCTCATTTGAGAAATGTCTGGCATGGTATGGCGTCACAAAACATTCTCATTAGCTCTGTTGGTGTATTACTCTTTGCAAATTTTTTGATTTTTCTTTTATGACATCATTTCTGTTTTTATTTTCCTATTGGTCACAGTCTAATTTCTATGTTAATAATTTTGAAATATCGTTTGGTCAGTCCGTTTATATCTCATTGTATTTTGTGAAACGATAATAAATCTCTTTCTGTCTTGCTAGGCCTAGGAACTTCACCAGATCACCGTTGGTCATGATGTTTGTGGGTGAGCCAGGAAAGCATGGCTACTCACTGGAAGCAAAAAATGGTGACGCTACACCCTACCAGCCGTGTCGTAAGAAGCCTAATGACATAGATGTGCTCTGGGTTGGCTAAGCTATCACATTTAAAAACGATAGCCACAACAGCCAATCAGCCGTAGAAAAAGGCTTCCCCCCCCCCCCCTTAAACAAAAAAACTGAAGTAGCTGGCTGCTTAAAAACAAAGTGGCAAGATGCTTTCTGCTTCTTTTGGTCCATGCCGTGTGGCGTTGATAGTTATATCTATTCACAACTTCTGTCTCGTATACTTTCAATTAATTACTTCCATGCAATGATAAAACGCTGATAGGACCAGTCGTGTTATATTACTCTGAAACTTGGAGCACAACTAAAGGAGATAATGCCTTATTACAGGTTTTCGAAAACAGTCTTACGAAGCATCTTTGGGCCCATCAAAGATGCAAACAGCGGTGAATGGAGAGTGAGAAGCAACAACGAAACTCATAATCTGTTTAAATCACCACTGGTCGCTAGCATCATGAGAGCTAATAGACTGAAAAGGTTGTGATATACTGAAAGAATGTCAGATGACACAGAAGAAAAAACTGTATACGCCAGAGAGATGAATGGAGGCGGGTGATATCCGCAGCAATAAACCTCAAGGTATCGGAATGCTGAAGAAGAAGACAAATGCCATGATGTAAAATTGTCCAGGATGCCTTCTTTCTTTCTCCTTCTATCATTTTCCCCTCCACTTTCTCAACGTCACGAGATGTCCTTCAGTGTTCTGCTTATCAAATCGTAATCAAAGAATGCAGATTACTGCTGATATTGGTAATCAGTTTTCTTCATGGGTTAATGTCTTTCGAGACAATTTCATTACTCACTGTATTTGTCTAGGGTATTCTCATCATTTGTTTATAAAACCACTTCTCTGCCGTTTTCGAATAAATTTTAACTAATCGTCCAAACTGACCATCATGATTCACTTCCGTATACCCTGACAGAATTTGAATACGATGCCTTTAAGGAAAAGTAAACTTGTTCATACGCTGGGTTGTTGTTTTTTTATTTTTAATCACTTCTCTTCCATTACTCTCTCTCTCTCTCTCTCTATCTCTTTCTCTCTCTCTCTCTCTCCTTCTTCTTCTTATCTCTTTTTTTCTCTCATTTCTCTTCCCATCGCTTCTCACTCACTCCATCTTTCTTTTCCCACTGCCCCACCCTCCCCCAAACCCCATCTCAGCCCCCCACCCACTGTCTCCTCAACTCGTTAAATCATTGCTGCAGCTAACAATAATCACACTCTTCTGCTGCTTTACCTATTCACTATTTATTCAACAGCGTAACCGCAATTAGTCGCTCTTCCTGAATCACACATCGAGCAGATCTTTCGGCAAAATTGACAGTGTGACAAACTCCTTGTCTGTATTTGACGTTAAGAAGACACTTATTGAACTCGTCATTTCACACTAAATACTTTTTAAGTGCAAACGTCAGATTCATGTCTCTCTATCAAAACTAATTTACTATCATAATCTCCAATTGCACGTAAGCGTAGACACGCAGTGCAACGTGGTCGGTATTGCTCATGCATGTACTCGCTAATACCTGTAAACGTATTTATGATGTTTATTTTATGAGTTAGAGGGCCCACAGAACTGGGGCACCGTCCCACAACAATCATTGGATGGGAAAAATCTCAAACACCCCGGCCCCCCCCCCCCCCACCTTATACTATCCCAGTGGTCGAGGGGGACGGGCCAAAGTGTGATGAAGCCTTGTTTATTTCTCAATAAAATAACAAGAAATATTATTACTAGTAAATAGCATTATTGTGTACTGAATGGCAACTAAGTATAACAATACCGAATACATTTGAAATACTTTGAAAAGTATAAATACATTGAGTGGTATCTCGATGCTTAATCAGGTTTTGATTCTTGGACGTAAATTAAACAGTAAAAGTAAGTAAAGAACCCTTTTCCAGACCTTCAGACCTTATAGGTTATAGACCAGTCGGCACTTTTTTGGAGATGCATCAGCCAGCTCGCCTTTACTTCCCGTGACTTTACTTTGGTACTCATTTAAAGCTTGGTCGACCTGGCAGCCAAAGTCATTTTTTAAAGAAGTCCAGCACAGATAGAACATGAACCGGCGACCTTCATATCCGCAGGGGAGGCCTAGCCGCCGCTACACCGTAACGGCTCCTGAGACTAAACAGTACCTATATCAATCAAGTTTTTTCATAAGAAGTAAAAAAAAAAAAGAATGAATAATTCGTTTCCATGAAAACAATTTACGCCGTTTTTAGCATATTAAACATTGACAGAATTATATATGAAGTTTATCTTAAGCTCTGGGTGTTATCCATCTCCTGATTCCAGAGTCTGTGTGTTGCGTGCACATCCGTTTCACAAATCAAGATTACTTGTATGCATATTTTCGGTTTCTTTCCTCTCAGGCAGATGTACTCTGACTTCGAAGGATGCTCCCACTTAGTTGACTTCTATGACATGCTTCTTAGGTAGGCAGTGGGTCTTTTCTTGCCCCCCTCTCTTCCGCCTGCCCATCTCTTCCGCCTGCACCTCGCACAATAGTGGGCTGAAACCCATACTGGGAAGACTCCCTTTTAATTGCCCCCCACCCCCACCCCCACCCCCCACCCCTCCAAAAAAAAAAAGGAAGAAAAAAAAAGTTAGTACACTCAATCATTATCTTGTTGTGCCAGTATATGTTACATAGAGCTGCAGTCTATTTCTCCATTCCGTTCTATTCTGTGCATTTAATTCGATATCATAAATGGAATCCAGTCCAGAAGCTTAGGTCTCTCTCATCAGCGTTCGTCTTCGGGTTCCTTGTGTGCCTCCTAGCCTCAGTAATCCCTTTATTTCTTCTTTCAATGCTTGTTTAGCAATTCTCTGCTGGTTTCTTCTCAGGATGTGTCCAGTGCAGCGCCATCTTCTCTGTCTTATGTCTGCTGACACTAGTGGTTGCCCAGACATTTGTCTCAGCGGTTAGTACATAAACAAGCAAAAACAAAAACAAAAAAACAAAAAAAAAAGTAGGATATTTATTATCACAGAAAAGTGTTACACAAGATTGCTGAGAATACTGTCTATAATCAAGGTATGTGTTCTTCTGAATATTATTGAAATATCCCCTGTTTCAAAACTTATGGAATACACAGCATGATTGTCAACAGTATATTCTGCATTCTTATGCAACGCGTTTTCTCTGATTATAAAAAGCCTATTGTCACCAGTGCATAGAATACATTTGACCCCATTACAAGAAAAATTATGAGTAGCCACAGAAAGAGACATTATAGAGAAACTGGACAAAAGAAAAATCAAAGCGGAGCAGGAAGTCATTCAGTCGATGATGGTGAGATAAAGAACTACATAATCACACTCTTCAGTTGATACCGTGCTTGATTAAGATAAGGGTGACTATGGATGTGTATCAGTGCACCAAAGAACTGAAAGAACTGAAAATCGTAACAGACTGCACTTTCAGTGATAATTCGTACACAAAATACCAAATGGACATTTGGTTTTCATACAATCTGACTTCCCGTGTGTGTTCCGAGTCTCCATGTTGGAGAAAATAGAAAGAGAACACCCCGCCCTCCTCCCCCCACCCCTACCCCACCCAACAAGCATTTCGTAAAAAGCGACTAACTATGGATGTTTCATTTTAAGTTAGAGTATATCCGTCTGAATAACCAGGAACTACAGTCTGCATACAGAAAGAGTAGATCTGTAAAATGAATGTGCATGCAAAACTCAAGTTTGAAAAATGATCAAATTCAAGGATTTATACCCGGTGAACACTAACAAGATGTATTCTGACAAGGAATAGTATCCAATCATTCATCATAATCGTCATCATCATAATTTTTCACTTGTGTCGTTAAGCATCGTGAGGGAGGACCACTGTTATACATTGATTGATGGGTATCATCGCTTTTTGTCTTCTACGTCTCTGTAGAATAAATTTATTGTTATTAATCAATTTCTTTCCTAGGACGCCCTTTCATATTCACACCAGATCTTCTCATGCGTTGCGCCTTCGTTGGTAGTTGTTCTGGGTTGCATTCCCACAAACTGACCAAACCATTTGATCTCCTGATTTTCAAGAAATTTAGTGAACAGTGTTACTTACACAAAAATGTCTGACAGTAACATTTCTAATTTTGTCTCAGATAGTTGAGTTGGCGGTTTTGATCAAGCATCTCATCTCACATGTGATCCAGTCTTTAATTTTTGGCAAAGTATATTTAACAAGTAACATGCTTTTTTTTTCTACAATGATTCAAACAATGGCAATGTATAGACACAGACTAGTTTACACTCGGTAAAACCTCGTATGACTGACACTTAATTACATCGGTGTATTATTACTATATAACAGCTGAAAAAATAGCGTCATTATTAGCTGTCATTTTCAATGTACGCAAAGCTGCTTATGTGTTTTGAAATGTTAGTAGCTGTTTGAACTTAAGAACATAGTTTTTCCATGTTAATCATGCCTGAGGCTGCTGTTATTTGAGGGTTACAAACTAAAATTCTAGTTCGTTTCGAATTTGTTTACATTATGTACTGATATTTTCCCATGTCATTAGTGACAGGATGTCAAAAATGGTCGTTTGGGTCTCTCTCTTTCTCTCTCTCTCTCTCTCTCTCTCTCTCTCTCTCTCTCTCTCTCTCTCTCTCCCCACTCGTGATTGATTTGAGGTAGTTTTGTATGTCTATCTTTAGATATGAGGTACACTGCAATATTACAACAGACGGGTCGCCCCATAACTGCTCCGTTCCTGAAGCAGTGAAAATCATACAGATTGTCTTTCTATTTCACTGTCTTATTTGAAAAGAAGTTAAAGTAAAAATGCATAAGACAGCTGTCAAATGTGCAAACACTAATAGTCACACCCCAGACTTTCAGCTCACTGTTGGCGTTAATAATCAGTCATGTATAACGGTATTGCACCCACAAAACATCATGACATTCTGAACTTTATCGACCACCCACTATTTTAGTACAGTCAACAACACGCCATTTGCACAATAGAGAAAAAAGTTTCGACATAAAATTCGATGTAAGTTTCGTACCTCAGCTTAAAAACTAGACGATGAAATTTTAAGGTTCCCGGTCCAGAAATGGAAACATCAGTAAAACCTAGTTGGAAATAAATAACTTTTCAGAGCGCTTGAGGTTAGTTAATATACTAGTTTCGAGAGTCGTGTATCAGACCTAAAACCTAACTTGTGCTAACCGCTTTGGGCGGAGGAGAATACTAGACTTTTCCCAAGACAATGATATGATATACAACCAGAAAATTTACTGTTATGGCAGGGCAGACGAAGCTCTTAGCCTTGGTTGGCAGCTGTTCTATGAGGACAGCTCCCGATTGATGTACAGAGAGAGCACCTGTCTTCTGCTCTGGGAGCATGTTTTGATACAAACCTACTGATGTTCTTTACCATGGAGTTACCAAAGCAAGCTGAGAGTCGGATTTTGCTGCACAGGAAACACATTGCCTTTACAGTATAATACAGGCTTTATGCTATGAAGATGAAGAACAAATGGTCATAAAATCGCATCCTCGAATTGTGAAACCTTTTCCTAAGGACGGCTGGACTTTTGCCACTTTGGTCATCACCACTGGTTGTGATGTCTATACCAGTCTTTATCACAGAGCAATATTGTCGTATTATTCGTACAGAGGGGCATGCTTCACTGCGAAGGGCACGGGTGAGGAGTATTGTCTGAATTTGTTTCACCTATACACGCCGTTCGAAAATGGACAGGTGGAAAGACTGGCTGGCTCTGCACAACTTGGTGGCAGATTGATCCATGATAAGGCAGGCGTGGTTAGTGCCTTGTAGGAGAGCGTGTACAGTTCGGAGAAGCAGATGGATCACCACAGTCTGGTGTGATTGATGCAGCGGGTAGTGACGAGAGGTTCTGGCAGATGCTCGAGGCCCAGAGGAAAGGCAAGACATACGTTTATTATTAATACTGCTGGCACCATTGGCATCGGAACTCTTCACTGGCTGCTGAAGATGGGGACGGAGCACATGTAGGAATGCCCCTAGTGCTGTGATGTCGGTTCTTGAATCAACTCAACACTTTTGTCGTATGGAAAGTGAGCAAAACAGAATAATTTACACTGTGTGGCCCTGGAGTGGTAGATCAATTTTCCAACAATCATCCCTCGCAGGGGATTCGAAAGTATTATCACTTGACTGACAAGCAAGCCTTAACTAACTAATGCGCTATCGCGACTACATCTATTCATGTATCAGATGAAGGATTTTTTTAACGTCAGTAGTGCGTCTGGTATATGATGACAGTCGCATATTTTCATAGACAATTCGGTACTTGGTGTTGCCATTATCATGCATGCCGCTTGGATTTCTCAGGCCATAACCTGGTACACATTTAAGTGTTGGCTGAACTAGAAATTAAAGCGACTTTTATTTTTTAAACCCACCTCAATGCGGACAATGCCTGATCTTTGAAACTCAGATTGTTATAGAGGCTGTGCTTCGTTTCGCCCTCCCTCCTTTTAAAATCCCACGCGTCACTCCAAGTTTGCGTATAATAATGTGTTAATGTCTTGATTTCTATTGTGAAACAGAATCAAAGTTGGAAGTTTCTCGTTAATATAAATTACATGAACATGATTTCTACGTTAAGGGTCAATGAACTGCCATGTTTTGTTAAAGAGATTCTGCAGATTCCTGCAGGAAATTGTGACAATTCTTTGATTTCCTGTGGCAGGTCTTACATCTGGAACTATTATCTCTTTACTTTGACAGACTTGATTGGATCTATTTTCTTATTTATCAGTGTAGCATGCAAATAAGGCAGGTTGTTACTGTATGGTCATTTGAACATCTTCATGGTTGCTATATGAATGCACTAGTTTCAACTCTGACATTCTCTAAGGACGCACCCTCGTGTCTTCAGCGAAATTATTTTTTCCGTATCTGTTTGTGACATTGTGGAGCTTCCTTAAGCATAGAAATAATTGACGACAGTTCTCAAAGGACCTACAGTAAATTATTTTCACAGACGTGTTCAAACAATGTCTCACGCAGTGTAGAATAGCGAAGCCACGTGTATTTAGTGTTTGTCTCCGTAACTCTTTCATTCGCAGACAATGCACAGTGTTATATTACTCATGTGCAACAGTCAACATGTTTTGTATAACTGTACATCTTAAGTTTAGTCTGGTAAACTAAATGAAATAACTGCACATCTTAAGTTTAGTCTGGTAAACTAAATGAACCTAACAAGACAAGTCACCCACAATGTACTGTGTATTTGCATCCTGTGGGTGCAGAATACTCATGATTTTGTTGTCATCATTATTGCTTCTAACAGGCATAAACTATGATCTTCTAGGAATGAAAGAGTTAAGCTTTGTTAACATCCCTGTTATTTTACAGCAGTTGGAACTTGTATTTTATTTTGCGGTTATTCATAAGACATTTATTTAGTTACTCAGCAACTACTTGTATCTTGTTAACAATAAGCTCAGTTCTGTGATTCATTGATAAGACCAAGTATGTTACGTGACAACAACTTGTCGAAGCTTTTGTTGTGTTCAATTCCAATAATCAACATCATTATGTGCCCTGACAACTGGCGTAGGCGATCATGCGACTCCACAGATCACGATCCGTTGTTGCCTGGAACAGCTCTCTTGATGACATCCCTCTATGCCATCGTTTCACTAAATTTAGCACCATCTCTCTTGGTCTGCCTCTACCCCTTTTCCCACTGATCTTTCCAGTTGTCACGATGTTCTTTGATGTCTCTCTTCTGATTATGTGGCCAAAGAACGTTCTGATAATACAGCTCACTGTTTTCGTAAGGCCGTTTCATTAAACTACGTCAATAAAGTTAATTTCCATCTGTAACTTGAACATCCCATCCCCGCCCTGCCCCCCCCCCTCCCCACACACACACACGCAAACTTTTGATACTTCTGAGACAATTATTTTGATAATCAGCAACGACAAGCTGTGTCGTGTCGGGGAAAAAAAGCTAATCTCTGTGACTTTTATTGAGCAATGGGAGCATTATATGTGAAATCAACAAGTGAAGGAGGCTCTTGCTTCGCTATGTTTCGACAAAACCTCTCGGTTTCCTCTAAGACATCTCAACAAAATATCAATTGTTCAGCCTCAGATAGTTGTTAATTTCGGCCCTATTCTATTGGGAATATTTTTAGTCTTCTTCTTCTTCTTTTGCCGTCTCACTGTTACCAGGTTGTATCCCAGTGTTGTGGTTTTCTGTATTTGTCTAGCGCTTCTCTGGTGGCTTGGGTGATGGATTTATTAATCTTTTTGCAACTTTTATCTACACCATTAATCAGTCTCTGTCTTGGCCTTTTTCCCGCCTTCCTCCCAGATCCTCTGCTGTAAAAAGTCTCAGTTGTAGTTTGGTCTGGCTGCCTTCTAACTAGATGGCCGAATCATTTAACTCTTTGTCATTATGATCCTGACATGGTTTTATCCAACGTTCTCTCTAATGCTGGTATTCGTAACCCTGTCTCGTCCAGTGTTGTAAGTGACCTTGCGGAGACCGCGCATTTCACATGCATTCAATATGTCTTGTGTAGTGGCAAACAATTACACCACTGCCGACTGGCTAAGCCCGTCGCGTGACAGGGCAGGAAAACAGTATGACCCGCTTGGTGCCCGTCACCCTCCAGGCCAGCCATATGTTTAACTTGAAACCAGTAAATGTTGTTGAGTCTAATACACTTAAAATGATGAACATCTTTGACATGACTGGTCACAATAACAGTTAATATGTTCTTGATAATGTGAAATAATTACCTTTAGTATTGGAGAGCATAGCTCATATGATACCACAACATCCAGCTTAAGAATGGAGGTGGAGGCGGTCACTGTAGCTTAACGCTAGCCAGAGAACATGGTACAAACACACATCGTATTGTAACCTAAGTCATACAGCATGCTTGGGAATGTGAGAACAGGTATGCTTCGTGCAGAACGGCATGCATAGCTTCGGGGGTCATGGGTTAAGAGCATTGTCTTGATATTTTTTTTCCTTGAAAAAAAAAGGGGGCGGGGGGTTTGGTGCGGGGTGGCAGTGGCGGTGTGGAGGGAATAAACAGGCGGACAATTTGCTGACTCTTCACAGCTTGGTGAAATGCGGATGCACGATAAGGGAGACGTGGTCTGATCCCCCACAGTCTGGTGAGAGTGACGCAGCGAGGAGTGACGAGGAACTCTGGCTTAGAGAAAATGAAATCGGACATATAATCAAACTGCTACTGGCACCATTGGTACAAAAGCTGCGCTGGCTGCTGAAGATGGGGATGGCACTTATGGGAGTGCTCAGAGTGCTGTGATATCAATTGTTGAATCCACTGAACTCAGCTGATTAATGTGAGAAGAAAATAGTGACACAGAGATTCAAGGAGAACATGTCATATATGAAATTAATAATAAGTCAACTATGAGTTGCCTTTTTTTTTTCTTTCTTTAACCTGAGTTAATGACTTTGATGCTCATATTACGCTAAAACATTTTGCGTGTGTGGGTGTGTGATTTTTTTTTTCATTGGCCAATGTAATTCGGGGACCAGGGAGGCGGTGCGGCTAAACATTCGCCAGCTGGTTCGAAGATCTTGGATTCGAATCCGCATTGAATCGGATTGTCTTTCATTTTTTTGTTAAATGATCTTGGCTGCCAGTTAGACCAGATTTTATTGATGCCAGGGAAAGTTTCCAGAGGTAACAGTAGCAGGCTTTGTGTTGACAACATCACCAATGGAATGCCGATTGATTTGCAGAAATATGAGCATAGTGTCACATCCTCGATATCCCAGTGTGCCAGTCTGCACGAATGTTGAATGTTGAATTGGGAATCGACATCACAGCACTCTGGACACCCCATAAGCGTCCGTCCCCATCTTCAGTAGCAAGCGGAAAGTTCCCATTATGATGGCACCAGATACTGTCTGGTTGTGTATCCGTCTCGCCTCCCCCTGAATGTTGAGCGCCAGGCAGATTCCCCTGTAACTCCTCGCAGAACCATTCTTCTCAGACCGTAATGTTCATCTGTGCCTCTGCATTATTCAAAGAACCCTCACAACAACCAGCTTGTCCTACTTCAGTTCACTCCATGTGGTGCAGAACAGGCAAGTTTATCTGCCCACTCATTTCCCAACACACCGTCATGCCTCTGCACGGACTATGCCTGTCTCTACCTTTACTTCTTTTGCTCTATCTAATAACGTGAAAGACCCTTTCCACGCCTTCAGGTGTACTGGGCATATAGTTCTAGCCTAGATTTTACCGAGCAATCGCCACTCGGTGGCTGATGAGGTCAACATCAGACAGACCGCCTTGACTTTTCATGATATTTTCTCGTTCCTTTTTAAAACTTGGTCGAATTGGGAGACAAAGGCATGTGTATAAAAATGACAAAATCTGTTAGGATTTAAACCTAGGACTTTCGTATCTGCTGATAGCATTTAGCCGCTATACCCCCCTCCCCCCCCCCCCCCCACGGCACCCTACATTACCTAGTAGGATTAATGTTTTCTCTTAAGATGTTTTTCCTTAGTCCCTACACTGTAGCGATTGTAGTCAGATCTATTTATTTCATTCTGCCTCGAGTAATTTCAGTCAATTATTATACACATGATCGGTCATGCTACAGTGTCAAACTTTCCAGCATCTGCTCTCTTGGACTTTTCTGCCACGTTAATCCTCCAACTTTCCCTTCTTTGCGATATATTCTAGAATACAGATTGTCTCTTGTCGCCACATATCTGCCGCCTCCACAAACGTGTTTTTTACTAACCGGCTTACTGTCAATTATTCACTTCCATTTGTAACGATATGCTTTATATAGCTCTTGAAAATTCTTGTTTTCACTTCAGTAGACAAAGACAGGCTATGTAGAATATTCTACATTTTATGAAATTACGGCTTTGCTTCATGTATTTTACATTTAAGGTATTTATTTAATGCATCGTCCATCTACTGTTTTTTGGATATCCGATTATTTAAACGTATTAAATAAATTACTTGAGGATTGTCTCTTCCGTTGATGTTGCTTTCTGGTTGTTTATCTTCTTGGTAACTACAGTTTCTTCTGCTTTTCTACTGCTCGAACTAAGATCGTTGTTTTGACTGTCTGCTCCAATTATGTCCATTATTTCTTGCAGTTGTGTTATATTTACAGCTATTAAAACTATATCGTCAGCATTTCACAGTTTGTTTACATTATGCCCACCAGTCGATATGCCTGGCATAGCTGCTTGCTTGGATTTCATTACTATTTCAATGTTCAAACTGAATAATCTGACTATAGTACATATAAATGGCTTTCTATCACCTTGTTGGATGTTTTGAAAAGTTCCCACTTCTTTCTTAATTATCATGGCTGTTTTTGTTGCCAATATACCGCTATTTAATTTTTTTTTTTTTTTTTTAATCTTAAGCTTTGACCGTCGATGTTAAAGGTTTCTGGCATTGTAATAATTTCACCACTACCTCTTTTCTGTGTATGATTACTTTAATTATTTAACCCACGAAACTAACATTTATGTAAACTTTACAAACAACAGCTTTTGACTTGACAATAAAACGCAGTTATGTTTTCAAGTGCTTTTGAATGCATCTAAACGCGCTTTGTAATGCCAGGGTGCCGTGAGTTCAGTCCTAGCTGCAGAAGATTTGTCTTGCGCTGGTTTCGTAAGAGGTACCGACAGCTGACCGTTCAGGGCAATGGCAAACTACTAAAAGTTAAATTTGCAAAAAAAAAAAAAACGCAACAGCCCAAACATGATGGGGTTGGTTTTGCAACGTCTGTAAGGAATACGCAACTAACTTATATATCTATATATAAAGATAAGTAAAGGACACTTCCCCACGTATTCAGACGTATTTGGCCAACAGGGCTAGACGTAAATTTTATAGATCAATCGGCGCTTGGTGGGTGATGCTGTCAGTATCAGGCCGGCCGCCTTTACTTCCCTGAATTGCACCTGCAACCCACTTACAGTGGGTCGATGAAGACAAACAGTTCAGATATAGTCAAACTGAATGTTACCTCATACATGTTTGCATGATTTATAAAGTTTAATGTAGTGGAAGGAATGGCAGATTAGTTTCCCATCTCTTCAGGTGTCAGACAGCCATGTGTCCTCTCACCCTTGCTCTGCATTACTTACATGGATATATTACTTAATCAGAAAGCATATACAGGCACTAAAGAAATCATTGTATCTCTTTCTGCGGATGAAAAGTGTCTAATACACCTCCAAGAACAGATTTGCAATACCATACTGACTATTGCATCAAAACATGTACACAGTAGGAAATTTAAATGGACACCGTGAAAACTGAGCTTATTAGGATAGGCAGGCAATGTAATAATGTAAATGCTCATTAAATGGTACTATGATCAAACAAGTATACGGATTTAAGTATCTCGAAAGCATATTTACAGAAGATGGCATACTAGATGGCGAGATAGAAGCTAGAGTACACAAGGCAAATGCTGTCACTTACCAGTTAGTCCAAATGCTTAGACACCCAAATGTCACCCTTCCAGCAAAATAGCAAATGATTAATAACATTTTTATCCCTAATTTCTACTGGCAGTGCCAAACATCGACACAAAAATAGGGCACCGTAATAGAAAATTACATGCCTGAATTTCGTTGTCTCCGCAAGCTCATCAGCAACACAAGAAGGGATTGGATTACAAATACCAACAGAGAAAACGTTGGAATAAGACCATGTCTGAATTTTGTTGAATAACCAAAAAAAAAAAAAAAAAAACCGGTTTATTTATCTAGTGAGATTGCAGCGAGGCAAAACTGCTTATGCGAATTTTTACAGATGTACATCTTGGAGAACGGCAAGGAGAAGACCAAGAAAGAGATAGACAAATATTGTAATTTAAACTTGTTTCAAAAACGAACAAGAACAAATTTACTACCCAAGCCACCCATGAATCGCAGAAAACAAAAATCACGACACGTGGCCACAATCTGGTATCAGTTGCATCTTGAAAAGTAAATTAAAAATCGACATAATTGAACTTTGGACACTCCCATAAGAGCTCCATCCCCATCTTCTGCAGCAAGTGAATTATCTAATTCCGATTGTACCAGTAACTGTCTGACTGTACATCCATCTCGCCTGTTAACTCCCGCTGCGCCATTCTCCCCAGACCGTAATGATCAATGTGTTCTTCGTACTGTTCACTGGCTCAAAAAAGTCCCTCACAACATCTAGTTTGTCTTATATCAGTTCACCATCAAGTGGTTCAGAACCGGCGAGTACAGCTGCCTGCTCGTTTTCAATCATAATCATTATGACCTGAAGAAAATAACCAAAAGACGCTAACTACCCGGGACCTTTGAAGCATTGCTTACCACTCTGTATGGAGCATGCCTGTCTCCGCCTTTCTCAGCATACTTTGTGAGTCATTTATAATTACGACATGTGTTTACACCTAATTCTCTATCTAGTGGAAGGCAGCAGTGACTGCTTCCATCTCTATTTTCGAACTAGGCCTTGTAATATCATATACCAGGCTTTGTTGCACTAAGCGACATCAGTTCGCTTTTGATATGAACCCTCGTGTACATCTTTTACCTCTCAACCCAGAGCCACATGCATTAAAAATAACATTACCTGGGTGGGAATTGTCATGAATCATTTGTTGAACTTCTGATTCTACAGTACAAGTTGGCCAGTCCCTGCACTCACGACCATAAGTGATTGGAACCCTGTATAAGTCTGATTCTTGCTACGACATTTTAACCCACTCCTCGCCAAAATTTATCAAGCCTGCACACATGTCTTATTTTGTCTTCAGCTTGCAACATATAAGACATTCCTTTTTTTTTACTCTTTGACCTTTAGCCTTACATGTCTTCGTGTAGTGTCTGCGACCCTTAGCTCTAAAAAGGGCTTCATGCAGTTGTTGCCACTCTGAAATATGACTTTGCTTGCAGAATGTGAGCCTATGTGCAGTAGAAGGCAATGCAAGTATATTTCGCATACATACTACCGAGTGTCTCTTGTACATCCCATAATTATTACCTGCATGGCTTCGTTCTGCATGCTTTCAAGTTTCATCTCCTGACTCTTTGAAATGGTGAGCATTGCAAGTCCATAATCTTATCACCGACAGGATAACATGCTGGAACATTGTGAACAGCAGTCTGTGTTCCATGTCCGTTTCTACCATAATCTTGGGAGAATTTTTTTAACCGCAAATGATCCCTAAAGGCCCGGCTTTTATCGAAAATTACACTTAGGTACCTCATTATGCTTTCTCTTTTGGTGTTACTAATGCTAACTGTGATGCTTGGAACTTTATCACTAGTTTCAGTGAGATGAAAGAAGAAGAAGAAGTTTGTGGATCAGGAACGGTTGCATTAGTAATTTGTTCAACAGTTTGATTTATTATTGAAAACGATCTATTGCAATCATTACGGGTTACCTGTTCGAGGTAAAGTGTGATCGCTTTAGACTGATGAAGCAGCATTTTTCTTGCATTATATACTTATACGGTAATTATATGGTCGTTCTTATAATGAGCACACACTGACTCGTTTGCGTGTGTGACTATATATATATATATATATATATATATATATATATATATATATATATATATATATATATATATATATATATATAACCAATGTCTGTGTGTTTGTTTGTCCCCCATAGACTCGGAAACTACTGAACCGATTTAGCTGAAATTTTCAGGATATGTTTGTTTTGATACCGGATGTTGAATCATTATGGTTTGAAATTCAACCTGTCATTGTTAGAGATAGTTCGCGACAATTTATGCCATAGTATTCGAAACTAATATTCATAATTTTAGTGATTTCTAATTATAGCCACGTTAGTAATTGCGCATGCGCCGTAGTCAGAACGCAAGGCTTCCACCATTCGCCGGCGAGTTACGTGCAGCCAACGCCTTAATACATAGAGTAGGTCGTGGTACAGCAAACAAGACTATCTCTACATTTGCCACAATAACCATATTAAACACGATTTCTATTTTCTTTTTGATTTTCAAACAACCTTCGATAGGAGGGGGGGGGGGGGGGGGGGGGAGAGGCATCAAGGACTATCACGACGTCAGCGCAGACATTGATTGCGACATTAACTTCATTAACCGTGTTAGACAGGTGCGATTTCTATTGTTGTGCCGTTTCATTATTATATCTAGAGTATCTGCCTACGAGGAAACAATTGCGTGCGGTTTTGAGTTGTGTTATAATCGGGACACAGTAGTAGGGACACACATCTCTAATAGTTTAGTTCTCTTTTCGGTGCTCCGATTAAGTGGATGCTTGGTCGAATAGTTAGAACACTGGGTTCCCGTGCGGGAGACCAGGGTTCAAATCCGCAGTAGTTAATTTTTTTTTACCCCGGACTAAAATAATATCATCATCTGCTCTGTTGTGGTGACAGCACTAGCAATGTTGCCCTTAATACTAAAAAAAAAAAGACGAGTAAATGGGTAAACCATTTGATAATTAAATTTGACCATTTCGCATACTTATGATTGCATTTTCTAACTTTCCGATTGCATGGTTACGTTTAAATTTCATAGCTTTCCATTTATTTTCGTTTAGATTTAGTTATTTCATCTGCATTGGAATTTTGAGCTTTGCTGTTTACCATAGCGTTAATTTCCTAATGATGGTGTTTTATTTTCCTGTGTTCATTTGCTTTTCAAGAGTATTTTTTTTTTCTTCCAACTACTTCAATGAGGTAAAGAGTTGTCGGTGAATTTAGGGAGGGGGGGGGGCAAACTATTACCTGAGAGAGCTTTAAGTCACAGTAACTGCTTTACCCATTTAAAGTAGCAGCAGCAGTAATAGTTGTGGGTGGGCTGTTACACCATAGTGCTCTCATGTGAAGACCGCCGGTAAGGTTATGGCGTTCTTCTGTCGGGAAGTGAAATTATACATCCTAACCTGACCAGTCTGTGGCGACAGCACTAGCCATGCGGAACCAAATCTTCTGGCTCACGACTCTCTGTCTACTCCGATGGTAACACAGATAGCAGTGACATTATTTTAGCAACTGTGGTGGTGGTCGTGGTAGTAGTTGTACTGGTACTTGAATGATGATGTGGTAAATATTACACTAGCCCCATTTACTACCTATTACAATTCCTGCTCCCCATTTTAGTCTGGATGGACAGGGATGTCAATGTCAGTTACAGCAACAACAAAATATCGCCAGGTAATGATTTTCAAATCCTTCGGAGAGGGAGAGAGCAGTAGTCGGTGAAACAGGTGAGGGAAGGGGGTAATGACTTATATTTAAGAGAACTTAAAGAGCTTCACATGTGATTTTCAAGTTCTCATTACTTAATTTGTTTATATTTTGCTAACGCTACCTCCGCTTTTCTATTTTTTACGACTTACCTCACAAGTTTAGTTGTAGCTTTACTTCCGTCCCCTATGTAAATACAAACAGCTTTAGCATGTGATAACAAAATAACCATTTTTGTTACTGTGCTAATAACACCATTTAAACGACTAATAATATAAAGACACAATTATAAGGTGCGTGTTCTAAAGTTGGAAAACCAGACTATCTTTATATCTGTGCAGAAAATGATTGCGACATTAACTATATTAGACACGTGCGATTTCCATTGTATTTCTTTTCCAAAAACCTTTGATGAGGGAGAGAGTAGTAGGTGGATTTAGTTGTGGTGGTTGGAGGGGGGGGGGGCGGGGATCAAAGACTATCTCTATATCTGAGCATACAATGATTATATTAGACACGTGCGATTTCTATTTTCTTTCATTTTCATTTAGCCAAACTATGCCACAGCAACACGTGGCCGGGTACAGCTAATATATATATATTTTTTATATCTGTTTATATCTGTGTGTGTGATTATACATGTATAGGTATGTGTGAGAGCATGTGTGTTTGTGAATGGGTGTGTGTGTGTGTGTGAAATCAGTTCTAGTTGTTATTTAGGCTGAATTAGCGCACGCCAGTAGTTATTTTATCCGCTCAATCTCTGATGTTTGTCATTTTACCTTATAAATTCGAGTATTTAAAATATTACCTCGGTGACTCCCCACAATTATTAAACCCGAATAATCTCAAATTGCTTTTACAATTAATAACCCTTTTAATACTACTATTTTAAGATAAAGAGGCTGAAGATCCTTGTGGTGGTAAAACTGAACAGGCGGACAAACCTTGAAACAGTATATATATATTATTTCTACTTCTTTCTTTGAGTACAGATGAATATATATCAATCCGTTTGTTTTACTTTGTGTGGAAACACTTCAGGTTTAGTAGCACAACTAATACGTCACAAACAACAGTTCACCAAATACAAGACGCACTTAGCCAGTACAGCGTGGCGTTTTTGAAATTCAAAAATAGCTCGATCTGATCTTGTCGACCGACATGAAAAGTGTCAACCTGGCGGTAGAGAAAGCATAAATAATTTCTTTTTATAGAGTGTCTCAAGTACACTGTCAGATTTCCCATAGGAACTTGAAGGTCACAACGCGAACATTGAAGTATTTCAGGTCACTGAATAACTGCCACCAAAGTGTCATGAACACAGAAGACTCTTTCGACTCTTTCTCTCTTTCTCTCTTTCTCATTCACTCTCTCTCTCTCTCTCTCTCTCTCTCTCTCTCTCTCTCTCTCTCTCTCTCTCTCTCTCTCTCTCTCTCTCTTGCACACACACACACACACCCACACACACACACACATGTGACAGTTATGATCCGCTCAAAATTGGTGGCAGCCCTATTGCGCAACTCCGCTACGCAGATGACACAGTCCTCCTTTCGAACAGCGTAAGGGGAATAGAAAATTCAATATTGTCTGTTCAAAAGTACAGTGAAGATCAAAATCTGTTCTTGAATTTAAAGAAAACGAAAATAATGTCCGCGAATAAACCTGGCTGTCACCCAAAAAAAAAACAATGAATGATGAAGAAATTGAAAATGTCACAAACTTTGAATATCTAGGCTCTATAATAAACAGCAATGGAGACTGTTTGACAGAAATTAAAAGGAGGATGGCCATAGCAATGCAAAGATTGAACAGCCTTTAAAGTCTATGGTTAAGCACCAGCAAGGAGATACAAATTAGAATTTTGAGAGCATGCACCTTCCCTGTGGCTACATACGGATGTGAGTCGTGGACTATCTCTCAGTCCCTAAGAAAGAAAATAGGGGCTTTTGAGCTGAAATGTTATACAAAGATTCTCAGAATATCTTGGACAAAGAAGAGAGAAATACTGACATCTTGAAAGAACTGAACATCAAGGGAAATTGGCTAATAAACAGCATCCTTTCTCGGAAGCTAAAATATTTTAGTCATATCAAGCGCCACGTCGGGTTGGAAAAAATTATAGCAGAATGCATGGTACCAGGAAGGAGGGGCAGAGGCCCACCGACACGAAGATGGCACAGGATATAAGTGACTCCTTGAGTATGAAAGTACATGCGGCGGGAGAACTGGCGAGAGACCGAGCTTCTTTCAGGCAGACTGTGATGAGAACAAGTTCTGCAAAGGACCTTCTACATGATGATATACATATATATATATACTCTTTGTTCGGATTATGTTACCTTTCACGAAGTTTTCATTTCTCGTGTCCTCAGGCAGTGAGGCAATAAAATTCGGAACCAGAAGACCCAAAGTAAATATTTAAATATTCTGGCGTGTAAATGATTCGAGATCACGAATGTTGTTGGCAGTAAGAGGTAAACTTGATACCAGATAAAACTGATATGCTTATTACGGTGTATTAGTGTATGCTGTTGTTTAATCCTGTTTGCTCAGTAGCAACACACAAGTATTAGGACTGTATTGGCAAGAAAAAACTGAATCGGCAATAATTCCTGGTAACACATTTGAGCTCGGTAAATAAGGAAGCCTAGGCTGACTTTCAAGAGCCGTATTTATGGGTGTTCTATCTTCTGTCTACTGCCTGGTACTCGGGCGTTATATAATATCAATAAATAATTTCAATCAATTGATTTTTCGATAAATCAGACAATAATATGAACAAATCCACATGGGAGCAATTGCAAACAGGAACAACCACCAATCACCAGTAGGGTGGTCCCTAGTCTCAAGTTGATTCGGCCCGATATCATGACAGTTTAAAAGGACGGGCCGGACTGTTTCATGACGTCAGATCCCGGTGCTCCTTGTGCATTTAAACAGACATGGATAAGGCAAAAATGTTACTTGGTAGGACTGGCCATTGCGTTGGCCCTCAACCTGGCTTGGTCCACAATGTACGCCAGCTCTTTCAGGACTGTGGCGACAAGTATATCGTCCCTAACCTAGGACCATATATATATGATCAAATAAATCTAACATCTACCTCCCCATTCATTTTTTATCTATCTATCTATCTATCTATCTATCTATCTATCTATCTATCTATCTATCTATCTATCTATCTATCTATCTATCTATCTATCTATCTATCTATCTATCTATCTATCTATCTATCTATCTATCTATCTATCTATCTATCTATCTATCTATCTATCTATCTATCTATCTATCTATCTATCTATCTATCTATCTATCTATTCTATCTATCTATCTATCTATCTATTCTATCTATCTATCTATCTATCTATCTATCTATCTATCTATCTATCTATCTATCTATCTATCTATCTATCTATCTATCTATCTATCTATCTATCTATCTATCTATCTATCTATCTATCTATCTATCTATCTATCTATTTATCTATCTATCTCTGTCTGTCTGTCTGTCTGTCCGTCCGTCCGTCCGTCCGTCTGTCTCTCTATCTATCTGTCTATCTGTCTGTCTGTCTGTCTATCTATCTATCTATCTATCTATCTATCTATCTATCTATCTATCTATCTATCTATCTATCTATCTATCTATCTATCTATCTATCTATCTATCTATCTATCTAGCTCCCTATCTATCTATCTATCTATCTATCTATCTATCTATCTATCTATCTATCTATCTATCTATCTATCTATCTATCTATCTATCTATCTATCTATCTATCTATCTATCTATCTATCTATCTATCTATCTATCTATCTATCTATCTATCTATCTATCTATCTATCTGTCTGTCTGTCTGTCTGTCTGTCTGTCCTGTCTGTCTGTCTGTCTGTCTGTCTGTCTGTCTGTCTGTCTGTCTGTCTGTCTGTCTGTCTGTCTGTCTGTCTGTCTGTCTGTCTGTCTATCGTCTGTCTAATCTATCTATCTATCTATCTATCTATTCTATCTATCTATCTATCTATCTTATATATCTATCTATCTATCCTATCTATCTATCTATCTTATCTATCTATCTATCTATCTATCTATCTATCTATCTATCTATCTATCTATCTATCTATCTATCTAATCTATCTATCTATATAATCTATCTAATCTATCTATCTATCTAATCTATCTATCTATCTATCTAATCTATCTATCTATCTATCTAATCTATCTAGTCTATCTATCTATCTATCTATCTATCTATCTATCTATCTATCTATCTATCTATCTATCTATCTATCTATCTATCTATCTATCTATCTATCTATCTATCTATCTATCTATCTATCTATCTATCTATCTATCTATCTATCTATCTATCTATCTATCTATCTATCTATCTATCTATCTATCTATCTATCTATCTATCTATCTATCTATCTATCTATCTATCTATCTATCTATTTATCTATCTATCTATCTATCTATCTATCTATCTATCTATCTATCTATCTATCTATCTATCTATCTATCTATCTATCTATCTAATCTATCTAATCTAATCTATCTATCTAATCTATCTATCTATCTATCTATCTATCTATCTATCTATCTATCTATCTATCTATCTATCTATCTATCTATCTATCTATCTATCTATCTATCTATCTATCTATCTATCTATCTATCTATCTATCTATCTATTCTATCTATCTATCTATCTATCTATCTATCTATCTATCTATCTATCTATCTATCTATCTATCTATCTATCTATCTATCTATCTATCTATCTATCTATCTATCTATCTATCTATCTATCTATCTATCTATCTATCTATCTATCTATCTATCTATCTATCTATTTGTTTTCTTTTCTTTTCTTTCTTCAAACCCCCCTCCTCCTCCCCCTGTGGATCATATGCCTTAAACCAACTCACACCAAGTCGTTTTATCCTTAGCTATTGCATGCAGCTCACACCATATCCTGCCTAATTTTCTTTCAACTTTACTCTTAGTCTCCTTTCTCTGCGTGGTTTTTTTTTTTTTTTTGCCCCCTTTATTTATATGCCCTTGTTGGTTACAGAGCAAGGATATTTTAGTGATATTACTCCCAGGTTTTCTCATCGTATGTCCTATCCAACGTCAGCGTCTTTTCTGCATCTTCTTGCCCACTTTGACTCATTTAGTTCTCTCCACAGTTCAATATTATTTATTCTATCATATCATTAATTCCCTCTATACTATGCACACACCACCTTAAAAATTGTAGTTTATAAGTAATTGTTTCCGCTCCACACAATAGTAGTTATCTAACTGCATGTCCTTCTGCATATATCTCTGTTAGTCTGTCAGTTCGTACTTCCGAATGTCTGTCTGTCTGTCTCTCTCTCTGTCTGTCTGTTTATCTGTCTGCGTGTAGGATTATTCGTCTTTCTTCCATCATCATTCTGTCTGTTCCCATTCTCTTTCTATCTCTCTCTCTCTCTCTATGTATATATATATATATATATATATATATATATATATATATATATATATATATATATATATGTGTGTGTGTGTGTGTGTGTGTGTGTGTGTGTAATTTTTATCACGTCAATATCTACTTTTTTTTAACTCTCATTATGTCTGTCTCAACTGTCCATTTTTGTTACCCCTCTATATTTATGACCTACCACTCGTCCTATTAATTTGCACCTCATTATTTACTTACCTTCATTTACAAAATATATCTGTTAACGATAAGAATTTGTCTATACTGTATGATGTTCCAATTTTTAAAAAAAAGTAAAATTATCACATGTTATTGTGTTACAAATACTTAAATACAACTCATAATGAAGGATGTGATAACATTTACATGAGGACATCCTTGAGCTTACATTAGAAACTGGCTAAAAGCTCTTCTTTTCTAATTGAAATTCTGATTTTTGAAAAAAAAATATTAATTGCAGTGTTTTACTCCTACATATGTGCGTTGCAACGCTCTGTCACAAGACACTGTTTATGGCGGTTTTCACAAGCTAGAAAATCAAAGGGTCGTACTAAAGCTAACAGCTTATTCAAATTAGCAAATAATGACTGCGCCCTACTGATTACTTGGTATTAGAGCATAGAAGAGGACTGCGGGAGTTGACAATGATTATAGTTGATAACTAGAGTAAATGTTAACTTGTGAAAATGTCAATATTTAGACAAGCGTAACGAGAAGCGGTTGTGAGCAATTTTATAGATCAGGGACATTGCTGAAATTATTATTGTGACCGAAAAATGAAGCAATAAAACTGATGTGTAATTTGCAAGCTTGCACATTTTTCAGGCAAGATGTTTTCAAAAAATGACGATGTAATAGAACTGTGAAATGAGTACCCTCGCCGGTGTTTTTAAAGAAAAACTTTGCTTACACCAATGAAAGCATGTGCTTCTAAAGAATAAAGATAAATACAAAGTACGTTCAGTGCAAAACGCATGTGATCTACTAACTAAAGTGAAATACTGGTGATTATAGACTTCAAAAGAATTTACTTGAGTAGTCTGGTAACGAACAACTATGAAAATTGATAAACACAATAAAATCAGTGTCAGAAAATCCGGAAAAACAAAACATTCAAGACCATCCAAACAAAACGCAATAAAACTTGTCGGACAATTCCATTAATCTGCGATAATACAGTTGCACTAACCACACATCAAATCCATGTCATGTTGTTTTGTGGCCAGCTCAAAATAGTTACTTAGGAACGGTGCAAAGTAGATCGGGAAATTGTCATTTGTGATGATAAATAGAAAAAAACACGTGCCAAGCACAAGGCCTAAATATCGGTCACAATGACATCCAGATGAAGCAAAAACAACAGGAAATGCATACACATACACACACACACACACACACACACACACACATATATATATATATATATATATATCAATATATATATATATATATCAATATATATATATATATATATATATATATATATATATATATATATATATATATATATATATATATATATATATATATACACGGTCACACAGATACATACTTGCGTATCGACCTTACAACTGACTTTGTATCTTCTTGATCTGGATTTCAAGATTTTAAACTTTTGGATAGATTTCCAAGTGAAAGTTAGTGCTTCTGGGTCAAATGTTGCTGTTTTTTTTTTTTTTTTAGATTTATTTTGTGCTAAGAGTTATGAAAGTTTTTTTTTTTTTTAGTTCCATTTCAGCTAGCCGTGTTAAACCTCTTACTATGGAGCTAGCCTCATCCTTATCAATATCGGTTATAATTGTGGTAACACACTGTGTGCTATATCATTGTTTAGTGTTTGATGCTGGTATATTGTGTTTTACTTGTCTGTTGGTTGGTCAGGTCGTGTCCATCTTATTGTTCAGCTTTGAATCTGATTAGTTTATGTGTTAGTTATTGTGCTATCCGTTGGTGGTGTTACTGCCATTGATTGGGCTGACTTCTGAGCTTCTATTGTGATATTGCTGTACCAGTTCTTTGTGTTGTTTTAGTGGCTGTTACTGCCGTTGTTCGGCCATTAGGTCCTCAGTTGCTGACGCGATGTTGATCAGGCTTCGTCAACTTTGAGAGTGTGTCGTCTTCGTCCATATTACTAAACGACATGTTCTCGGCCGCCATTTTTTTTCTTGGAATGTTTTCTTCTGGACCAAGTTTATTTTTGTTTACTTCCGTTGGATAACCGCCTTTTGATATAATCTGTATGCTGCTAGACGTCGTTGCTCCTAGAGCCATTTGTCTAAAGTCTGGTTTGATCGTTTCACCAGCTCTTTCATGGTTTTCGTTGGTTCAACCGCTTCTCCTCTCTTACCTATTCTTGTATTTGGCTTTTGAGTTTGAGTTTCTTTCGTTTTTCTGTCCGGCTTTCGAGCTTCTATATTCAGGATGTTGTATATTTTTCGTTGGTCTCGTTGGCTGTTTATGTAATTGAGTAGAGCCACTCTTTCAAATTTGAAAACTGTCATTGAAGCTACCTCTTTCGAGATTAGATTTTGAATTTCTAGGACTGTTTTCGTGATTTCTCTGATCTCCTCCATCTCATTGCTATCTTTGTGTGCTGTATGTCCCCTGCTTCTTTGTCTTCTCGGAGAATTTTTTTCTCACTTTCCAGGTTTGTCCTATGGCCGTTAAGTTGTGATATATCTAGGAATGCACTGATCTTTGGTACGTCGCACCTCCTTTGCACTTCTCTATAGGTTCGATTTTCCTTGATGGTTGTTTTCATCGTCTCCCTACACTGTTGTAGGTATGGGCAGCCCAGATATCTGGTCCCATGCGGACCGGAGCAGTTGGCACATTTCCTATTTCAGCTTGGCTTTCGCGAGTTGCCATCCTTCTGGGCCAATAGACATTCTCTGAAAGGGTGAAGCTGATTGTTCCATTTAAGTGACTTCGGTTTTGCTGATATGCTTCACTAGACCAACTTATCACTGGCGCCTTGATCTGTTCATCTGCTACAGTTTGTATGTTACGTTGTTTTTTCTTCTCTCCGGTATTGACAGTATCATTCATTACTGCAGACCTGGTTCCTCTCATGTTGGTGGCAATGGTTGGTTGGTTTCTTGGTTTCCAATCATCTACTTTGCGTGGGGCTCGACGCCTGGTAGATATCCTTTTTCTTTATTTGCTTGGAAACGGATGCCAAGGTCAATTAAAAATTGTTAGGTGGTGAATTTAAAATCCTTTGGAGAGAGAAAGAGGGGTCGTCGGTGGTTGGGGTGTAAGGGGGAGGGTGATGGCAGTCACTGTTAAGTTAGAAATCTTAAAACATGAGTTTAATTGAGCGTAAAACATGCTTTTAAAGTTCTCAATTTTGTATTATTATTTCTATTTTAATAACGCTTCCTCATCTATGCAAACAGTTTTTTTTTAGTTTTTTTTGTGTGTGGCGAGTCTGTCGGTTATTTAGAAATAGTAGTAAGCTTTACTTTCAGCTGTTAGAAGGAAAAGAAACTTTAGCATGTGGTACACAAAAAATAACTATCTTTTTCAAGTCCTTAAAAAACAATTTAAACCATACTAATATAAAGACACTTATCTCTTGCAAGTTCTAGAGTTGCCAAATCAGACTGTCTGCATGTCTGAGCAGACACCGATTGTGATATTACCCATTTTAGACACTTCTTTTTTTTTTCGAAAGACTCAGCCACAGCAAATCGTGGCGGGTACTGCTAGTAGATTTATAAAAATGGATATAGCAAAATATATCGGATTCGCGATTAGCATGGCTAGGATAGGGACGTTACAAAGCTTTTCCCGCCTTTACCGTGAAGGTGGTAGGTTTGGTTTATGGCTGCAAAATGTAGTTCCCTATTGTATGTGTTTCGTATATTCCTATGAATCATTGCTGGACCCTCGGAGCTCGATCTTTATTTGAAGCTCTGAGGGGAGAGACTAAGCCATGGAATTTCATCCGGGGCAATGATATCGACCAGTTTTTCACGTGCAATGCCTCTGAACTGCAGTTTGTACAGAATAAACATATTGGCTGTCATCAAAGACTAATATTTATGTCACTCAGAATATTCATTCATAACCTTTATTATATTCCACATTTGCTATACTTGCACACGATCAGTTGTTGGTCCGGGAACTCAAAAGACTTGTTATCGATCAGTTTTATTGATCTTTTCCTTAGACAAACACCACATCCACTAACAAAGAAGAATCTTGGAAAGAATTAAGAAATAGCGTCACTACAGATTTGATGCTGCTGTTTATGATTTGCATTTTTAGTTGAATTTCACAACATACATGAAGATCAAAGATTGTATGTTACACATATTGATGTTAGACTGTAGATCCAGAGTGAACATTAGAGTAAAATAATTACATATCAATTTCTAATTTACCTGTAAATTTTTTGGCGTATTTGATTAGAAAAATTGCATTCATGTATGAAAAAGAAAGTTCTTGGGTTCATATGGAACATTTATTAAAGAAGTTCAGTGTAGAATAGCTCACCTAATGCATTATTTTACAAAACAAAGAGTGTGCTGTGCAGTCCTTCTTTGTCAGCTAAGGTGAGAACAAAAATGTTAAGAGCTTTATCAATCACAATCACACGATCTTTTTAGCAAAAAAAAGTTTGCGTTTCATTTCATGGCAAAGCAGAGCAAAATTGTGAATATAGAAGAGATGTACATAATGATTTTGTAAATTTTAAAGAGGCGTATGATAGTGTACATAGAAACAGTTTATGGAATGCTAAAGTAATATATAAAGGCAGAATAAGACTCTTTTCAAATAACATCTGGTTGAAAGCAAGTTGATGGACGTGCAGATCTTTACCCCCAATTCTTGTACTCTTAGCAGAGATGTGGATGTTCTGCTCCTAACATATGCGACAGTTACTGAACACCGGCATAAAACAAAAGATGCAATTGTAAAATGCAAATACGAAGTCACTGAACCGTACATATTTAGGCTATAATGCATAGTAGTCAGAGACAAACTGCACTTCTAGGTGTTAGAATCACTAAGGCTTCAGCTTGATAGGTCAGTGCTATAACCGCCAGCACAATCTACATACATATATCTATGTGTGCTTGAAGAGCTTGACATTAAAATGATACTATAACAGCAACTGAGACAATTGTGATTTTCATTGGTCTTTTCAAACTTAAGCTGAACTATAATTTAAGTACCGCCGTGCTCATTCCGTATAGTCTTTTTATTTATTCTTTTCTTTAACTGTATAATTAATTTCTTATGTATTTATGTCAGCCCAAATTTGTCTTTCTTTTTTTTCTTGTTGTCTCTCTCTCTCTCTCTCTCTCTCTCTCTCTCTCTTTCTCTCTCTCGCGCTCTCTCTCTCTTTATTTCTATGTCTTTTTGTCTTTCTTTAGTTCAGTCATTCATTCATTATTATTTTCGTTTTCTATATTCATTCCTTTCTCTCTTTCTCCCTCACTCTTGCTTTCTTTGAGACTACTGTTCTATCTGTCAATATGTATTAAATTGTTTGTTTACCTTATTTTGAAATATCACTTGAAATTGTTGTATCTTTATGTATACTCACATGCAAACTCTGTATTCATATTTTATGTTCTCACACACACACACACACACACACACACATATATATATATATATATATATATATATATATATATATATATATATATATATATATATATATATATATATATATATATATATATATATATATATATATATATATAAACACTTGTGTCTATAACTGTTTTTGCAATCATTACCTAATTAGTGTACTTTTGTTTTCTGTTATCATAGGTACCACATTGTCAGGATACAAGCTCTGTCAGTTTCGATACGCAAGCTTCAGCTGTTGCATGCAGTACATGGTACTTATGCCGTTGCAAATGTCTTCCGCGCATACCCTAATGTACACAGCCATTTCAAAATGGAGATCGTACACTAGTCGCCAGATATGAACATATCCGTAATTGTATCTCTTGAGGAAATGGTGTCATACCAGTGACTCCACAGCTCAACACAGCTACTGCTATGCGTAAGGTCTGCACAAATTGAAATATGGTCTCAAAGCTGCATTTGTTGTTCAGGCATGATCCCACCGTATGATTGTTGCTTGAATGGACTTTTCTATTTATGGCTTGTGCTGTACATAGAATACCAGTGGATCATCACGTCCCGCATTTCCACATGGTATTAACGTGGAACGAAATAAATAAATTGACAACGAGCGTTTCCTATACGGAACAATACAGCAAGCAATCAACGTTGGCAAGAAACCTCAGTAAACCAGAGTGTATCTTCCTGACTCGTGTTATCAATTGATTTCCAGCAGACGACCGTCACTATATGGATCATGGACCTGAACTCTACCAACCCCACCTATGACTTTACAGATGTCATTATTTTTTCGACAGTCAGTCCAGAGTACAACACGACAGGAAATGCCAGCATCGAAAACGACCTGGGTCGACAAGTCACTCTAGGAATCTTCTTCGGGTTAAGCATTTTGACAGCAATTGGGGGAAACCTGCTAGTCTGCACAGCCGTCTTCACTGACAGGCGACTCAAGAGGTTTAAAAACAACTACTTTATCGTGTCCTTAGCGGTTGCAGATCTTCTTGTCTCTGGTGTAGTTATGACTTTTGCTATGGTCAACGATATCCAACAAAAGTGGATTTTTGGTGGAGTTTTCTGTCGCATTTGGATTTCATTCGACGTCATGTGTTCGACGGCGTCAATCCTTAACCTGTGCGTAATCAGTTTTGATCGCTACAAGCATATACAAAATGCTATGTACTACGATATGTGGATGACTACAAGGAAAGCATTGACGTTTATCGCTGCTGTATGGTTTTTATCAGCCCTCATATCCTTCCTACCAATTCAGCTGGGCTGGCACCAAGGCTCTGTTTACGATAACAGTAGCATCGGAAACGACGACGAATGCATAATTAAACTAAATTTTATCTACGCAATCGTTTCATCAACTATTAGTTTTTATGCACCGTGTTTAGTCATGATGATCCTTTATTTTCGTCTTTTTCTGTTCGCAAGAAGCCATGCAATCAGTATAAAAAGCCAGAAACTGCCAGCGATTTCATCACCCGTAGACCGCAAAAGCAACATCAGCAATGGCTCAAACCGGAACTCACAAAAGACCTCTGACCACAAAGCAGCCTTCACTCTTGGCGTTATTACAGGAGTGTTTCTTGGCTGTTGGCTTCCATTCTTTATCATTAACCCTATTAATGCCTACGACCCAACACTTGTGCATCCCAATGTGTTCGTAGTCTCTACATGGCTTGGGTATGTCAATTCCTGTCTTAATCCTATCATTTACAGCATTTTTAACACAGAATTCAGAGAAGCATTTAAACGGATTCTATGTCTTCGAACATGTAACTGGAACCAGAACTATCTTCCTTCTGTTGTGAGGACAAATAGCAAGCGGACTAAGTTCAAAAAGGCGGATTACGACCCACAGCCTTCTTCGGATAATGGATCAATGTTACGCAAGACGAGCAGAGACCATCTGTTTAATGAAAAGATCACCCCGTTGTGAGGCTTGTGTATACCAAGAAAATTATGTTTCACTCAAATTTTAGGCTTATTTAGCACAATGTAAAGGCCCCCGTTGTGTTCGTTGTGTGTGGCTTCGAATGTATGGTTTAAGCTGAGGCTTTTTTTTTATAAATAGGCACTCAATGGATGACGTCGTCAGAATCAAACGAAAGTGGGTCCATTACCAACAAGAAATGAAGGACACTCTTCATGCCGGTGGCAAATTGGGCATACGTCGCTATTGACCAGTGGGTGATAATGACAGCATCACGCCAGCCACCTTTATTTCCAGGACTTTACCTGGTATTCATTTAAGAATGGGTAACAACTGGTAGTCAAAGTCATTTTTGAAAACTGTATCATTTGGGTCGGAGGTGGAGTGTCTAGCCGCTACACCACTACGGCTCCCCGTAGGTACATTACAGCCCTCTAAACTCACAAATCCTTTGGCGCTCCATGTGTTTTGAGTTCAATACCTGACCAAACGACTTTACTTCCCAGAACTTTTTCTGACACCTATTCAGACTGGGTCCACCGGGAGAACCTAAGTCACAAAAAGGTGATCTTGTATGGATGGAGATTCGAACACATGCTCACAGGCTGACTGACATGCAGGTAGCGCTACGGATCTATCCTAGCTGTGCGTGTATATACTCCTGATAAATTATATCGTAATAATGTAAATATCGTTAATATCTATTAATGACTCCAACATTGCAATATTGGTTTAGCAATACTGCATGTGTTAAGATATTCCGCGCATGCGCCCAGAGTAGAATTGTTGTGATAAAGAATGTGTGATTTCTAGGGACAGTGTTTGCATTTTACCAAAGATGATTGTAATACCTATAAGCCAAATTGTGTGTGTCCTGTATTTTGTATTGTTGGCAGGTTTACCTATAAGCCAAATTGTGTGTGTCCTGTATTTTGTATTGTTGGCAGGTTTAATTTATAATCCAAGATACACTAACCAGAAATAACGCAATGTGTTTTACTGAATAGAATGCTTAACAAAAAGAAAAGGAAAAAAAACACACACACACAGTGCATATAATGTATTGCATTATACTGACAATTAATCTAAATGAAAATGAAGTAAAGGACCGGACATAAAAGTGCTTGCAAAAGCTACTGGTATACATATCTTCTAACATACGCCTACAATTAACCTGGAAAGATTGAACATTAAATAAATTATATTCTCACGCAGACATAACATAAGGTCTCGAGATATTCTAAATTACTGTAAAATGGGCTGGGTGGTCAGATCCCTGCTTTAGCCTATTTTTATTTTATGAACATTATCGTTTACCAACTGCATGATCTTGGACCAATCTCATTACAATCACGAGTTCGTATGTTTACACCCTACAACCCCCCAAGCCCCCCCCCCCCCCCCCCCCCCCCCCCCCCCCCCCCCCCCCCCCCCCCCCCCCCCCCCCCCGACCCCCCCCCCCACCCCCCCCCCCCCCCCTTAAAAAAAAAAGGCTGTCAAAACTGCTGGCATTGTCTTCCTCTGTCTTTTTCCACAAATCTTTTCAGTCATCATGTGTTTTGCGGCATCCGAGGCTTAGGCGTTGCGAGTCCGACTCGTAATTGCAACGTACCGCGATCGAAACCCACAGCTGGCTGCGTGGATTTTTATCATGGTGTGGGGGGCGTCGCAGGTCGACCCAGCCTAAAATGGGTTCCAGGATGGCTGTCCTGGGGAAGTAAAGATGGCCGGCGTAATGCTGACCACATAACCCAATTGTGCCGATTGGTCTGTAAAAATATGGGACGCTCTTCCCATATGCCCGATGCGCCTAAGGCGTGAAAAGGGATCTTTACTTACTTTACATTATGTGTTTCTATCTATTTATTCTAATAATGTGGCCCAAATCTGATGACTGTCTATTTTTTATATGTGTTATGCTTTAAGGCCACGCTTTTCCAAAACATCTGACAGTCAAAGAAATGTGTATTGTTGTTATGTGAAAGCATATCTCTGAGACCTAAAGCAATTGTTTAGCTTCTTTAACGACTGTTGGGAATTTGCGGCCATACTTTTAAACGAAAAAAGGTCTTAGTTTTCTTCAAAACAGATGCATATCCAATTTCCACGCATTTAAATGTTTGGATTTTATTAGGGTAGCTACTTATTGTGGATAAATTCGCCCTTAGCACGGAACGACACACAATGTCGTGTTCATTTTGCGGATTGTTTATTAGTATAGATTTTAGACTGAGTCGACACGGGAGCCACAGGGATGTTTTTAAATCATATCCTCATTGAAGACTGGAATACATGACCA
>CAJHNH020001553.1:35000-62500 GCA_905116865.2 Candidula unifasciata | reverse complement strand
TAAGCAACACGAACAAGTTTGGGACAAGGCATGCTGCAGAAGCTTTTCGATCAAAAGGGCAGTTCTATGTCAGCCTGTAGAATATTCCCCTTCCTGACCATCTGCCAGCCAAAATAAATGGCCTAACTTATGTTTAGGTCTTATGTATTTTTCTTGTGAACCTCTATATACCCTATAAATGATATCACAAGACCCTACACTTGGCATCCAGATGACAATCTATGTCTAGGGAGTTTTAGTAGGACTTTACAAATAGAGCTGCTGACGCCCCTAGGCGATATTGTCATCTCATCCTTCTTAGCTCTGCATCAGGGGATATAAAACGCTGATCTTTACTGTTCGCCTTTTTAACGATTTTAACAAGTTCAATTTTAAAGTCTAATATGGTAATTGGATATGCAGGGGAAAGTTGTTGCTTTTGAAAACTTAACAAGGCTTTAACTTTCCATAACATTTCCTTACACCTATTTTAGATTATAAGTCAATTTCAACTGTAATATGTATTTCGAGATGCGGACTTGAACCCAAAACCTTGGCAAGCCTTTCCTTTAGCTACCAATGTTCTCCAGAAGAAGATGCTGCCGATAAATCTGTTCTCGCTATTATTCGCCATCTAGATAACATTTCTTATTAATACACAGGGACCAGTTGCCATACTCAAGTTGACTGAGTTAAATTAGGAGTTAATGTTTCCTTTCCATGACAAACTAAATGTTATTTTTAGATTGTTTTATGTCAACACTAGATACTATTTTGTTGTCTCATAGTTCACCTGATGTGTCTGCTTTACCAGTAATTTCCCCCAGCACAGTTGTTTACATAACAAGAATCAGTTTAATCCTAAACTTCCCTTTTAAACAATAATCCATGCTTAACTACATTAGGTTACGAGCTACTTTTATTTAGACGCTAGTTTGGTTTATTTCAAATATAATCGCTACAGAACATATTTTCACACTGCAACAGTAGGAGACTAATTACGTTGAGATCTAGTGAGGCTTTCACTAGATGCGCGCTCGATGTGCTTTCATTATTGAAGCACAACCACTGTGAAATGGAGTCGTGCTGTTATTTTGAAGTTGTAACAGTTTGGTTATCGTTCTCGTGTCTATTTTAAATCAAAGTTGCTATACAACAGGGTATTAACATCTGCTGTTGATTTCATTCACTCGATATCGTATCCACAAGTTGGTATGGTTTAGAGAACAGCTTGAGGCAACTTTATTGATGATAATGTGCTAAGAACTGTTGTCATTTATACCAGTTGATTTTCTAACTTAACTGTACATTTGGAGTTCACTTATCCATGCTACTTTGTTGCACCGTATGTGGTGGTAAATAAGTAAACTAAATTTGTTGAGTGTTTTTAAAAGGTATAAGCAAAGCTGTTTTGAAAATTTTCAAATTTAATTGTTTCAATTGTTAGATGACATCCCTTACAAACAGAATTTCGTCTCTAATGCCACAAACGTTGATGCTCAGCCTGAAAAAAAAATGTATAAGTTAAGCAAGAAATGGCATCACTGCTGTCGGGAAATTCCCTTACGTAATGTGTCCCTTTCTTCAATAGTTAAGAATTCGAATACTGATTGTGCAAGTTTAAAATAAAATTCTTAGTCAGACTACCTTTTAGTGCAACAGATATGTTATATACATATATGTGAAATATATTAAGGGAAGTTTTCTTCTTCTTCTTCTTCTTCTTCTTCTTCTTCTTCTTCTTCTTCTTCTTCTTCTTCTTCTTCTTCTTCTTCTTCTTCTTCTTTTTTCTTCTTCTTTCATTGACCTGAAAAAAGTTGTCTATATCAGCAATTTTGTCTATTGTATAAATTTAAATGTCACTGTCGTTTTTAGTGCATTCAGTGGCCCATAGAGTTTACGTTTCACTGTTTTTCTTTCCGGCCAAAAGGTTTGCCTTAATGTGTCAAATTCAGTGCAGTCCTGGAGTACACACTCTGCTGTCTGGGGCACCTTTCTACAGGTGCACATGGCTGATACGCCTATCTTGAATTTTGTGCACGTGTAGTATTTAGTGAAGTAATGGGCCAAAACAATCGTAGATCAAGGATCTCTCTACTGATGATCAGTGAACCCCTACTGTGCTTGCTCCCCTGTGGAGTTCTTCTTAAATGTGTTTATATATATATATATTTATATATATATATATATATATATATATATATATATATATATATATAATTAGGACTGTACCGAATATTCGCTTTCGTATTTGCTTCGGGGCCGAATAGTGGACATAATAACTATTCGGTATTCAGCCGAATAGTTGTGGTCGGGCCGAATACGAATAGTGGTTCCCTTACACCCGTTTCTGGACTGGTGGCAAATAAACATATCAAGATTTCCCACCTTGCTTCATACTGTCAAGCATTATCTTTGTGCACCACCTACGAGCGTACCAAGAGAATGTCTGTTTAGTATAGCTAGAAATACCTTCAGTGAGACAAGAAGCTGCCTTAATGCTGACAACATGGAACACAGTTTTTTTTTTTTTTAAAGCTAATGCCGCTTTTATAGATTAACTAAACTGTCAGTGACAATTTACAGGTTTAGTTACTTGTTATCAAACTAAGAATACTTTCATTCCTAGGTATTAGTTACCACAGACTTACTGACTGAAGGATTAAAGGACTTCCGGTTAAAATGGACGCTAGACAGCGGCGCCGTTCGGAACAGAGGCAAATTGTTTGCTTCTGCCGGACGGTGGCCGATGCATTTTTGCTCCATTTGTAGACTGGATATAGTTTCGTCGCCCAGCTTCTGAGTTGAATGCATGGCGTGACCCTGTGAGCTGCGGATTGCATTTGGAATGTTTTTTCGACTGTGACCAACGTGGTGGTGTGAATTGTAGATTCAGAAAATGGCGCGATGCCTGTCGTTCAATGCTGGCGGGACCCGTATTGAAATTGATCACGCGGACAACTGCTGATCTGTTGACGACAAGTTCTGCTATCATCAATGATGAACTGCGTTTCTAATGTTGGACTGTTGGACTGTTTGTGTTAGCACTTCGGATGGCTACCATATGCTTTAATGCGAGTGTATGCTAGATATGCTGAGACAGCAGTCTGTCAATCTTTCTACAAGGGACTGTGATAGACATTCTGAGTGTTTTTCGCTGGCACAGGAGCGGAGCAAAGATGAGGCGACCCGTTTGCTATGAAGCTGAAACTAAGACTACCAGACTACTACCAGACTGACTGAAGGATGCAAAACATGAAATCTTTTTAAATGTTTACTGTTCTGTACTACTTGTTGTGAAGTAAAACTTCAGCGTAGATTTGACATTATGGATGTTTTTTTTTTTTTAGATCGAATTTATACACCATTCGAAAGTGGAAGAATGGGCTTCAGTTTGAATAGTGGGAGGACAGAAGTAATGGTGGTATCAAAGAAAAAAATTATTCCTTAATGTGTAATAAAAGTCAAAGGTTTTATTCTGGGACAAGTACAGAAATGTAAGTATCTAGGCTAATGGATAACATCAGATGGAAGATGCATTACTGAAATGAGAAACAGAATAGGACAGGCAAAAACTGCATTTTAAACAAATGAAGAACATCTTATGCAATATAACTCTGTCATTAAAGGTTAGAAAAAGAATTATTGTTTGCTACATACATCCAGTTTTAACATATGGCTGGGAGTCTTGGACAATCGGTAGGCAGGCCTAACAATTTCTTGAGGCCTCAGAGATGTGGTTTTACAGAACAATGTTAAAAATACCTTGGACACCAAGAGGTTTTAAAAGAGGCGGGAGCCCGAAGACAACTACTCACAAACATCAGAAGGAGACAGTCATCAGTTTTCGGCCATGTTATAAGATGAGGGAAAATGGAACATGTTGTGACCACCGGAAAGATCTGTGGAAGAAGGGATGGAGGAAGACAAAGAGAGAAGATTCTTGACAGTCTTGTTGCATGGCATGGATGTGTGTCAGCACACGAACTAATAATTGCTGCAGAAGATCATAGATTGTGGCGAGGCAAAGCACCTGATGATGATGATTCACTATTTGTATTCGTATTCGGCCGAATAGCTGGTCCAGTTATTTGTATTCGGCCGAATAGTGAAAATCACTATTGGGTACAGCACAAATATATATATATATATATATATATATATATATATATATATATATATATATATTATATATATATATATATATATATATATAGAGAGAGAGAGAGAGAGAGAGAGAGAGAGAGAGAGAGAGAGAACAGGATAGAGAAAACAAGTCAGAGAGGAGAGAGAGAGAAAAAAAGAGAGAGTCATTATTATTAATATTCTTTTGTATGTAGTTTTATATTGTTCTCCTTTGACGATAAACATTAGATATATGTAGTAACAATGTGGGTCACAAACAGGACGGTGATGGTGCACTTCATCGGCACACCACAGTCCTATCTTGTTGGGTGGCTCCTGTGGAACACATCTGTTCACGCTGGCTGGCAAAGCCTAGACAGTTCTATAGGAAAAACTCTGCAGTCTACTTTCGTGCACCGCAACCACATACTGCAGAACCAATAAGAACACTTCTATGTGAGTGTTCACTGAGTTTACAGTGGCTAGTTCTGAGCATATAATTGTTATCTGTGAGTTTCTTTCAAGCCTGTAATTGTTGTCTTACTATAATTCTGATCTGCGTGTTCCTATCAAGCCTGTTAATGTTATTATTATTCTCTGTAACTGTAGTATCATTTCTTGTTTGTTTTCTTGGCGACTTTAATGACACATGTGCCTCTGAGGCAGATGGTGTGCACAAGGTTCCCTTCAGTCTCTGCAAGCTCGTCTGCATTTTTTTTCCAGAAATAACGCACAAGCTAATCTTCACTGCAGGACTAGCATTGTTCTTCTGACAATAATTCTGATGTCATTTTCGTTTTCAATTTAATAAATGATGCTATCTTGGGCAATGCGATGATTTGAAGGACTGATTTCGAGTCCGTAAAATGACACTAATTATTCAGTCTCAGTGTACTATTGTGAGTCTGCAAAATTGAAAAGTAGGTTGTCGTCTATGCTCTGAAGTTGTTGCACATTTCTCCTAATACTGTGGAGCGTCAGTAAGTTGCCAGTGGTATGAAACAATGTAAACTCCAATGCCTCCAGTTTACTTGTTTCCTTATGAGAACAATATGTAAACACACTGTCAAAAAAGTGGAGGAGTACTGATTTTTGAACTTGAGAGCATGTTAAGTTAACATGATTTATTCCTTTTGTTTTAAGATGATTATTTTTAGCACATACTATTTATTGCCACATTTATTAGACAAGTAATGCGGTAAGGCTAGTCAGTGTGTCATAAACATTCTGCATGTCTTTTTATCTATCTATCTATCTATCTATCTATCTATCTATCTATCTATCTATCTATCTATCTATCTATCTATCTATCTATCTATCTATCTATCTATCTATCTATCTATCTATCTATCTATCTATCTATCTATCTATCTATCTATCTATCTATCTATCTATCTATCTATCTATCTATCTATCTATCTATCTATCTATCTATCTATCTATCTATCTATCTATCTATCTATCTATCTATCTATCTATCTATCTATCTATCTATCTATCTATCTATCTATCTATCTATCTATCTATCTATCTATCTATCTAATCTTGTCTGTATGTCTGTCTGGCTGGCTGGCTGGCTGGCTGGCTGGCTGGCTGGCTGGCTGGCTATCTATCTGCTGGTGAGTGAGAGTATTTGTACTACCGTGTTTGTGAAATTTTAAGTGAAACGTATTAGGGAACAGTAGCTGGAGATGGAAAGAACAGTACACTCCCCTTTATTCTTGACCTACTTTATTCCCAAGCATAACACTTTATATCTTTACTGGAGCATCTGCTTTTAAAAATAAAAAGGAATTTACCAGAAGACCTGGTGGAAGTGCGTTGAAGCATACCTTTGGCGTAAGCTTGGTGAATGACAAAATATTAATTTAACAGTGGAAACAAAGCAAAAGGTAGATTATGAGAGGACGTGTCACGGCCAGACAACCTATAGAAATGAATGGTGATCATCTGTTGGATCTGTCTGTTACTAGGAACAGAAAAAATCAACAAATATTAAACTACTGACATTCCAACCCTCTTAGTGGACATCAAAAGTAGGCATTGCGAAAAAAAAAAAAAAAACATTCGTTGAAGTGCATTTTCTGTATCGTTTGTTGCTGGCAAGGTAATAAGAGATTAAGATCCACAGATGGTTAACACTCTCCTGGTTAGTTTCCATACCGAACTAGTATAAAATGGATGTTATGAAATGTCATGGATATTAGAGGCAGCCGGTGTAGTTTTGACAGGCGTCTATTTGAGCACCGTTTAGTCTGTACAAAGGTGAATCTACCGACAATGTCCAATGAGGCCTTCAAACATGGACTGCGTACATTACTTTTACGATGAATTATTCATACGAAGTCCAGTGCATCTGCCTGAAAGCAAGGAACAAACGGTCTGCATACAAATAAGCCAGATTTGTAAATGGATGTGCACGCAAAACTCAAGTTATGGAACAAAATGAAGTGGATAAAACAGCCAGAATTGTCTGCCTGAGTTCACAGCCATTAAACGCTAATAAAAAGAAAAAAGAGAAGAATAAGAAGAAGAAGAAGAAGAAGAAGAAGAAGAAGAAGAAGAAGAAGAAGAAGAAGAAGAAGAAGAAAAAGAAGAAGAAGAAGAAGAAGAAGAAGAAGAAGAAGAAGAAGAAGAAGAAGAAGAAGAAGAAGAAGAAGAAGAAGAAGAAAAAGAAGAAAAAGAAGAAGAAAAAGAAGAAGAAGAAGAAGAAGAAGAAGAAGAAGAAGAAGAAGAAGAAGAAGAAGAAGAAGAAGAACAAGAACAAGAACAAGCAGAAGCAGAAGCAGAAGAAGAAGAAGAAGAAGAAGAAGAAGAAGAAGAAGAAGAAGAAGAAGAAGAAGAAGAAGAAGAAGAAAAAGAAGAAGAAGAAGAAGAAAAAGAAAAAGAAAAAGAAGAAGAAGAAGAAGAAGAAGAAGAAGAAAAAGAACAAGAACAAGAAGACGAAGAATGACGAAGAAAAAGAAGAAGAAGAAGAAGAAGAAAAAGAAGAAGAAGAAGAAGAAGAAGAAGAAGAAGAAGAAGAAGAAGAAGAAGAAGAAGAAGAAGAAGAAGAAGAAGAAGAAGAAGAAGAAGAAGAAGAAGAAGAAGAAGAAGAAAAAGAGATACAAGAAGAAGAAGAAGAAGAAGAAGAAGAAGAAGAAGAAGAAAAAGAAGAAGAAGAAGAAGAAGAAGAAGAAGAAGAAGAAGAAGAAGAAGAAGAAGAAGAGAAAAGAAGAAGAAGAAAATGAAAAAGAAAGAAAAAGGCACACACAAAAAAGAAGAAGAAGAAGCAGAAGAAGAAGAAAAAGAACAAGAAGAACAAGAAGAAGAAGAAGAAGCTTGGTCTGTGCACAGATTATTGCTTCAAACTGAACACTGCAAATATCTCTACAAAACATATTTCAGAATCCACTTGTAAAAACGCGCGAAGAAGAAGATAAAATATCATTATCTTATATTTTATCCTCAAGCTGTATTATTTTTATTTTCTACCATTCTCAATGGTACACGGTAAGTGTACTAGAAGTGTCAAATTGCAAACCAATTCTGACTGAATTTTCTGAATGTAGCATTAAGAGTTGGGACACGTTGCTGACATTTTCAAGCGCTGGTTCGAATGTATGCAGGGCCTGGTGAAGATGAACTTTGTGGTTGCGGTGTATTGTCAGCATCGTTTAATGTGCGATTTGTGTGCTTTTCCCCCTTTATTATCACCTAATGGAGCATAGGCCATCAACTAACTCCAAATCGATCTATACTCTATTTCATGAACTTCCTCTTTATTTATTTATTTATTTATTTATTTTTTAGTTTTACTCTCTAGCTTTTTTCCTCCATAATTTTTTTTTTTTTGGGGGGGGGGGGGGGTGGGGGGTGTCTGTCTTTATTTCTAGGCCCTTGTCGGTTCTCGTGCCAAGAGAATGTCCTAGTAACGGCGAAAGCAATGAAGCCAGTGTGATGTCAAGCACATTTTCTATAGTGTCCACTGGTCTAAATGAGTCTAGTGTAATATGCCCTACGCGTCATCGCATCATCATTCTAACTGTATTTAATCTATGATGTTTGATATAGGATGTCACTTCAATTTTTTTTTTTTTTTTTTGGTGACACATCGTTCAAGGCTCTGTTCTTAATAACTCTATCGGTTCTTACACTAATTAACTGGGATTTAAAAGTCATAATACTGATATCAGGCATTTTGCATTGTCTTAAATGGCTTGGCCTCTCTCTCTCTTTCTCTCTCTCTCTCTCTCTCTCTCTCTCTCTCTCTCTCCCTTTCTCTCTTTCTTCCTTTCTTTCTTTCTCTCATTCTTGCTCTCTATCTATAAAACGACAGGCTGCTGAAAGCAGGAACTCCGTGTTGTGATAACTCATTCTGTCATAGACTACAGTCTGGCATCATCCTAGAGCAGGGTGAGGAGTGGGAGAGGAAGAAAGAACGAACAAACGGACTTTATTTTAATTCGTAAAATTATAAATATCAGTTTATTATTTATAATGGTATAATTTGTTTAAAAAAAAAACGGTAAAGTATTCTACAGTGTTTCCAACCATTTTAGTCTGTTAGCTCCCATGATGCCAGTGATTAATGGTGATTTAAACAGATTATGTGTTACGTTGTTGCTTCTCACTCTCCATTCCCCGCTGTTAGCATCTTTGATGGGTCCAAAGATTTGTCGTAAGACTGTCGTGAAACCTGTTATAAGGCCTCATCTCTTTTTTTTTCTGTTTCAAGTTTTAGAGCCATATAAAACGACTAGTCTTATCAACGTTTTATATATTTTGATCTTCGTGTTGCGAGAGATACTTTGACTTCAGCAGATGTTGAAGGACATAGTACACTTTATTTCTAAATTGTTTTCTAGATTGTATTTCTTCTCTCAGCATGTTGGAGCAGTTGAAGTTTGCACCCAAGTACTTATGTTTCCGTCCGTTTGATTTTAATATTATCGACTTGGATGTGGCCGGAGTTTATATTCTTTCCATGTCTAGTTAGTATTCGTACAGAATAGTAAACATTTAGAAACATTTTATGTTCTGCATCCTTCAGTCAGTCAGTGGTTACTAATAACTAGGAGTGAAAGAATCCTAAGTAGTATAACAAGTAACTAAACTTGGAAATTGTCACTAACAGCTCAGTTAATGCATGAAAGCTGCATTAGCTTTCAACAAAACCAATCGTCATATGTTGTCAATATTAGGGCCGTGTATGCAGAAGCGGGTGTAAGGTAACTACTATTCGTATTCAGCCCAACCGCAACTATTCGGCTGAATATCGAATAGTCAATAGGTCCACTATTCGGCCCCGAAGCGAATACGAAGCGAATATTCGGTACAGCCCTAGTTCTGGGGTTCCTTGAACACCCTTCCCATCCCCTTTTCCAATCTTTAAGGAATGGGTGCTGAGCTCCCAATAATAAGCATTAACCCTATTTATTAAAGCAGACTTATTTCCATCATTAATCCAGCGACTTTATCAGCTTCCAGTGGATTAATAGAGCGCTTTTGGCGATGTTCTGAGTTCTATGATGGCAGTTCTTACATCCACAATCACCAAAACAATAAATAGCCTGTGTTAGTTTTCTGTCCTGTCCGTGTTTATCCAAGCTTAGAACAACAGTGCCAGCGGTTGGTGTTAGGCCGTAAGTGTTATCAGTGAATACAGTTTGCTGGGTGTCGGAAATGATGGTGGGATATGTAGGAAGTTGTTCACATAGGCCCTGGAACCTGGGTTTCCCTATTTCAAGTATGTTATTATGTTCACTTCCATTCAGCACTACGATGGTGATTACAGTGGTGGCAGCGATGATGATGATGATGATAGCGTTAGTGTTGATGATGGTGATGACGACGAGGATGTTTATAATGATGTGATGAATAGCAAATAAATATTTTAAAAAATATACCTATATCATATAAAATGTGTGAAAAATATTGTACAGGATACTTTTTATGCAAACATCCTAGCCCTCTTACAAAATTATTTGATGTTGGGGGATGGGGGAGGGGGGGGGGAACTAAGGCACTCACACTTGAGCCCTCTCCCACTCAATAATTTACCTACAAAATGTGTAAGGTGTTAAATAGGGCGTGATCTGTGGAGTTTCCAGGTTTTTTTTCCATAACTGGGATGGATTGAGGGGGGGGGGGGGGTGGGGTGGGTAAGAAGTCTGAACCCCTACCCAATCTCTGTCTAAGTTGTGAGGGGGATAGGTTTGGCAGTGGGGCCTGGGCGTTGAACCCGACCACTCCACCTCCGCCTCACTTTCCCTAACCACCACCAAATGTTTAGTGTCTTGGCGGGTGGGAGTCGTGGGGATTGTACATTTCGTGGACATCAAAGTCTCACTAAAGAGTAATGCATTCTAGTTTGGTTGAAATATTTTCCACTATACCCATCGATTAGGCGGTGTCCGTGGCTAAGGCGTTGCGAGTCCGAATCGAAAGCCAGCATACCGCGATCGAAACCCACTGTAGGCTGCGTGGATTTTTGTCGTGGTATGGGATTGCGCAGGTGGACCCAGCCTAAAATGGGTACCAGGATGGGCTGTCCTGGGAAAGTAAAGACAGCCGGCGTAATGCTGACCACATTACCCACAGAGTGCTGATGGTCTGTGAAAATATGGGACGCTCTGCCCGATGCGCCGAAAGGCGTGAAAAGGGAACTTATTTTATTTACTTAACCCATCGATTAAATCTTTACTGCGGCAGGTTTTGTTGTTAGACTGGTGATGAATTTATTCTAGCGCAGTCTTATTTCTGTTTTTATATTGACCAAATATAATACACAATCTATTTGGTTGTATTCCTGAAATATGTTTATGTGGATTTTTATTGTGTGCATGATTATCGGCAAGCAGATACCCTATTTTATTTTCAAAGAATTGTCATTTCTTCCCTCTAAAGAACGAACGAAGGATGTGTCCTGTGATGCCAAGCCTTCAGGTTATGACACCCCTGATTCTTTGGTTTTCACCACTGAAATGTACTGAACAAATGATTCTTGTTTAAAGAGCAGACACGTTAGTTCGCATGATGTGATAGGACATGGTAAAAGACAGTATGACATTGTCTCTAAACCATCGCCCCAATATTTCATTAAAACGCATTGACGAGAGGCTGCAAAGGCTACTAAAAGGCAAATATAACGGTCAAAGTGGGTAAAATTAGGACTTACATTATAATTATGGTTCTTCTTCTTCTTCTTCTTCTTCTTCTTCTTCTTCTTCTTCTTCTTCTTATTCTTCTTCTTCTTCTTCTTTTTCTTCTTCTTCTTCTTCTTCTTCTTCTTCTTCTTCTTCTTCTTCTTCTTCTTCTTCTTCTTCTTCTTCTTCTTCTTCTTCTTCTTCTTCTCCTTCTTTTTCTTCTTCTTCTTCTTCATTCCAAGCCAATGAGAGTTTTTTTTGTTTTTTTTGTTGATGATATTAACCCACCTCTATTCATGGCGCTGAATATTAGACGGGCCTGAGTTCCCAACTGGTGAATCCTTGAACAAAAATATTCATTCGTTCTGTGATTGGCCCTCTCTTTCCAGTTTAGGTCTGCTTGTATTTTACCTCTGCATCATAATGACTGATATTAGTATAAAACATGCATAAACGACTCTTAATTTCCACCAGCTGAGCATCAGACATATGATGCCAAATTCCTTTTTGTGTCGATCTGCCGCCTACCGAAGGGTGCTGTGCTCATAATCACACCGGTCGCCTTTACTTCGCAGGACATTACCTGGTATTATTTTTTTTAGTCCGAGTCGACAGCTGAGCCAATTTCATTTAGAGAAAGGGAAAACAAAAACACGGAGTCTAATCCCAGAAGGCGAGCGTCTAACCACTAAGCTGCAGCGGCCGCCCTAACTATGATACAAGTATGTTGAAAATCTTAGCAATCTGCAAAAACTTCTGTTATACTGTTGTGCCTAAATAATGGCGGCGATAACGATTGCAATAAGGTTGATTGTGTGATGGTTGTGGTGGCTGTAATAATAATGCTGGGATGGTTGTGGTGGCTGTAATGATAATTTTGTGGTGGCTGTAATGATAATGTTGTGGTGACTGTAACGATAATGTTGTGGTGGCTGTAAAAATGATGCTGAAATGGTTGTGGTGGTTGTAATGATAATGTTGTGGTGGTTGTAGTGGTTGTAATAAAGGTGCTGTGATGGATGTAATGATTCTGCTAGGATGATTTTGGTAGCTGTAATGATAATGTTGTGATGGCTGTAATTATGAGCTGGGATGATTGTGGTGGCTGTAATGATGATGTTGTGATGGCTGTAATGATGAGCTGGGATGATTGTGGTAGCTGTAATGATGATGTGGTGGTGGCTGTAATGATGAGCTGGGATGACTGTGGTGGCTGTAATGATGATGTTGTGGTGGCCGTAATGATGAGCTGGGACGGCTGTGGTGGCTGTAATGATAATGTTTTGGTAGCTGTATTGATAATGTTGTGGTGGCTGTAACGATACTGTTGTGGTGGCTGTAACGATAATGTTGTGGTGGCTGTAATGATAATGTTGTGCTGGCTGTAATGATAATGTTGTGATGGCTCTAATGATAATGTTGTTGTGGCTGTAATGATGATGTTATGGTGGCTGCAATGATAATGTTGTGGTTGCTGTAATGATTATGTTGTGATGGCTGTAATGATAATGTTGGGGTGGCTGTAACGATAATGTTGTGGTGGCTGTAATGATAATGTTGGGGTGGCTGTAACGATAATGTTGTGGTGGCTGTAATGATAATGTTGGGGTGGCTGTAACGATAATGTTGTGATGGCTGTAATGATAATGTTGTGGTTGCTGTAACGATAATGTTGTGATGGCTGTAATGATAATGTTGTGGTGGCTGTAATGATAATGTTGTAGTGGCTGTAATGATGATGCTGTAATGGTTGTGGTGGCTGTGATGATAATGCCGTAGTGGTTGCGGTGGCTGTAATAAAGATGCTTGAATGGTTACAGTAGCTGTAATGATGATGTTGTGATGGCTGTAATGATGATGCTGTGATGGTTGTGGTAGCTGTAATAAAGATGCTGTGATGGTTGCGGTGGCTGTAATGATGATAAGAGGGGTATTGGTGGCTGTTTTAAATTAGCATCGTTATTTAGCTGGAAATCAGCTAGAAACAAAAACGTTTTTCTTTATTTATTTTGGACTGCTGTAGAACCTTCAAAAAAATGATATAAACATAGGTCTTTCCCAATATCTGCGCCCATGATGACGTCACAGTTCAGTCTAATATTTTCGAGGGTGGAAAGAGCGGGTGTCCCAGGTTTCTGATGCTTTTAACTACCCTAAAACATCTAGAACTGGGCCCAACACCAACCCACCTACGTCCCACGAGATAGTACAGCCTAGGTCCCACAACTGCATGCAGCCTAGGTCCCACGACTGCATGCAGCCTGTCTACCAACCCCTAAAATGTTCGACTGTCTGTTTGGTGGGAGATACTGGTATAGAACAGAAACACTTTCTGTAGCATACGTTATTTTGTTAAAGTGTTACTGTTGTTGTTTTTTTCCTAGCATACAATTTAGAAACGCATAAGAGATTTACAATTGGTTTAAATCAATGTTTTTCATGCAATGTTATTTGGATGACACACTTTAAAATAAAAATAAAAAGCCAACATGTTATTGTCTTTCATAAAAATTCCTTCTATGTAATTAATAAATAGCCCTTTAAAACACTTTCTAAGTTTGACTTTAATATGTATGCCGATTTCGTAATCAAGCAAATGTGTATGTATGGATGTGTATGTTTATAATTAGCATGTAGTGCAGTACATAGTATAGCTGAATTCACATTTACAGATCACCGAAAAACGAATTTTACTTCTTGCGGTATTTACTAAACAAATTAAAGCTAATCTGTAATGGAAATAAACCAATGTCCTCATTGTTTGCTAGTGATGTCGTGCCTGAAAGTTGGAAACAATCGGGCAAGAGGTAGACATCGACACACATGGGAAGATAACAGCAAAGATGGACGAACAGCAATCTGAAAAAGTAGACATAGAGGGCGAAAGGGCGTGTTTGAATTCCACTGCACCAAACCTTCTGTGTGTGGGGACAGCAACTGAATAGCTCACTGATGGCATGCCTAGAATTATCTATTGTTTAAGCGGTTTCTATATCAGTCTAAGACTTCAGTTCAGAGTTTATATATATATATATTCCGGTATGCAGATCTTCACTAGACTCTGGTCATTAAATCGGTCAATAATTTAGAGCAACAGATGGGATGGTTCAGCCATCTGACGAGAATGTCCTGGTACCAGCTGCCACAGAGAGCCACTGTAAAGAAATATAATGATCACAGTGAAGAGGGATCAAGGCATCAATAAGAGCCTTCAAAAATATTAACCAGCTTTTTACTTCGAGAAGTAACTGAAGGAAGGGAAGAAGAGGTCGAATATGTAGATCCAAAAACATAGTGACTAATTCGATATGCATTCAGGCTATCGCTTGAAAGCCTGTTATTCTGCTCAAATATATGCTGTCTCAAAACATACATGCCCATCTTTACCTTAGACACGTAAGGAGTGAGAAAGGATCAAAAACTAAATTACCTTTTTGTTCAATAAAATGTTTTTCTACCTGCAATCATTCGCTCTACATAATTGTGCTAATGGGCAAACACACCAACGAGTGAATGTTGCATTGAAGGATCAATATTGTTATATGCAAGCAGATATGAAAATCTGGCTTGTTTATTTAGTGTTACTCACAGAAGAGAGCATGAAAGACCTTAATATTCGAAGTGCGGATGTATGTGCCCAGAGGACTGAGGTGAAGATATTAGTGTCCTTACACATAATCCAGTGTTAGAGGTGTACCGCAGACAAGTGTTATTCATTGAATAGATCTACCACTTGATAGAATAGTATTATTTATTTATGTCAACGACGTGGCATTTATGCTATTACTAACATGGACGTAAGTATAGCATAATATATCTGTTGCCAGTAAAAGTAATAATATTTATTCATTGACATCAAAAGGGGTTGTTACTTAAGAAAATAATTTTATTTTTTAAGGTTAATAATACGAAGCATCAGCTGTGAAAAAAAAAAAAACATGATAGGAAAATATGTGTTTAAAAAAATTATAAACATAAATTCTTTTCTAATTTCAAGACTTGCATTGTTTTGTTGTAGTCATCTCATTTCGTCACCTGATTCAAAAAAGCATGTACTTACATTTCTGCATTACCATCAGCTGGATTATTTGTTTTATTGTTTCCAATAATTCAAATGAATTTTTTTTTAACCACACCACTACTTGTGTAAGATTTAAAGCCACAGGTTACTGAAAAAAATGTATAGAAAAAAGTATTGTCTCTCAAATCAGCTATTGTTTTATGTTTACGGTCAAAGAGCGCTTTGTACTGAGATTGAGAGCAAACAAGAATGAGTTTAACGATTTTATCTTCTTCTTCTTTTCTTCTTCTTTTTTCTTCTTCTTCTGCTTCTTTTTCTTCTTGTTATTATTTTTATTATAGTAAAGTAATGGACCCTTTCCCACGCCTTTAGGCGTATAGGGCATATAGGACTAGACCTATATTTTATAGACCAACGACACAAGATGTGTGATTTGGTCAGCATCATGCCGGCCGTCTCTACTTTCCGGGACTGCACCCGGTACCCACTTAAGGCTGGGTCGACCTGGGAGCCAAGGTCATTTTTTAAGAAAAGGCCGGCTCCGCCAGGACTCGAACCCACGACCTTCCGATCCGCGTCTAACCGCTCTAACTCCCATTATTATTATTATTATTATTATTATTATTATTATTATTATTATTATTATTATTATTATTATTATTATTATTATTATTGCTAGACTGCTACCGCTTAATCTTATTTATCTTTTTCTCCTCCTCTTCATCATCATCATCCTCCTCCTTCATCAATGTCTTCTTCTTCTTCTTCTTCTTCTTCTTCTTCTTCTTCTTCTTCTTCTTCTTCTTCTTCTTCTTCTTCTTCTTTTTCTTTTTCTTCTGCTGTTGCTGCTTCTTCTTCTTGCGATTATTATAATAATACTTATTCTTCTGCCACTTCTTCTTCTGCTTTTTCTTTTTCTTCTACTCCCCTTCTTCTCCTCCTCATCCTCCTCTTTCATCAGTTTCTTTTTCTTCTTCTTCTTCTTTTTTCTTCTTATTATTCTTCTGCATCGTCTTCTTCATCTTCTTCTTCTTCTTCTTCTATGTGCAGAGATTGGCCAGCAGGTGCCACAGAGGTGGAAATTGAGCAATTAATTCAAGATAATGCTCGCTCAGAGGATTTGATCATTTACACAGACGGTTCAGTGTCAAGAGGCAAAAAAAGTGCCATGGGATTCATAGCAAAAGTTAATAGTCGACGTTTGGTGCAGGGGAGCCTAGCATATGATACCACAACATCCAGCTCAGGAATGGAGGTAGAGGCAGTCACTGCAGCTTTCCCCTGGCTTGAGAACACTACACACACACATACACACACATACACACACACACACACACACACACCGTGATTGTAACTGATTCAGAAAGCATGCTGAGGAAGATCACAGCAGGTATGCTTCGTGCAGAGTGGCATGCCTCGCTGCGGAAGACACGGGTAAGGAGTATTGTCTGGATTTCTTCACCGTGGAACACCGGTGTGTTGGGAAATGAACAGGTGGACATACTGGCTGGCTCTGCACAACTTGGGGGAATACTGATACATGATTAGGCAGACGTGGTTGGTGCCTTGTGCGAGAGCGTGCACAGTTCGGAGGAGCAGATGGATCACCACAGTCTGGTGAGATTGATGCAGCGGGGAGGACAAGAGGTTCTGGCAGACGCTCGAGGCTCAGAGGAAAGGCAAGAAGGACGTTTAATCAAAATGCTACTGGCACCATTAGTATCGGAACTTTTCGCTGGCTGCTGAAGATGGGGACGTAGCGATTATGGGAATGCTCCGAGTGCTGTGATGTCAGTTCTTGAATCAACTCAAATCAAATCTTCTTCTGTGTTAGCCCTTGAAAGGCCTGCCACGTAATCAACGCATCCAATTAAAGCGAATTTTTGAAATTTTATATTAAATTTTTTATCTTGGAAAACTGGTAAACACATCAGTTTCCTGCGGGTTTAATTGAAGGGATTTGTTTTACAAAGAATGTTCAAAATGCCGTGCAGTCAACATGAGTAATCTTTATGTGTTGAAGACACGAAAGACAAATAATTTGTCATACACACCAGGAAGAAGCAGCCATTTCTTACTAAATTTGGTATATATATAAATTTTTAATATCCAGAAACCAAATGTTGTTAACTATTTGGCTCGATTCGATAGATATCGCAACCGTATGGCCTTGATTCTATGATAGATACTGTAAATCTGGGACAAATGTGGCTTTTCTGCCAACCCCTGGGCGTGAACCCGGAACACAAGGCGTTCGTCATCCGGTCGCAGCACAGTCAGGTTTAACCGACTACGCTAGCGAGTCGAGCTTGGTAGAGATAAAATTGTAGCGTGTTACCCAGTGGAAATATTTATGAAAAAACTTTCTGAAAGAAGCAGAAAGTAGTAAAGAATTATGGATACTAATTTGTGTCAGCGTGGAATGGTGTCACCACTCGTACTGCCACATGCGTTTAGAAATCACGAGAGGTTGAAGAGCCTTATCGCCCACGACCGTCGACAATATCTTGATAGATGATAATATTTATGATGATCATTCAAAACAATCAGAAGCTCAACAGTGTACTTTGGTACTTTGGCGGAATGGGGACAGAAACATGTTTGTACTTGTAAACAAATAACGGGTGCGTCTAACGAGTTTAAAGGAACTGTCGTGCTGGTCAATATTGACCTTGACCTCATGGTCGACCTAGCCCTTAATGGTTAAGTACTGGCGAGTAAATTATTCAAGTAACAGAAAGTTTATTGATCGGCACTCATAGAAAGAAGTAGAAAGATAGAAGAACACACTGGACAACATAAAAATCGAGAGCTTTAGTTCGAGTAAAGGCGCCCACAGAGTGCCGATTGTTCTATTTAAAAAAAAAGTCTGGTCCTATAGGCCTAGTCCACCCGAAAGCACGAAAAAATGGCTCTGTTACAAAAGAGCCCAAGTGATGGCCCAGTAGGGTCTATTCAACGGAGCACATTAGGGTAACAAGTGAGACTGAGCGTGTTAGTGGAACAACTACATGTGACCCAAGGAGTTAAGTATAAAAAAAACCGAGGCGGAAGAAAAAGTATGGGGAGGGGTGTGTGTGTTAGGGGGGGGGGGGGTGTGGGGGGGGGGAGAGGGAGAGAAGGAGGTCTACCTAGGCTTGAATGAGTTACCTTGATCTTCGGTATTCAACCCTTAGAACTTGGTCTTACGTTGATGACGCGGCTTGCAATTGTAGCAGTGTGAGATTTACTGGTTAACTGCACAGGTTTGTGGGTGCGTGTGTGTGCGCGCGAGTGTGTGGGTGTGTGTGCGTGCGTGCAGTCAACACGTTTCTTTACTGTCTCACAGCGGTTGAATATCTCATCAACCTCTCGTAATTATCTTCTGTATATAGACAAGCTTAAGGTGGCAGCGTCATGAGGAATCTCCTAAAGCAGATGCAGTCCTGTGTGGTTTCCATAGCGAATTCCCAGGATTGCCTCACAATAAGTAGCTCTTTAAAATACCAAAGTAAATCTATGATTTTACTAATTTCTGTAATAATCATTTTCACTTGTAACGTGTGCGGTTGCACCTGATACCCCATCACAACCTCACGGCTGTACGAATTATTTTGATACTTGGAGACGTCTGTTCATGTACCTGAAAACTCTAGTTCCACACTTTTGCATCATAGTCTGTGGTAGCTACACAACTTCTTCCTATTCTGTGTGTAATTAATACCCAGTGCTAGATCAGCTTCTAACTTGTCTTTGTGTAATCAATATACAGGCAAAGTGCACCGTGTTAAAATTCTATATTTTGATTGTGGCATTGCATAACAGTGTCTGTATGTGCCAATAAATTCTTTCTTCCTGTGGTTTAGGCGTCCCTCTTGTACTTGCATCAAGGCACGCGAAAGCACTGTACCTTTTGTATTTGCATCGTGAAAGCACTGTCTGGTTATATTTTTAACAGGTTCTCTCAGTATTTAACGCATAGAGTGATTACTTCATTCTCCCCTCTTAACTCACAAGGATGTGTATTTCGATCCATGAACTTCACATGTATAATTATATCATATCGTTTTACTCCTTTAATCTACTTTTTAAACCAATTAATGAATGTTTACAGTTTATTCGTATTTGTGTCAGCCATAATCCGCGTTTCTTATCCATCCATAAAGCAATATTTATTTTATTTTGGCATGAAATACTGTTCTTAAATTTCATCATTTAATTTCCTAATGACGACGGTAACGGATCTCATTGGGAAATTCGCTGCTGACAAATAACTTTATGTGTCAGGTTATAAAGGTATAAGAGAAAACTTATGGATTTATGGGCAAGCTGGTGCGACATCTCTGAAACAACGGAGCTATGTAATAATCTGTTATACTGAAAACCTTCAGGGAATGAGGAGCTTTATACCATTTTTAAAGGATCTTCCTTTAGTAGTGCTCATAAATATATTTTGGTACACAGACCAAATACATTAGCTAGCGGTACTGAACGTTCCACAGTACGAAAAACCAGTGAGCTAATTTATTTCTCGACTCAGTTCCCCCGAAACTACTTTGCGCTAAGAATCATGTACAGCCCTACATCGAAACATCATGAATACATGTCTCTAGTCTCACTGCCGCAGACCAAAACCAAAAACAAAAAGAGCCTTTTCTAAGTACGTAAGTAAATAAATTGTACCCTATCAGTACGTCACAGGACGGGATAAATACCCGGTGACACAAAGTGTCGCTACGCAGATGAGAATCAACCGTGGAGAGATTCCAGAGAGCCCGTTCAACCTTTAGGTTATATTAGGGCCCCAGGCGACAGCCAGGGTGGGGTTTCATAATAACGAAAAATTTCATCCCACTATGTCAAATCCCGGGTCTTTTATAACCTTCACGAACAATAGTGACTCGCAGGGCACATTCGGGGAGTTCCAATCTGCATACCTGCCAGTTTGAGTCCGCCAAATGATGCCAAATGATGCCAAACCAAATTGTTTTATCAGGCTAACAACCTATCCATACCACCCTGTTAAATTTAGAATTATCGACCTTGTAGTGGATGATAAAAAAAAAATCAAGTATAAACATAACACAGATTTACTCATAACACGATATTTTCGTGAGCTTATCTAAAATTACCATCATTCGAGATCCCTCTGGCCAGGCACACTTACCCAACTGAAGCCCTTCGGTTAATTACTAAATGTATCTGTTTAAGCTTTTTTTTTTTTTTGAGGGGGGGGGGGAGGGGGGGGGTTGTTGTTTTGCAGAAAGCACAATAATGAGAGGGAAATGAGGGGGAAAGGGGGTGGGGGGCAGATCGTACAGTGATGTTACACCTGCCACGAGGGCTATAGTTTCTCTCCCCTGTTCTAAAGAAGTAGATATTACAGGGTAGCCTGCTATGCATAACTGATAATGAAACGCCCCAAACTAGCTCAATGCAGGTGGTATTCAAGTTAATCTGAGCTGATTAAAAAATTTAACGTCTAGATCCAGAATCACTGAGGTGTTTTCGAGTATTTCACGACACCTTGCGTGTCCTTTGCCTGCCTGCCGAGAAGTGGGCCAGTTTACATTTCCAGAGGTGGCGTGATTCTTTTCATTTTTATGACAAATTAGGCGTTGAAGTCGACCCAACTTCAACGAACTGACACTGGCTAGTCTCTTCAGTTCTCAAGGTCTTTGCAAAAGAAAGGCGGCCCGTAAGACAGCGGGAAACTCCACATCATTTGTCATTGTCTACTGTTCGTGAAGAGCTAACACATCATTCCCTAATAGAAGCATATGGAGCGAAATTTTTTTACATGCATGTCTATGTCTTTTCCCAAGGGTTACTAGATTTAACAATGAAGAAAACTGGCCACTGTTGCCTCTGAAAGATTTTCCTTTTATTATTATTATTTATTTTTTTTTTAAACGAAAAACCTATCTAAGGATCGAGTAGAATTAACTCATCAACAGCATTTAGACACATAAACTGTCTGTGTTAAACATCGTAATGGCCTGTAGAGAATGGTAATGGCAGGTACAGTTTCATAGAAACGAAGCAGAAGCAGATCTCCACAAATGTGGATACAAGACATTGCAGATGCATTAGAAATGAAAGAAGACGGGACCGGAGAATTGGCTAGAGAAGAGAGCGAAGTGCGGTAAAGGACCTAGTTATTAATGATGATGAAAATCTATGAATTCTTCTTCTTATATGAGCCCTGAAAATAAATTGCATCTGTCAGAATGACGTTGGTATAGTGCCTAAATTCAGCCTTTGTCATCTTTATGTCCAACTAGCTGAAAAATGATGGTATGTATTTCTTTGAAGCTGCGTGCATCATATAAATTTCTAGTGGTAATCTCTCCCGTGTGGTGATTTAAACCCAGATAACTGTTTGGTTGGTAAGCGTTTAAGTCATAATGCTCTCGAAATAAGCTGGCACCTGTGAACAACAAATCATTTAAGATCACAGGTAGAAGAGTACGGGAAATATAATTTAATAGAGAAACAAGTGGCTGACATTAATTGTATTGTTGTCATCACCTAGGTGAAAATATCCAAAGTTTTCTATTACAGTTGAGGTGCACATGTCACAGTTTTGCGATTACTTTTAGAATATGAAGTTACATTTAGGAGTCGAAAAGAAATGAAAGTGCAGCATCGCAAGGTACAGACAGATAAGCATTAACAGAAAACTGATTAAATCATAAATGGCTTGTAAAAGTAAGTCTATGAAATGTCGAATTTACCGGTAATAAATAGGATTTGTATAATCAATTTTTCAATGATGAAAAATGAGATTCTCTTGATAATGAGAAAACTGGGGAAAGCCAAGAATACTTCATGCGCAGAAGAAGATGTACCAAAAGATAGTATGCATCCATTTTCGTCATCATCATTCTTTACGTCCTGTTAGACGTTACACGGGGCTCAAAGTCAATTCCTCAACTCCGCTCTATCGTATGAATCTCTAACGATTTCGGACGTGGATTTCAGTCTAGCGCTTTTAGATTCTCATATCTATTCTCAGTTTTATAATATAATGTTTGTGTCATATAACGTTGGTGTCCTGTGTCTTTATTAGAGTTGCCCTAATGAACTAAAAAGATACTCTGAAGTAGTTCATATGTTGAGATGTTGGCTCGCAATGGTCTATGTGGTATCCCACAGCTCCAGTGAACATCCAACCTAATCAAGGAGCGGCGCGACTCAAATTATGACATTACTGAATCTATAATAATTCCTAGGCGCAACTTGGTCTAACTTCCTCACTACTTAAAAGCCCCCAGACTAGATAGAAGTCCTTTAATAGTATAAATAACATGGTACATAATGTAATATAACACTACCACACTCATTTCAGCTAACTTAAAGAACTGTGACAGATTTGACACTAACCACTGAATGTAAAAGAACAGCATGTGATGTAATTAGTGCAACACAGATAAAGACACAAAAGAATGAATTCAGCAAAACAAAATAATCTCTCCATGGTCTGAAGAAAATCCTATTCATTACTGTCACATGGTTTGCCAATGCAACAGCAACTATCATCATGACTAGCACTCAGTATTATAGGTGACCGCAAACTCTGACCACCACAACTTATCTGTCCAGGAGGTCCTGCTCATCATGAATGCATCATCTTCCCAAGGTTGACAATGAGGATGGTTGAAGTCTGCAGATTCAGGATCACTTGTGATATAGTCAATATAGTTCTGGTTTTGACAGCACCTAATAATACACATGGAGGGGAAGGTTCCCTTTTATCAGTTAGAGTTTCAAGAAAGTTCTTCTACCCTCTAGGTAGTGGCAGTTGTTGGCAGCATTTAAAAAGTTCCTGGTTTGAGGACACTAGCTAATCGTAATCCTCAAGTAACCACTGACAGGTGATCAGTCTCCTGTAGGCTCAACTATTGTAGCATAAGAATGAATGAGGTGTTCACTGGGGATTCTTCTTAATGCCGGCTGTATATTGGTTTTACTTGATGCATTTGTGGACAATGATTGTTGACCTGGCCTCCAGAGAGGTCAGTTCTATCCTGTGACAAAGAGGGAAGCCAGAGTTAGCAAAACACCAATCAAGGTACGCTGTTTACCACCCATTCACATTTACTTAAGTTATCAGCTTAGATGTCTCTGCTAGGCTTTTATAGACCGATCAGGTCCATACACATATTCTCTGGGTCACTAGCAGTGAGGATAGAAAGAAACTATATTTTGTCTTATACTACTTCTTAGTGACAGGGATAGTTTGCATTTGCAAACATACAGAGGTATACCACCATTTCCTTTCCATGATAGGTTACCTATACTTACACACGTATACTTCGAATACAAGAAAATATATGTATGGAAGGTGTAGCAGCATTAGAAATACGACACACCATTCTCACAGCCTCCGAAGTCGTTGCTTTGTTTACATATGGTGAGAGGTTGACGTGACGTCATTCACGCCAATTAAATACTGCGAGAAAACCCCTGGTAACTAACCACTAAGTTAATCCTGATCTGCCTGTTTCTTTTCCATTTAAATGATGGATACACACATGTAACGTGATTAATTCATATTGAACCCCAGAGACATTACTCTCTAGCAGCCTGGTGATCCCCGCAGGAATCCGATGCCTATACTTCACCGGTATGTAGGTGAAATAATCAGTTTGGCGCTTCCCCGCCGTTGGAGCTGTCGATTGCCTATTTCCGTTGCTGTCTCATGACCACACACTCATCCTTGTCAGCAGCAGAGCAAAGTAACTTTATTTAAGTAAATTACATTTACTGACCAAAGCCCTGTGGTGAATCGGTTCCTTTCCACAAGGATATTTAGCAGATAGAAAAGAAAGGCGTCAAGCCGTCCGCTAGCTCTGGAAACAATGTCAAAAGTGAGGCGGTCAGCTCAAATTCATAAAAACCCAGAAGCGGGAACATATTTGTCCGCTAAAATGGCGGTGGTTGGGCCAATGAATTTGGCCTCCATAAAACCTAGAAAATCGCTTACCAAAGAGTGAAAATATATAGTAACTTGTTTCCAATAGAATTAGGAACGAATTGAGTACTTATCCCGACATCTTGACACCTAAGTACAAAAGAAGCTCGATTTACTTATGGAGGAAAGTCCTAGATTTGAAAGTAGCTAATTTACATAGAGGTGTAAAAAATGTGGGCAGGTCTAAGACCAGAGGGATGTTCTGCTGTCACGAACGAACCAACGAACGAACTTTACTTTTAAAGGGTTACAAATTGGGCACGCAGGCCCGTCTGACATTCGGCCCTTCTAAGCACTCATTTTTCAGAGTCACGCGACAGCTGCTGGAATTATAGTTCTCATTCCGTGTTTTTAAAGTAATTGCATCTTTGTGTGTGGTGTGATACGTTTAAAAAAAAACATTTTCAGTTTCGCCTTTTTTTTTCTTTATCCAAATCAGTTTCAAAAAGCCGTTTTCACACTTCACCCTCACCGACGCAGCCGATTCAAACTCAAAACCTTTTTCTGTAAGCAAACGTCTTGTTACTGCGCCACCACGACTTTCAAACCTTAGCAGAGTAACCAAAAATAGAACTTAACTCTCGTTCTAAAATAAATAAAACATTAGAGTCGGGCAAAGTAACATCGTGGACGCGGTTTGAGGATCATATGCCCTTGTGTGTCGTCTCTGTGGCTAAGTCGATGCAAACGCTTCGTAATGCCGTGGTGCCGGGTTCGATTCCAGCTGTGGGCCATGCGCCTTGCGTTGGTCTCGACAGTGGTATCAGGGCGCTGACCGTCCAGAAGCAATGGCAAACTACTGGACGTAAATTTGCCTAGAGAAACCACACAACATCCAGGGGCTGCTGGGGTTGGTTCTGCAACGTCCTGTAAAGGATACGCAACTAACCTTATGCCCCTTGTGTCTGAAACGTGGAAAAGGTATTTACTTAGTTATTTAGTTGTGTATCCTTCATAGGACGTTGCAGAACCAGCTGCAACATTTTTTGGCTGATGTGGTAAATTTTACGTTCAAAGGTTTGTCATTGCCACACTACGGTCAGCTCTCTGTACCACTGTTGAAACCAACGCAAAACAAATTGTCCGTAGCTGAGATCGAACCCAGTACCCCCAGCTTTACGATGCACGTTTGCCTAAGCCACAGACGCTGTTCCTAAGTGCAGACTAAACTTAACGGTATAATTATGTTTAGAAAGACGTCAGTTTTCTGTACTGAAATATTTTAGTCTGATCTATTTGTCAGCGCGTGGATTTTTATCATAGTATGGGGCGTCGCAGGTCGGTCTAGCCTAAAATGGGTACCAGGATGGCTGTCCTGGGGAAGTAAAGACGCCCGGCGTAATGCCAACCACATTACCCACCCAGTGCCGATTGGTATGTAAAAATATGGAAAGCTCTCCACATATGCCCGATGCGCCTTAGTTGTGAAAAGGGATCTTTACTTTTTTTTTTTTGTCTACAGCATGGTGCGTCTCGGGCAGTATTTCAACCCTGGCGGGGCTCACTCCTCTACAGGTGGCCATTTTCCCGTTAGCCGGTATCCTCAAGGCTTGTGCGATCACAGGACAGCAGCAGGCTACTAATGTTTACGTTTCACCCTCCTATGAGAGCTAGCTGCCCCCAACACTGCTGGCTGCAAAGCCAGGTGTGACCACACCTTACAGACCATTGACATATGGCTGTGAAACGTAGACCTTAACAGCTAAACTTGAAAAAAAGATAAAAGCATTAGAAATGCGATGTTTCAGAAAAATTATGGGCATATCATACAGAGACCACATTACAAACGGAGAGGTTTGCCATAAAATTGTACACCTCAATAGCAAGTATGAGCATCTTTTAACTACACTTAAAAAAGGCGAAACATGCAATGGTATGGACATGTAATAAGATCTCTAACGACCTCTCAAAAACAATACTGCAGGGCTCAGTAGAGGGAAAGAGGAGGAGAGGCAGACCAACAAAGACCTAGTTACAGAACATGATTGACTGGAAAGGCCTTAGGCATACGACAATGAAGTCCATCGCAACTGACCGTCAAATGTGGAGACAACTGATAAGACAGTCAGCAGAAACTGGTGATCCAACTACACTTAGTGTTACGGGATGATGATGATGAATATTTTAAACATAGCTTTTAATTCTATTTGATATCTTATCAACATCGACATTATGATAAAATCTGAGCGTGTAATTAACATTATATGAGGAGAAACTGCTAATCTGATGTACAGCAAGGCAATTACTCATCTTTTCTGACATTTTCATTACGAGGATTTGAATTCTTGAACGTCTTCATGATAAATTAGTGGCGACATGACCCACTATATAGAATGTACATCCGGGTTTAATTCCCTGCTGAGTCGCCAATGATCCCAAACTTGCGATTGCAAAAGGTTTTTGTACAGTTATGCACAACCTAAATCTAAACAAGGGATCAATAGAAAAACAAAACACGAAATAAAAAAAAACTTGCTGCCTTCGAATTTTTTTTTTTGCTTTTATAGATGTCAGTAGCAATAGAACGGGGAAACCCCCGTGTGGGTTCCGAGCCCTATTATAGGGAAACAAGAATAGACCCACTGCCTGCCCATAAGCGTGTCGTAAGAGTCGACTAATAAGGAGCTTTCTTCGAAGTCAAAGGGCATCTGCCTGAGAGGCAAGGAAACAACAGTCTGCATACAACTGTGTCAGATAGGTAAAACGGATGCACACGCAACAATCAAGTTCTGGAACAGGACTGCAGTCAGATGTGGATGAACAACCAGAATTTGCCACCAGAGTTTACAGCTGGTAAACGCAATGAAGAAGAAGAAGAAAAAGGGGAAAAGCCATTTAGCATCATCCTCACATAACTGCAGTGAGCACCATGATAGCACTTGTTGCTATTACAGGTGTTCTAATTATGTCTGCTTAGATGGTTCAACAGGAATATACCCAGTTTATTTGCAATACTTGATGCGAAATTTGATGTAACATAGATAGGCTACATTTATCTGGCAACCAGAAAGAGAAAAACTGATAGGCCATCACAGGATTGACTGTGTTACGTCACCTGAAGCCATCAAGGATAGTTACACCTATACAGAACGTAGTTCTCGTCACGAAACGCGTGCAAGTTTCTCTTTTTCTAGCAAATTCCCAAGCCCTATGTGCCTTTATAGCCAATGCATATTCAGTGTTATTTTGAAAGGGAAGGGAACTTTCTTAACATGTCATACCAACATGCATACATACATACATACATACATACATACATACATACATACATACATACATACATACATACATA
>CAJHNH020001553.1:0-32500 GCA_905116865.2 Candidula unifasciata | reverse complement strand
GCATATGGATTTTAAAAATATACATAGGAATCGTCGTCGGAGCTACAGGGCACGTGCTCTGCGCTTGACACATTTTTCAGCAGTTCGTGAGGAGAGAGTGAGGAGGAGACGACGAGGGAATGGGGAGAGAAGAAGGCATAGGAATAGGAGATCAGGTGTTAGGAGAACAAGGCGAAAAGCGGAGAGATTGGGCTTCAAACATGTAAGAATAGGATACTGGAACTGTCGGAGTGCTAGACAGAGAGGTCCTGTACTGGAGAGGTTGATTTTAGATTTTGATGTTATCATGCTCCAGAAGTTAAATACAGTCATATATCTTTGCCCTGGGTACGTCAATTATATATACCCTGTTGGAAAGGAGAGACATGGACAAGGTCTCGTGGTAAAGGAAGCAGTGAAGCAGGTGGTGCTTTATCTGAGCCTGTGGAACCACAGTGGACGAGAGGTTCAAGGGATACAGGTGGATATTGGTGGTTTAAGTTGGAACCTCATAAATATATTTGCCACGGTTTTGTCGGGAACAATGGGGCTGGCTCAAGGAATTGGAGGAGTTACCAGGAGATAGGTTACTCATATGTGGGGATTTCAACGCGAGGAACAGAGAATGGGATAGCAGTGGAGAAAACCGACAGGGATTGCTCTTGCAGAGGCAATGGTTGACTCCGATATGGTCTGCAACAATGATGGGAGGCAACCAAGGATGGCAATGAGGTCTGGCGATGCAGACACAGCCATTGACTTGACATTTGTCTCCCAGTCGTCGGTTTTAGATGTTAAATGGACTGTCCTGAATGACAATGGGAGTGATCACCTACCATGTTCAGTCCTGATTTCTAAACACAATGAGGTTAGGGCTGGGAGAGCACGAAAGACCTTTCGGCATAAGTGGACCAACAACCTACTTGGACGCCTCAGACAGGGAGCATGCAACAGAATTGACAGAACTAACTTTCGACAGCCCCTATGGTGGACTCCAGAAGTAGAACAGGCATGGAAGGCAAAGAGAGCTGCAGTGAAGCAGCTAAAGAAAGTACGACAGACACCCTCAAGTTCACGAGAGGAAGTGGAGATGCCGTAGAATGTGAAAAAAAGATAAGGTTTAGGTTTTCAAGCACTGTGTTTGCACAGAACAAAAGAGCAAAGTTAGAAACTTTTGTGAATAATATGGGAGGCGATAAAACTTTGGGGAAATTCTGGAAACTGCAAAGGCAGATGCAAAGAAAAGATCCGCCTATGACAGTAGGAACAATCTATAGAGACGATGGTGTTCGTATGACATAGACATGGAGAAAGGGGAGGCTTTTCTCCATAAGTTTATAGCTCAGCCAGATCAATATGATGTGGACATCAGGGATGCAGTTAGAGAGGCGTTACCTGGCACCTTAAAAAATATGCACTATGAAGACATCATACGAGTAGAAGATATCAAACGCATTTTGAAAAAAGGCAAGGGACAATGCACCAGGGCATGATGGAGTCAGGTATGGTCACAAGAAGGCTTTGAGCGATGTAGACCTGGCTGAGATGGCTGACTGTTTTAACCAGAGCATTAGGACTGCAACAGTACCGCAGGACTGGGTGCACAGCTATCTAATCCCACTACCAAAACCTTTTAAGGATCATTCAAAGCTTAGCGGCTTTAGAATCATCACCTTACAAAACACATTTGGGAAGGTTTTGGAGAAGAAAGTTGCTGTAAGGCTGCAAGATTTTTGGAAAGGGGGGAACTTCTCCCAAGAGGTCTGGGAAGCTACAGGCCAGGAAAGGACACCTGGGCAAATGTGATCACTTTTGCTCTTGACGTCCATGAAGGGTTCCAGAACAGACAAGAAACTATGGCGGTAGCACTGGATGTCGAGGATGGTTATAACAGACATGCTTTTCACACTATATCAGCACCTTATCCTGTCAGTGGTTGAATATGGCCTGGGAATGCTTACCGTCTCAAATAGCCAGATAGACAAACGAGAGCACATACAGAACGCAGCAATGCGGGTCATTCTGGGTTGCAACAGAGACACCCCAGTGGTGTGTATGCGATACATCCTTGGTTTGTCGATTGTTGCAGGTAGGCACAAGGTGCAGCAGACGAAGTCATATCTCATGGTAGCTGCAGACACAGACCACCCTTTGCATGAAGCTCTGGGTGCAGTTAATGGTCAGCGGCTAATAAGAGGGAAGTCATGGATGGCTCAGGCAGAAGACACACTCAGACAGGTTTGCATCCTGAGAACATTAGACGAGGAGAGGAGTGGGTCAAAGTGCCATCTAAACAGTCGGACTTGTGTAGGATCATAATCACACTGAGCCGGGAATGCAGAGACTGGCCAGCGGGTGCCACAGAGGTGGAGATTGAGCAACTAATCCAGGATAATGCTCGCTCAGAAGATGTGATCATTTACACAGACAGTTCAGTGTCAAGAGGCACACAAAAAAAAAAACTGCTTGGGGTTTCTTAACAAAAGTTAATGGTCGACGTTTGGTGCAGGATAGCCTAGCATATGATACCACAACATCCAGCTTAAGAATGGAGGTGGAAGCGGTCACTGCAGCTTTCCGCTGGCTAGAAAACACAACACACACACACACACAAACACACACACACACACATACACATACATACACACACATCGTGATTGTAACTGACTCAAAAAGCTCTGAGGAAGAATAGGACAGGCATGCCTCGTACAGAGACGCATGCCTCGCTGCGGAGGACACGGGTGAGGAGTATTGTCTGGATTTTTTCACCAGGGCATGCCGCTGTGTTGGGAAATGAACAGAAGGACAGACTAGCTGGCTCTGCACAGCTTGGTGGAATACTGATGCACGATAGGGCAGACGTGGTTAGTGCCTTGTGGGAGAGCTTGTACAGTTCGGAGGAGCAGATTGATCACCACAGTGTTGTGAGATTGAGGTAGCTGGGAGTGAAGTGAGATTTTGGCAGATGCTCGAAGCTAAGAGGAAAGGCAAGACGGACGTTTAATCAAAACGCTACTGGCACTATTAGTATTGGAACTCTTCGCTGGCTGCTGAAGATCGGGACGGAGAGCTTATAGGAATGCCCCGAGTGCTGTGATGTCGGTTCTTGAATCAATCAATCAATCTACAAAAAACACATATTTACTAAATGATTTTTTTTTTTTTTAACGTGATTTGTGTAATAATTTTAACACGAATAGCATTTTTATGGATTAAATGAAAAGTATTTGAATGTATCTAGAATGAAGGGGGAAAAAAAGGGGGGGGGGGGTTAGTAACAAGGTACATTTAATTCAACTACAGAAGAGGCCAAACAAAAAATGTTTCTCGTGAAAATGCAAAATCACATAAAGAAATATAAGAAACTAAAACACTCGCAGACAAATCAGTTAAACAGGTCCCACAATTTCTTGTTATACTGGGCAGCCAGGGTAGTGCAGTCTATGAACAGTCCTGCATCCTATCGGATATTTTTATGAAATGACATTGACATCTAGGTCGATTCCACCTAATATAGGTACCAGAAATTTTATTGGAAATAATGTCGGCCAGCATCATGTTAACAACACTTTTCGTGTCCCGACTGGAATATAAGAGATACCGATTTAGTGCTATGTGTCCTGACCACAAATGGTGAGATAATGGTCCCTTGGGTCTTTACAGACTTCTGATTCAATTTTCACTTAATACAGGCATAATTGTATTTTTTTTAAACGGTTCTTAACATTAAAACTATTGAATAAGAATGCATATATTCTCTGATATTGCTGTCCGTGTTGTTGATTTCCACTCCTGTCACATTATTTATCCACAGTGGTGTAGTATTTAGACGCTCGCCTGCGGATCGAAAGTTCGTGGGCTCGGGTCTTGACGGAGCCAGACTTTTAAAAAAATGGCGCATAGGTCGACCAGCCTTAAATGGGCACTAGCTGCGGTTCTGGTAAGTAAAGGTGGCCGGCGTGATGCTGATCACATTGCCCACCATGTGCTATTTGGTCCATAAAATATAGGTCTAGGCCTGTGTAAGCATTACGTCGTTCTGTGCCACAGTAGGCGTGGAAAAGGGTCCATAGCTATTTGGAAACTGTGAATCACGTCGGGTTTTTTTTTTAAGTGATGCAGGATTCGCACTTTGGAAAAGATTGTTGTATCCTCTGAGAGAAACCTCCCGTGCGCGGACGCCATAAAATCATCTCTCTCAACATGAGGCGAATAGTGAGAAAAGAGTAAAATTTCTTCAGCATTTGCGGAAAGGAAATCGTTTGATTTATTCGTTCCTTTCTCTAGCCTTGCGCGTGTATATATTCGGTACCCAAACATGATTACGACGGGAAAGAGACGACTTTACGACATAGTTAAATCCCTGGAAATAATAGTAATTAAATCCACAAACACCCAGTTATTCCCAAATGTTTCCATTTCGAGCATCATTTATTCCAATTCGTGAACTCTATTGGCAGCCAGTTACCAAGTGTATGGGATGTGAAGAGCTCAAGACGTCAATACTTCTAGAGTGCTTCAGCCCGAGTTGCCGACATGGGCAGAATTCGTCTTCCAGTCGATATCCAGTGCGATTTCCGAGGAAACTCTTACAAACATCAAAGAACTTGGTAAATTACATAGAAGTCAGTCTGCAAGCTGCATCCAAGTCGTATTGAAAACTCATAAAATTCGATTAACTGTCGCGAACAAAATGAAATCTATTGTAAGTTTATTCTGTAATTTACTTTGATGCCAGTGTCGAGATTGTCACTGTTTATTTCCAGGCAATAAAAGTACACTTTGACAGAATCTCAGAAATGTAAATCGCGGAAATTTTACCTCATTATTTGGTTTCTTCAGCAGGATATTTCAGGTCAAAAAGTAATTGATAATTGTAATGATTAGCCAGGTAATTTTAAATCATGTTTCCTGTATTCGTACAAGTGCGTGTGAAGTCTTTGAATGTTACGCTGAGTCTGTACTTTATTATACTGATTGTATGATATTTAGAGTGATCTATGATAATTATTGTTTTCCCTACTCTTGATTGATTTGTTTTATATGTTTACTATATTAGCTATACTCTCTCTCTCTCTTTCTCTCTCTCTCTCTCTCTCTCTCTCTCTCTCTCTCATTCTCTCTCTCTCTCTCTGTCACGCTCATATATCTATATATATATGTGTAAGTGTCTTTGTGTGTGTGTGTGTTCAATTTCAGTCGATTTGTACCATTCAGGTCTAAAAATTGTAACATAGGGGGCTGCGTGGTCTCGATGTATGGTGTCCGCATCGAGCGCTAGAGGATCCGGGTTTAATCCCTGGTAAGAGCTGGGATTTTTTCAGGTGGACTTGGACATCTAGTAATTTCCCCTGGTCTCTGGATAGTTAGACCGGACGCCCGTGTACATTGTTGCGCACGAAAAAAAAATCCTTGGCTGTTGGTAATCGAAAAGAGTAGCCCAACGGCGCTGCCAGGGGGAGAGGGGGATTTAAAGGTAAACATCTACCCAAAAGTATTTAGGATCGTCGCCGGTGCTACAGAGCCTGTGCACTGTGCTGAGCTTCTTTGGACTCAGACTTTAGTTAGAAAAAGAACGGAGCAGTAAAGGGTTACTACCTCAAACCACAAACCTCAAGGTTGTAACAAGTGCAATCCTTTCGAGATTGTTAATTTCACAAGCAAGTCTGCTATTTCAGCCTTTCGCCCCCCCCCCTCTCTCTCTCTCTCTCTTTCTCTCTCTCTCTCTCTCTCTCTCTCTCACACACACACACACACACACAACGTTCACTAATGGGTTTTCTATATATTCTCTGTCCGTTTTGACCAAAAGTATGGTACCAAAAAAACTTCTTTCTCATTTAACTGCTAGTACCAGTAAAGGTTTAGATACTTCTCTGCGAAGGAAAAGAAGCTGGCGATACGTCGGGCACAAAGTCGAAGCAAAGGCGAAGTCCCAAAACATTTAATAATTTGAAAATAAATTACTTTATTCGCGTGAGTGTGTTAGTGTGTATGTGTGTGTGTGTGTGTGTATACGAGCAGGCATGTGTGTAGTGAAAGAAAAGGAAAGGATCTTTGTTCATGCCAGTTAAAGCAACTGGCAGATACGCTTGACTTGAATTTGTATACACTATCACCATTGAATAGTAGTGTGCTAGTAACGTTGTAAATGTCACGCGGGCCACTTTTACTTACGAAAACATGTCCGCGTACCTAAATATATATATATATATATATATATATATATATATATATATATATATATATATATATATATATATATATATATATATATATATATATATATATATATATATATATATATATTAGGGCTTTACCGAATAGAGATTTTCCCTATTCGGCCAAATATAAATAGCGGGACCAACTATTCGGCCAAATACGAATAGTATATCATCATCATCAGTTGCCTTGCCGACTGGCGTGGGCGATTATGCCTCGCCACAATCTGCGATCTCCTGCAGCATATATTAGGTTGATTGCTGACACATCTCCATGCCATGCAACAAGACTGTCAAAATCTTATCTCGTTGTCTTCCTCTATCCCTCCTTCCACAGATCTTTCCACTGGTCACCACATGTGACCTTCTTCTTATAACATGGCCAAAAATAATTGACTGTCTCCTTCTGATGTCTGTGATTAGTTGTCTTCGGGCCCCGCCTTTTTCAAAACCATTGTTCGCTCGGCCGTTTGTTCAGTGTAACGCAATATCTTTAAATTTGATTTGGGCAAAGAAAAAATGCATGATGTCTCTCTCTCTCTCTCTCTCTCTCTCTCTCTCTCTCTCTCTCTCTCTCTCTCTCTTTCTCTCTCTCTCTCACACACACACACACACACACATACAAACACTCTCTCAACAAAAGAGAACGCATTGCCTTTAAATATAAGTGCTTACTTAAAAGGGCTAACAGTTACTATTGTACAGACCACATTTTCCACTTTAAAATGTCAGCCGAAATGTAATGACAACCTTACTTATCTGCTGCACTTTCATGGATACAGATGGAGGATGGATCGCACCTTGAGATAAATACAAAGACAATTTTTAGCACACTGCGGTTAGCATTTTATGCGGTATGATACATTTTTGCGTGTGAAACAAGGAAAGAACTCTTTTCGACAGTGGCGAGGATAGACAATTAAAATTTTAACTTTTAAGTATCTTTATGCCTTCTTTAATAATGTCACAATTTATAGCTGACTTTTTATTTTTTTTTTTTATTTTCGCCGCGGCACCCCGGCATACGCACCCAGTTTGAGAGGCTCTGTTGTAATGCCTTCGTCAAGTCAGCAGGTAAAGACCTTGCCAGCTGCTGTACCACGCAACTGGATTGTAGTTTCACCCACTACGACAGATTTAGGCAACAGCAACTATTGTGTTAATGAGACAGTTATTTCAGTCCATTGCAGTGTATGCAGAAACGGGTGTAAGGTAACGACTATTCGTATTCGGCCCGACCGCAAGTATTCGGCCGAATAACGAATAGTTTTTAGGTCCACTATTCGGCCCAGAAGCGAATACGAAGCGAATATTCGGTACAGCCATAATATATATATATATATATATATCGTGTGTTCCACTGATGTCGGAATCCAGTATTTCGTTCATAACTTAGACACTAATAAAGATATAGCAACGAAATCTAGAGCAGTCTTACCTCGGTTCATGAGAAGTCGGGTGACGTAATAATAAGTGCTGGAAATGGCCAACAAGCCGCAAACGATAAAGGCTTTGAAACAAAACATCTGTATGTCAAAGCAACGACACGTTCTGACGCGGACTATCCACAACATAGAACGCTGCGTCCAATGCGGCCTAGACGCCAATGGTAGCCATTTCCAGCACCTGTTATGATGTCACTTTGCATGAACGGAGGTAAGTCCACTCAAAATTTCGTTGCCATATCTGAATTGGCGTCAGTTATGAATAAAATACTGGGGTTTGCCACGAGTAGGTAGGTAGGTGCTTTGCTTGGAAAAAACAAATCGTCACGTTCTGTCAGCATCTACAAAGGGGAAACTTTAGGTTATACTTGTGACAAGATTATGTACGCGATATAAATTATCTTAGTATTGCTCCCCACCAAGAGCCATGAAAAGGCCAATTGTCACAAAGCTTTCAAAGTGAGCATTTATAACAATCAAAGCCGCACATCGTGAACTATAAGAAAAATATGTCTGGACTGCAAATATAAACATGACTCCTAGTTTTGCAATAACGTTTTCGAACCTTGTGTAATTGCCTTACAGTGCATGTTAAAATCTATTATACCAGCATGAGGCAAAGCTTTTGCGGTGCCTTTTAAACGTCACTTCGCCCTCTAGGGTACGGACATAATGAACCGCGGGTGTTATCCTTCACTCCTCACGACACCTTTAAACTGCTCATGGCACAAGCAGTGTTTTTCTTTTTCTTTCAAGACACCTTGCTACCGTCCCACCACACTTGCAGCAACCTTGCAGTATTATAGTTTTACAGCTTACCTTTTTTTTCTCCATATGTTGATACAGCTGATGTCACTTCTACTTAGTATTATTTTTAATATTGTTTTTATTATTATTATTATTATTATTATTTTTATTATACGAAGGCTCAGATGGCTGGGTTACACATATAGAATGGAGGATGCCAGACATTCTCTATTGTGAATTAATGTTAGGTAGAAGATAACAAGGTCGACCTTTACTACGATAAAAAGATGTATGCGAGCGGGTCCTGAATGATGCAGACAGTGAGATGGACTCTTAGGAACAAAACGTCACGGATCGTGTTGTGTAGAGGGGTCACATCAGGAAGGGAATGAGAATAAAGAAAAAAGTGATTGCAGAAAGGACGAGGGCTGAGAGTCTGAGAAAAAACAGGCTAAAACACAAGTGTTGACAGCAATGGTCATAAAATTCCATGCCGTAATTGTGGAAGACCTTTTCTAATGCGGGTGGGTCTTGCTAGTCCCGTTCGTCAACGCCATGGGCAGTGAGCCCTATGCCTTCTCATAGTGCAATAAAACACTGTCGTCTGGAAAGATGAAAAGGTGCCAATTATTATTAATTATTATTTAAACATAATATAAAGTTGTGTTATCAAATAAAGGCATTCTAAAATGTGAAGACTATTTTACCATAAGTCGGTACAACTTATGAAATCGGGCCCAAAAACGGCTTTTCACATGCAGGACTCTCTGTCACAGGGGTATCAGGTTGCATAGTCTCCTACACTATCACCGGCGATTTCCCGCGTTCCATACTACACGATGTTACCACCACTTTTAACGACCCCATAACATCTACAACTCTAATTCCAGCCCCCCCCCCCTTCCCCCCCCCCCTAATACCCCACAGACTCAGCCTAGTTCCTACAAGAGAATGCAATCTATGTCCCGTGATTTCAGATTTCTTGACATTTTTTTTTTAAAAAGGTTCCCAAAACGCTGTGTTGCTCAAGAAAAGCAACGCTACTCTCCTTGTCGACCGCCAATGGTGGCAACTGAAATACACCCATGTCCTAGATAAACCCGAAAAGGCTATTATTTATGCAACGTCACCTGCGGCCGCCCACAACAAACACTACACCACGCGAAATAGAAAACTTCCATACAAAACAAAATAACCTGACACCCCTGTAACAGAGAGACTGGCGTATGAAAGGTCATGGAGGATGAATGAACGGGCAATCACATTGTGTTTGGGCCTGACTTCGCGTCGTGTTTCCATAAGTCTATGAGTCATGTGACAAAAGTATTACTGAGAATAATTATGAGAAGCATAAGAAACAAGATTAAACTAGAAATTAGTGAAGAACAGTGTGGATTTTTAGAAAGAAAAGGTACAAACAATGCCATATACATCCTTAGGACTCTTTCGGTAAATATCTCATCTTTCACTTATGTGTCATTTACTATACGATTGTGTATAACGTTAAGAAATAATCGAAATATTAGAAAAGATAAACGTTTTTGCAAAAGATTTACGAATTATAGAGAACATGTATTGGCAGCAAACAGCTGCAAATTAATAACCATTTGGGAACATTTCAGAACATAAAGACGGGAGTAAGACAAGAATGTTTACTATTACCTGACTTGTCTTCATTATACAGTGAATATATAATTAGATACATCAAGGATATATCAGGAATTGTGGTTGGTGGTCATAACATAAACAAGCTGCGTTATGCTGATGACACCGTCTTGATAGAAAGAAAGAACTTAAGAAATTGATACATAGGGTGGTGGCAAAAACTGATAAAATGGGCCTCACTTTGAAAATGGAAATGCACAAGTAATGGTGATTTCCAAGAAAAGAAAAGTGCTCAAATGTGTACTAAAAGTCAGCTGTTATTTTAGGACAAGTGCAAAAATGTGAGTATCTTATAACATGGATAACATCCGATAAATGATGTATCACAGAGATAAAGAATAAATTAAGACAGGCCAAAACGATGTTTTACGAAAAATGAGCCTTTGGTGAAAAAAGTCCATGTCAATGGAGATTAGGAAAAGAATACTCGCAGGTTTAATAGAGCAAGCTCAAACATACAATTAATTAACAAACAGAACAATATCTTGAGGCATCGGAGATGAGGTTTTACAGTAGCTAACTTAGAATTCCTTAAACAGCCCAGAAGAGAAACACAGATGTTTCGAAAGAGGCGAGTGCTCGAAAACAACTTTTCACAGTTATCAGAAAAAGACAGTCTTTTTTTTTTTTTTTTTTTGGGGGGGTCATGTTATGTGAAGAGTAAAAATGAAACATGTTGTGACTACTGGAAAGATCTGTCGAAAGACAGACAGTAGAATACATCGCAAGAAGATTCATGACAGTCTTTTGTCATGGCATGGAGGCGTGCCAACGGATAAACTGATACAATGAGTTGCGGATCGCAGATTGTGGAAAGGCATTATCGCCCACGCCAGTCGGCAAGACACATTATTCTCCTTATTATTATCATTATTCTCAGCATTACAATCTCTTCAGGGTGCAGCTGTAGCAAAGTGAACAAAGGCGTGTCTGTCGGCCCGATGGTCTTGTTTTTGAATCCCCGTTAGGTCAGATTTTGATTCAAGTCTAAATTGAATATCAGGTAATGACCAGGGAAATAAAGGCCACATTATTCATCAAGTGCCGACTTGGCTGTTCAAAGTATACGAGGTCTAGGGTCATACGCTGGATGCAGCAGTAGCTTGATATAGGTCCTGTACTTACTTTATTGAGAGCAGCCGTTGTGTAGTGGCTATACGCTCGCCTTGGGGTTTGAAGATCGTGGGTTTAATTCCTGACGGAGCTGCAAATTTCTTTAAAATGACCTGAGCTTCTTGTTCAACCCAGCACAAAATGGGTATCAGGTAAACTTCTGGAATGCAAAGGTAGCCAGCGTGATGTTAACCATATCACCTACCGAGTAACGATTGGTGTATAAAATATGGGCCTAACCCTATGTGCCCAATGTGCATAAAGGTGTGGTAAAGGGTCCTTTATTTTGATTAATTAATTACAATCTCCTTTTGTGGTCTCACACTTCATCTGTCAACAAAACATAACATTCATGATAAAAAACTGAAACTATAATTCTCGCTTTAGCTGAAATTTATTATGTTTTCTTTAAATATAATGTCGACGATGAAAAGTGTTAGTTCACCCAGCTGGAATTTGAAACCGTATTCAAGGTCAGAATTTACTGTGCGATTGCAGTTAATTTCAAACATGCTTGTTAACTTCACTGGTACGTTTCCTTCTCGCTAAGAACTCCAGATTTAGTGGCTTTCATTGTCAAATCGTATTTCTATATTGAATATTGACTAGCATGTCTCTGTATCAGGCTCATTAGGCGAAAATATTGGTATTTCTCTGTTCGTTTTGTGACGGCCCTTGCTCTAAAAATATCCGATGTTTTTATATGGCTTATTTATGTTTAATTTTTTGGTAACTTTAGAAACTCTGGTCTAAAAATCACAATTAGTTATTGTTATTTATTACAGTTCACCTAATATCGTCGATAGTTATTATACAATATGGGATTATATTTCATTATAATTAGGCATGTTGGCAGATCTGTTCTAAAATAAATCAGAAGCAATGGTGGATATATTATTTACCCGGGATTAAATCTAACTCCTGTGGGGGGGGGGGGGGGGGACGGGACGGGACGTTATACAACACTTGCAGTAATTAAGCGTTTTGATTCCGGACTTACAGCATTGACTTGTGAGTTCTAGCATTGATTATTGAGACGAAGCATTCTTCATCATTTTCTACCTCTTCTTTGTGTTCACAGGCTGTAAATTATAGCGGTAAAGTTTATTTACTTCCGAACCTTTGTCTTGTTCCAGAACCTGAGTTCCGCGTCCACATCCGTTTTACAGATCTGGCTTCTGTGTATTCAGACTGTCGGTTCCTTGCCTCTCATGCGGATGTATCCCAACTCTCTCTCCCCCCCCCCAAAAAAAATCCTAATTAGCAGACGCCGGCCTGTTGGGTGGCACTAGAGCTCTTCTCCCCCACCCATCCCGCTCCCACCACAATGGGACCTTGGCATCGACACAAATATAACACTGACTCATGAGTTACAACGATGTAAAGTTACAAGTAGATCTGAGCCATTCCTAGCAGATCGTGTTTACCCCCATGTGAATGTAGATTACACCTGACTTGTGTAGAAGAAAAGGAGAAGGAGGATGGCTTATATATATATATATATACTAGCTGTACCCGGCCACGCGTTGCTGTGGCATGGTTTGGTTAAATGGAAAAGAAAGAAAATAGAAATCGCACGTGTCTAATATGGATGGTTATTGTCTCAATCATTGTATGCTCAGATATAGAGATAGTCTTTGATCCCTCCCTCCTCCCCCCCCCCACCACTACCACTATATCCACCTACTATCTCCCTCATTAAAAGGTTTTTGAAAAAGAAAGACAATAAAAATCGCACGTGTCTAATATAGTTAGTGTCGCAATTATTCTCTGCACAGATATAGAGAGAATCTGGTTTTTTAACTTTAGATTACGCACCATATAATTGTGTCTTTATATTAGTGGTCGTTTAAATGGTGTTATTAGCACAGTAAAAAAAATAGTTATTTGGTTATCATATGCTAAAGCTGTTTGTATTTTTATAGGAGACGGAAGTAAAGCTACTACTGTACTTGTAAATAACAAAGTAAGTCGTAAAAATATTAGAAAAGTGGAGGTTAGTAAAAAATAAACAAATTAACTAATGAGAACTTTAAAATCATATGTTAGGCTCTTCCCACCCCCCCCCCCCCCCCCATAATCCATAGACTATTGCTCTCTCCCTCTTCGAAGGATTTGAAAATCATCACCTTGCGTAATTTTTTTTTTTTTTTTGTAACTGACAGTGACATCCCTGTCCATCCGGACTAAAATAGGGAGCAGGAATTGTAATAGGTAGTAAATGGGACTAGTGTAATATTTACAACATCACCCTTTAAGTACCAGTACAACTACTACCACGACCACCGCCACAATAGCTAAAATAATGTCACTGCTATCTGTTTTACCATCGGAGTAGACAGGGAGTCGTGAGCCAGAAGATTCGGCGCCGCATGACTAGTGCTGTCGCTATTGACTGGTCAGGTTAGGATGTATAATTTCGCTCCCCAACAGAAGAACGCCATAACCTTACCGGCGGTCTTCGCATGAGAGCACTACGGTGTAACCGCCTAACTACAACTACTGCTGCTGCTGCTACTTTGTGTGGGTAAGGCAGTTACTGTGACTTAAAGCTCTCTCAGAAAACAGTTTTTGGCCCCCCCCCCCCAAATTCACTCACTACTCTTTCCCTCATCGAAGTAGTTGGGTGAAAAAAAAAAAATTGAAAAGCAATGAAAACAGGAAAAATACACCATAATTAGGAAATGAACGCTATGGTAAACAGCACAGCTTAAAATTCCAACGCAGATGAAATAATTAAATCTAAATGAAAAAAAAATTGAAAGCTATGAAATTTCAGCGTAACCATGCAATCGAAAAGTTTAAAATGAAATCATAAGTATGCGATATGGTCAAATTTAATTATCAACTGGTTTACCCACATACTTGTCCTGTTTTTTTTTTTTTTAGTATCAAGGGCCACATGGCTAGTGCTGTCGCCACGACAGTGCAGTTGAGGATTTTATTTTGTCCCCGGGTAAAAAAAATACTTCGGATTCGAACAATGGTCTCCCGCACAGGAGCCAAGTGTTCTAACCATTCGACCAAGCAACCACGCCTTCGGAACATCGAAAAGAGAACAAAACTACTTGAGATGTGTGTTCCACCTGCTGTGTATCGATTATAACACAGCTCTAAACCGCAGGCAATTGTTTTCTCATAGACAGATATTCCAGATATAATATTGAAACGGCACAATAGAAATGGCACGTGTCTTACACGGTTAATGTCGCAGTCATTGTCTGCGCAAACGTCGAGATAGTTCTTGATGCCAAGCGCCCCCCCCCCTCCTTTCCAATCAATCGGCTACTCTCCAACTCATCTAAGGTTGTTTGAAAAGACAGAAAATACAAATCGTGTCTAATATGGTTATTGTGGAAATTATTGCCTGCACAGATATAGAGATAGTCTTGTTTGCTGTACCAAGGCCTACTCTATTTATTAGAGCAGGCGTTGGCTGTACGTATCTCGCCGGCGAATGGTGGGTCTTGCGCACTGACTACGGCGCATGCGCATTTACTAACGTGGCTATAATTAAATGTCACTAAAAATGGAAATATTAGTTTCGAAGATTTTTCCAAAAATGTTGGTCACCTATCTCTAACAATGACAGGTTGAATTTCAGACCATGATGGGTAAACATCTGGTATCAAAACAAATATATCCTGAAAATTTCAGCTAAATCGGTTCAGTAGTTTCCGAGTCTATAGCTCATAAACAAACACACAAATAAATATATAAATATATATATATAAATATATATATATATATATATTTATATATATATATATATATATATATATATATATATATATATATATTTAAGAGATCCTCAGTTAAACAGGTGCGACCGTAACGTCAAAGACATTCTAGTTATAGTCGGTTACGTCCTTCCTCAGAGTCCCACTTCGGGACGATCTCTTGCCACAGACCTGTATGCAGGACCTGTAAAAATGTGATTCAGGGTACCAGCCTGGAATTCCCGAATACCACCTTCCACATACATGAAGCATTCTATTGCAAGATCTTTAATGTAATGTAGGCTATCAGCTTCAATAGATGTGGCATTACATACATCGGTGAAACGGGTTTACGACTGGCCGACAGGTTCCGACAACATCTTTTGGACTTGCAGAACAGCGCCCTGAAACCAGTACTATTGCATTTCAATTCCCAGGACCACTAAGTGTCCACGACATGGAGGCGAAAGCCATTAAATCTAGCCACTCCAGCGACAGAGTTCTCAAGTCTCTTGAAAATCGCTTTATTCACATTTTGGGAACTCTTTCGCCCAGTGGACTAAAATGCCCCCACAGCTTTATCTAAATCCCAGGGGCTGAACAGCCTTTACAGTTTCGTCTTATTTTTGAGTGACGGTCCCCTGCATTTTCCGGGATATTTATTGTCCCGGCCCTACATGCATCGCCAGACTATTGGCTAGACGTCGACCTGGCTATCTCGAGATACGAAGATAAATGATATTGTGTATTTGTGTAGTATCGTCTAATTAATGTATGTGCTGAAGAAAGCCCCATAGCCGCAACGTTCACGTTATATTATAAAGCTCGCTGATATATTTTTCTTTCGGTGTTATGTCTTTCTTTCAGTCTATAAGAAACTACCACTGGAACAAGAAATCATCATCAGGATACGTAAACCAGTGACAAAAATGCTCAGATTAACAAAACACGAAACAACAAGCTCAGTGTTAGGACAGAAAACCTTTGTCTGTCAAGCATGTTTTTTCAACACACTTTTTTACAGTAATAAAACTTCATCGACTTTCCATGCCAGAAAAAAAACAGTTAAATTGCTTGCATGTGCGATTCCCACGAACAGTATTTGTTATTAAGTGCCATGACAAGATCACAAATACTGCGTTATTCGAAAGAGCAAGAAACACAGCAGAGTTTTTTCATTGCTCACTCTCCGAAGGCTTAGATGACAAGGATGCACTTGAAGTATGGAGGATGGGAGAATCCCTACAGAAATCCTTTTTTTTTCCATTTGGTAAGTTGATCTTGAGCTCGACTTTATACGTCTTTAAGTGGTTATGCAGGACAAGAATAATTATGATTTTACATAATTTAATAGAAATACGATGATATGGACCAAACAGCATAAAAGGTGAAGTCAGGAATGAGATAACACAACAAGACCCTTTACCCGTTAGGGTCGTGGAGGTGTACCGATGGAATCACTACCAAACGAAACCTGCTATCTTTCTGTCTTCCACTTGTTGAACAGTTGTTTGATAACTTAGTCCAGTACATTTTTCGGTGTTGTCATTCCAGATTCTACTTTGCCATCCTCTTCTTCGACTACCCCTAATGTTCCTTTAAGTACAGTCTTTGCAATCGAATCATGTCTCATCACGTGTTCAATCAAGCTAGCTTGCGACGCTTCACCACTGCCAAGAGAGGCTCCTGATGTCCTGCAAATTTGTTTATTTTGTCTCTGACATATTTGTTATTTTATGTTCTAAATAACCAACTGGTAAAATTCATCAATAGCATTTACATTCGAATGCCTGAATCCTCGTTTCCATTTCCACAGTCAGAGTCCAACTATCTTATACGTGTAAGAAAATAGGCAATGCCAGTGATTTGCATATATTGACCTTAACTGCAATGTTGACTTCGCTCTTCCACATCGTATTTAGCTGGGACATCGCGGCTGGTGGCGTATCGAATCTTGTTTTGATATCTTTAATACAGCTGACATCGTTACATATGTGGGAGCCGAGGTATTTAAAAGATGCAATTGCGTCGGTTTTTGTTTTTCCTTTTGTATGTACGTTTGTAGGTACTTGGTTATTGTGGCTATTGACCAGAATCTTGATTTTATCGGCATTAATTCCCATGCCACATTGTGACGAAATGACCTCAGTGGTCTCAGAAGTTATATTGTGTTTGATAATTTCTTATGTTCAGAGAAGGACAACGAATTAATAGCAATAGACACTGAGCCTAAAATATTTCTAAATTCACCACAAGGGATTTGAAAATTGTTTAAACTGGTTTCCAATCTCTAGCCAGACAAAGCAACCTTGCTTTATGTAATATTACCTAAAACTTTACCTTGGCTAGGAATTCCTTTCTCATTTGAATGTCATAAATGTTATCTCCTGACCAGACTGTAGAGGCGAGGAAGGGGATATAACTTAGTATCACACCTGAGATTAGCTCCCCTGAACCCGACCTTAGTGTTATAAAGGTTACATAACACAGACTGAGTGGGTCCTTTTGATCAGACTAGATCAGGGGAATTAAGTGGACTGGTAGACCTGACAGCCTTCTCTGGACAGTTTTTACACCTGCCAGTTAAATCCTCAGGAGAACAGATGTTTGCCAATTAGGAATGTCTGATCTTGGTCAAGGTCGTACTGTAGGCCGTTTACTTTGAGTGACAGGCTCATTGATAGCTAGGTTGATCTGCTAGGTACCTCAGGGGCGTGGCTTAGGGCATCTCCTGGAGGGTTGGGTAGAACCTTGTAAAGGGAGGAGTTTAATCTTGCAGACAGATAGAGGTATTAATAAGGCTAGCCCTGGAATTCCAGTCATAATCGCTGCCACGAGCAACAAACAGGTCGACATTAGAGGTAATTCTAATGGCTTGATTCTGGTTTGGTGATTGCTGGAAGTTCACAGGTAAGCTTGTACAATTATTTTCAATCTTGTATACATAGGTTAGGGAGTTAGCTAAGCCTATTCTACCTTTTCCTAATTTGTTTACACATTCTGCTTGAAATAGTTCTTTGTGAGTATTCAGTATCTCAATTAGGGAACTGCTAAACCATTTCTATTTCTTGTATGTTTGTGCCACATGTTTTTCAGTGTATGTTTTCATGTTTATAAAATAAGACTTGTATACTGAAATGTAATGAAATTATAATGTTTCAACCAACAAGCAAAACCTGAGTTTGGACTGTGGGAAATGATGCCCACATATGCAGACATGCTGTTACATTTTGTGTGCCCACCATGTGCTCACTTAATGTGTTCACCTAAACAGGGGATTTATTACCCCAGGGGAAGAATCATGGGTGTATATTATTCAATGTCACTGCACGTATAAAATCTGTTGCGTGTTCATCACATAACCTGTGCCACATGTTTATGTCAAATCAATGTCAGCAAGTTGGAAGTCTGAGTGATGACGGATAACAGAAAGTCAACTATCATGACAGAACATGAGAGGGAAGGCAGGATATGTTAGACGTCGTTGTGAGACACAAAGACCTTCAGAATAGACTGGAGAGAATGTGGAATATGAGGAGGAGTGATGAGATATAATGTATTATTATACAGTGTATTAATTGACACATGCATTCTTAGTGTAAGTCTAGATACTACACGTATGTGTTTGTTTCCATTATTGCAGCTCCCATGTGGGTGTCGATCAGTCTTTTCTAAGAACCGAAATAGAGGGTCATCACGGTCACGAGACTACATTGTGTTAGAACTCGGCCAGCTGGGAAACAGGTGGGAACCAGGGAAACAGGTGGAAGGACCAGGAGAACTGGGAGGAAAAGTTGGAACAGCTAAGAAGGAACTCAACACGAGGACTCTCAGAAGCTCCACTTTCTAAAACAACAAAAGTTACGTATCATGTAATTATGTAACTAAACACCACCATTATCACTTCATTCTAATCTTAGGTGCTCAGTTAGCTGAAGCATATCATTACCACCATACCATCACTACTGACTAAAAATATAAATAACTATAATGATTGCTAGGTTAATAAATCAATTATATGGTCTTATCCTGCATCAGTTTTTATAATTCCAAGTGTGTCTGTTCTTACGTGTTTAATTAGACTGTTAAGATAGAATAGCATTTGGTGGGGGCTCATTAAATAATACTAATTTTGTTCCAAGAGAAGGTCGACGGATTGGGTCAACTGCCCTGTCTAGTACATCATTCAAAATAATAATATATAGACATCTAAAACCCATTTTCTTCTCTTGTGGGTACCAAGTTCAGCTAAAGTTAATATAAATAACGAGCCAATATGGCTGTTTTCTTGGATATCCAGGACTTTGTCTGAGAGCAACATAGCCCGGATAATAGTTCAGTTAATCTGGTGGAGGGGACGTGTTGAGAGGAAAATTCCCTACTCAACATATAAATCATTTAAACCCAAACCCAGAGAACCCACGACCCGGGACGTCACACTAAAAGTGTTGTAATCTCAAGGGAAGTGGGCTATATATATATATATATATATATATATACCTGTTTATGTATGTGTGTGTGTGTGTGTGTGTGTGCTGCGCTGAGTTGAGTTCCAAAGCTCACAAACTATAACTGTGTTATGTATATTTGTGTACATAGATAGACAGGTAGGTAAGTAATTATGCAGGTATGTACGCTGATAGGTATTGTATGTAAATATGTATTATCCATATATTTATGCACGTATGTATGAATGTATGTAGTTAGGTAGACGGGTTGGTAGGTATATGGGAAGTTAGATAGGAATGTAGGTAGGTTTGTATTGTATGTGTGTGTGTATGTATGTATGCATGTATGTATGTATGTATGTATGTATGTATGTATGTATGTATGTATGTATGTATGTATGTATGTATGTATGTATGTATGTATGTATGTATGTATGTATGTATGTATGTATGTATGTATGTATGTATGTATGTATGTATGTATGTATGTATGTATGTATGTATGTATGTATGTATGTATGTATGTATGTATGTATGTATGTATGTATGTATGTATGTATGTATGTATGTATGTATGTATGTATGTATGTATGTATTTATGTATTTATGTATGTATGTATGTATGTATGTATGTATGTATGTATGTATGTATGTATGTATGTATGTATGTATGTATGTATGTATGTATGTATGTATGTATGTATGTATGTATGTATGTATGTATGTATGTATGTATGTATGTATGTATGTATGTATGTATGTATGTATGTATGAATGTATGTATGTATGTATGTATGTATGTATGTGTATATATTTTTATGCATGCTGGTATATAATTATGTATTTATGTATGCATGCTTGCTTGCATGTATTATGTAATTGTGTATGTATTTATGTGTGTAGTTATTATACATTTTATAATGCTACTTATAAGTTAGTTCTCTATCATGTTGACATAACATGAGATAGGATGTTTCTGTATTCAACACAAAAATATTTCTGGCAAAAATCCCCCCACCCCAAACTACTGTTGTCTTTTCACAATATATGTGACCATCATTCTAGAATTGACATTTGCATGGCCTTCTGCTACTCTTAGACGCACAATTTTTTTTTTTTTTTTTTTGTTTCTCGTAGCATTTTGTCATACCTTATTTCTTTTATTAGTAAAAACAATCATGCATGCCTTTTCCTATTTTTTATTTTGCTGTCTCTCACAGCAATCAATACCTTTTTATAATTTAATGATCTCTACACTACGCCCAGTCATTCATCTTTCTTCAGCGAATTCTTGTGATTGTTCCTTGTAGAATCAAAAATTCGATTGACTTGAGAAGATCGACTTTAAGAACAAGCTGAAAGGGTGCATGCGCAATTAAATGACTCTCTTTTTGGAATAATCTTGACTAAGATACCATATTGCAATCAATACATTCTGACACTTTGATTCTGTCTCTTAACACTATCAAAACCTGCCTGTTCCTTTTTAAGGTGCTTATGAAGATTACCCTGAATCTGTCATCTCACAATTTGGCAATGCACGAGACTGGGAATATTCTGGTGATTCCTGATGGCCTAATGACATTTTCATGTCCTGGCACGCAATGTGGATTTCTAACGTCGCGTTTTTCAACAACAGTTAGACACTCGTCGGTCTTATCCTGGATTGTTGTACATGTAGTCAGCGATGGAGACTGGTATTCCAGCCAACAGGCGACTTGTGTCAAGATTTACTAGAGCTTTTCTCTGTCTGCCACTGGTTGAAAATGTCTTGCCTTTTTTCTAACAGCAAGATCCTCAAAATTAGGTATTTTACACAACACTGCGTGTCGCGCCACTCATTTAAAAGACGCCCAACTGCTTTTTTAGCCCGAATTTAAAAGGAGGAAAAGACAATAACCTTTGTTGCTACAAGAATTATGGATTTTTTTTTCGGGGGGGGGGGGGGGGGGGGGGGGGGGGGGGGGGGGGGGGGGGGGGGGGGGGGGGGGGGGGGGGGGGGGGGGGGGGGGGGGGGGGGGGGGGGGGGGGGGGGGGGGGGGGGGGGGGGGGGGGGGGGGGGGGGGGGGGGGGGGGGGGGGTTGCTGAATTTTAAAACTGTGTTATGCGCTAAGACGTTCAGAAATGTTCTCATATTTTTTGTTTAACAACGATTAGACAATAACTAGTGGGTGATTTGTTGCAAAGAGTTAACGAAGGAAAAGTGACAGGGGTAAAATGTAACTACATATTTGAAAAGTAAGTATTGTATTAAGCAACAGCTTTACAGTATTCGAAAATGTTACATCAAAATGCCGTGTGCGCTCCGCTATGGAAACACATGCACTAAGTTTGTTTGTTTACACTTGTTTCCATAGCGAGGCGCAGACGCCATTTTGATGTGGCAGTTTTGATTCCCGGCACGGTAACTACATCTTTCGATTTTTATGTTGTCTAGTTTTTTTTTTTTTTTTTAACTTTCTTTTAAGAGTGCCGATTGATACATTGTCGGTTTGTTTATTACATTTAATTTTTTTATACGGCCCCAATGCCTGTGTTTTTATATGTAAGCATAAACTGGGACGAATTCAAGATGTTTGAAAAAATTCGAGGAATGTCTAGGCAACTACTAGTAACAACAGTTATATTACAAAGAAGATGGCGCTATATTGGACACATCCCGAGATAAACAGAATAGGGAATCATTAAAAAGGATCACGGAGGGGAAAACGTTTAAAGGAAACTCTAAATCAAATGTTGATTAGAGAATCTAAGGAAGCTGCACTGGATTCCTTCTAAAATTTAAAAAATAGTGCACACGATAGAACGGAATCGAGGAATAGAGGGCGAGCCCCGTGTGACAAAATGGGACAATAGAACAATGATGATGAGATACTCCCTGGCTATACAGGCCTAAAGATTCCAATTGTGTGACTTTATGCTAAGTGTATAAGCCATGAGTTGTTAACACTTAGGCTCGGCCTTGATTCCATGATAAATACCGTAAATCGCGGAGAAATATGGCTTTTCTGCCTACCCCCTGCCGTGAATCCGGACCACAATGAGTTCGTTACCCGGTTATCGCGCAATCCGGTTTAGCTAACTACGCTAGCGAGCCGGGCTTTCTAAGAGGTTAAAGTAAACTGCATGACATTTACCTTTTTTTTTTTTTTTATTCGTGGTGAGCACAATACAGCCAACGGATTCCTTTTGATACAAGTGGTTGACGTGGACAATTAGAAACCCTGCTCTCTTTTCCTTGCAATGATATTTCCCAGGAGCCCACTTCAAATTAAAAAAAAAAAAAAAACTTGCTTAGCAGCCAAAAAAAAAAAAAAGACTAAAAACGATAAAAACATGTTTGGGGACATTTTTCAGGTAGTCGACAAAATTCTGAGAGAGAATCATTCAGGTTTTCGACCTGGAAGAAGTTGATTTAATCAAATATTCACAATCAGACTAGTTTTTAGGAATTTATTGAAAAACAACAACCCCTTTATTTTGAATTCCATCGTCTTCAGATAGTTTACACAGAACATTACTATAGTGAATTTTTGAATTCTTTGGTATACCAGTTTTAAAAAAAAAATAAGTATAATTAAGGCAATGTATGAGTGTTCAGAGTGTGCAGTGCGAACAGATGATGGTTTAAGTGATTGGTTTGAAGTTGATATTGGAGTGAAACAGGGATACATTTTATCTACTCTTTTATTTGGCAATTGACTGGGTGATTAAAAAATGTTTTGTTTGAAATTAACTGTTCCTTTGGTAATTGAGGAGGGTGGAGAAAACACAGTTGGAAGATCTTGATTTTGCTGATGATATTCTGCAAAGTAAAAACAGCAACGGAAAAGGAAAACAGATGATCTAGCAAACATAGCATCAGGGGATGTACTACAAATGGGTTAAAAAAATACAAATATTTTAAAGACACAAATCAAGCACATGCAAAAAACCGATCAAGCAGACACCAATCAAGCAGACACAAATAACCGATCAATCAGAGACAAACAACTTATCAAACAGAAACAAATAGCCGATCAAGCAGAAACAAATAATTAATCAAGCAGACACAAATAACCGATCAAGCAGACACCAAAAAAAAAAAAAACCAATCAAGCAGACACAAATAACCGATAAAGCACACACAAACAACCGATCAAGCAGACACAAATAACCGATCAAGCAGACACACACAACCGATCAAGCAGACACAAATACCCGATCAAGCAAACACGAATAACCGATCAAGCAGACACAAATAACCGATCAAGCAGACACAAATAGCCGATCAAGCAGACACAAAAAAACGATCAAGTAGGCACAAATAACCGAACAAGCAGACACAAATAACCGATCAGGCAGACAAAACAACCGATCAAGCAGACACAAACAACCAATCAAGCAGACACAAACAACCGATCAAGCAGACACAAATAACCGATCAAGCAGACACAAATAACCGATCAAGCAGACACAAAAAACTGATTAAGCAGACACAAATAACCGATCAAGCAGACACAAATAACCGATTAAACAGACACAAACAAGCGATCAAGCAGACACAAACAACTAATCAAGCAGACACAAATAACCGATCAAGCAGACACAAACAACCAATCAAGCAGACACTAAAAACCGATCAAGCACACACAAATAACCGATCAAGCAGACACAAACAGTTTTACAGTTTTTACAGTTTTTACAGTTATTTCAGTTAAAACATTTGCTAGTTAAAGTTACAGAGCCGTTAAAGACATGGAACGAAAGTCAAATGCATTCGAAAACAAATATCTCAAGAAACTTATGACAATAAAATTGAATGAATTCCAAAACTGTGAAGAAAAAAAAGAGAAATATCTGGGCAACCGCTAGTATCAACAGTTACAAGACAAGAGAAAATGGTGCTACATTGGACACATCCTCAGAAAAAACCAACAGAGCATCAGCAAACAGGCATTTAAAAAGGAAATAACGTGATTAAGAATGTGAAGACGCCCCAAATAAACCGTAAGACGAACGTTGATGAAAGAGGCCTAAGCTACTGGAATGGATTCCATCCATGATATTGAACTGATTGCACATAATAGAAAGGGATGGAGGAATAGACTGTAAGCCTTATGGGATATATAATGGCACAACGGGATAAGAAAGGCATGAATTAAAGCCACCATCCTCCCCCCCCCCCCCCCCCCCCCACCACCACCAACACCACCAACCCAGCTAGCTTTTTTTTTTTTAATAACCCGATTTGTGCAAACAATTTTTACGATTCAGTAGTTAACAAGCGTCTGCCTTCCGCTGGCTTAGGAATCAGCTGTACACAATACTGTCTTGTAACTGACTCACAGAGCATGTCGAGAAAGGTGGAGATAGGCATGCCCCGTGCATCACTTCAAAGGTCCGAGGTAGTTAGCATTCTTTGGATATTTTCTGCAGGTTATGCTGGGTGTTGGGAAATGAGCAGGCAGATAGACTAGCTGGTTCTGCACCACTTGATGGTGAACTGGTGTATGACAAGCTGGATATTGTGAGGGCCCTTTGGGAGCGAATAAACAGTGCCGATGAACAGACAGATCATTACGGTCTGAGAAGAATGGCCTTGCGGGGGTTAAAAGGGGATCTGGCCGACGCTTGACTATCAGGGGAAAGGCGAGACGGATATACAATTAGACAGTTACTGCTACCATCGGAATTTTAACTCTTTGCTTGCTCTATCAATTTCAAATTTATTGTTAGGAAACCCACCCCCCACCCCCTCCCAACCTTCCCCACACATTTTATATGTTCACTTTCATAAATAGTGTTTCTAAGTAGGTAGATAGTTTAAAACTCCCAGGTTTACAGTCTTCAAGATTAACACCTGCAGGATGAGACAATTACTTGTCGGGAAGATCCGTTCGACTACATTATTGTACTATTTTAAATATGGTAATGAGCCTGTATACTTTAACTGTCACATGGTAAGATGACGTCAAAAATAGACAAGCACGCGATGGTATGCCTTTTTTCTAAAGGCTTTTTAGTCTTCTGTTTACTTAATCGCATCCATATTTCATATCAAACATGTATATAAATAAATTCGTTAACCATTTTTGCAGTACATAGCCTTGTTATTGACAAAGCGTGTGTTTGCAAATTTTGAGCCAGATAGCTAAAAAGGTATAGTAAAGATATCAAGGACTGTGTTATACTCGTAAATTCGTTGATTAATTTAATTCCTGTGAATATATATTAAAAACCTTAAAAAATATTTTTTGTTCTGTGACTAACTTTATAAAGAGAAACAATTATTATTTACCTTTTTTTTTGGGGGGGGGGGGGGATAAATTTTACATTTCATGGCCACCCACTATGCGTGTGGGCGCAACATGTTAGCTTTTTAGCTTTCATAGAAACAGTGAAAATTTGTACCGCAAAATTCTGCGCAGAAATACATACATGAATACAAAAGGAGCCCAATGAAAGACTATAAAAATTCGCATAGATTCAAGGTGGAACCCAGGTCCCTTTTAGCAGCAGCGAGTGACAAGCCGCTATGCTGCCCCAGCTTCCATTTTAATATGGCACTCGAATAAATTATATGCCGGTGGATCACCTTGACGTCTTCAGCAAAAACAGCTGTGTCACAATAGTTAAAGCGCTTGCCTGGGAAGAGAGTAGTGACGCATGCGATAAGGAATGTGTCGCACACATGCCAAGTAATCAGGGCGCTATGTTGAGAAATGTCAGTCTTCCACACATACACGCAAGGTGCCCTCAGACCGCAAACCATGGCCGCCCACTCTCATTGTTACGGTACACGTTGATGGTTAATATTGCTAAAGTAAAGGAAGATCAACCCAGACAGGAAGCACCACAATATGCCAGGCACAAGATAACACTGTCATCGAGTACAGTAGTATAATACATCACTCCAGCTATGATCTTATAGTACGATAAGTCTTCTTATTAAAGACGAACACATTGCGATGACGATGAGTTGATGAACAGTGAACCTATGTCTGTCTATTACCTGCCAAATACACTCACATACGCGGTCTCTCCATACATAAAGGAAACATCCTATGAACTGTGTACATGTGCTGCCATGGGCAGCCCACCGTCTGGTCGCGAAGATTCACCAACGTGATGTGCAATGACAGTCCTCTGACGGTTTCCTATCCATTAGACGCGAGGGTCCAAGGTAGATGCATCACTTGATGAAACTAATCCAGACCCCCAGTCTGCTACCCAGTCACTCGTTGAAGTATCACTGATGAACCTGTTACCTAAGGGTTCTGCCCACCGCCGACAAGCATTTTTGATAATTATCACAACTCCACGTTAGACAACACACAAAATTATCACACATTCTGCAGCATTTAAAGACACCTTGTCAACCAGCGTGCCACATAGCCAGAACTTTGCCGACCCCAGCAGATTCCGTAGTACAAATTTTGATCCATCATATTCACTAAACAGATTACGTCCTCCAACAGAACAAAACATATTGTTAAAACTGCAAAGCAACCAGTACTTGCGTCCGTTGGACTTGAACAGTTTACGTACAGAACCATACTTTTAGACTGACTGAAAGGGACTGACCAAGCTACCAAGCAATCACGCCAGCAGGGGTCAGTTACACGTGAATCTCACTTTCTCCATACAAATGGGGAAAGGGGTCGGGGGGGGGGGAAGATATTACAATCCCCAGTGAATATCAAGCAGTCTGTTTCACATTTTTAAGTGGCTCTGATGTTTACAGTCCCAACCCGTCAACACAACATGACAACATGAATGCTAGTGTGTACCCAAGCTTCACCAAGCACTGGATTAATTACCTCTTTATACACCAAAGTGACTTTTGCGCACAAGAAGTAGTCTTGGTTCAGTCACCAGCAGTCCGAATAACACAGTTATTTTTGTTCTACCAGCACGACCCTGGGCTCGATATTTAAAGAAGTAAAATCGTAAACTTAGTAACATGGCAAGGCGGATGAAACATGAGGAAGAGAAGGCTGGAGGGTTTCATCACATGGTTGGAACCGAACAAGAACATTCACCTGTGTTTGATTCTGGTGACAGGGTGAAAATACAAACTAATATTCCCTGTGGCGCATGAAGTTGAACACGATAATTCTCACACTTTGACATAAACAGTTTCAAAACAACTGAAAATTATTCCAAATTTGTTGAATTTGCAACGTCTTCCTTGTTCGCATCCTAAAAAACAGCCATGTACTTTATTCTTTGCAAAGCAATTAGGTTTATAAAAAGTCATTCATAATATCACAAAATCTGCATCCAAGAATATAAGTCTAAATATACCAATAATGACAGATTTGTGAATTCAATAACCAACCGCAAATAACAGTGCTGTTTTAGTCCTTCACCATACCTCATATTGACTTGTGTGTGCTGAGAAATTGACCTTTGCTACTACTCCTCCTCTTTATATTGACTTCCTATTTTGTATTTATCCAGCATGTCACATAATAAATAGATGGGGGAGGAAAGGGAAAAGGGGGTGGGTCGGAGTGACTAACTGCTATTCTAATACGCTATGAACTGTATTAATAATAAATACGATCTGTACAGACAAGATCGATACTCTTCTGTGTGGCTCTAGACATATAGCACATGGTGCTAGACCCAAAATATGATGCATTAATCGGCCTGCATGTGTAATGTGATAAAGGCCACGACGAGATCTGAATTCTTCTTCATTTTCTGCATCGGTCTTAAAGAGCGGCTGGCAGTTGTTGTTGTTGACAATTCGGCTGTGACATCTGCTCCTTTCACCCACACATATGATTTCATTAAATCCTTTAATAGTCATCTCTTACGATGTGCTTTTTTAAAGAGCATTAGTCTCACCCCTTCCCCTCCCCCCCCCCCCCACACCCCTCCCTCCCCCCAATCCTTTAAAAGTCATCTCTTACGATGTGCTTTTTTAAAGAGCATTAGTCTCACCCCTTCCCCCACCTCCCTCCCCCCCTCCCCCACCCCCAATCCTTTAAAAAAATTGGAATCTAAATGAAGAAAATGTGGATTACACCGATTGAAGTGTCAATCATTGATTGTTGCTAAATTGGTCTGTAATTTATCTTCAAAAAAACTATTTGCTAATTTTCACACAGTTTATTGAGCTTACTGTAATGATCTCATAATTGTATAAATCTATATATGTGACCAGACGCCTTTATTTCCCAAAGTGTTTTTTTTTTAATCTTTAATGCGGAGTAGATCTCCAAGTTCATGTCAATTTTTTTTAAATCACCATCGACGGCATTCGAACCAATTTATACAGCCTGCAACCAAGAGTGCTAGTCTTTGCGCTCTGGTTGCTTCCTGTAAAGTGAAGGGAAAAAAAAAGGAAATCGGAGCAGCATACACTTTTACATTGCACAACCCACGCAAGCAAGAAACAGACAGACCAAGCAAAGACATCCCAAAACGGCTACTGTTTCTGTGGAAAATTTTACAGTACGGAACTATGATATCCGCACTCGACAGATGTTTTCAGTTATCGACATATGTTCCTTGTCTTGTCCCCTCAAGTACATGTCACCGTGACCAACACCCAAGTTCGAATGAGTAAAGTAATCAATACAAGCAGCAAACACGAACGCGCAGTCTCTTTTAGCTTCTTGTTACCACGGTTACATACACAACAAGCATCCATAGTTTCACAGTACTAGGCGGTTTTATTATTATTATTATTATATATATATTTTTTTAACCATTACTAAAATCATTTTTATTTCAAGAAGAATGACATAGAGCCATGTACTGGTGGAAATTAGTAGAAGACAGGGTTTTTTGTTTTGTTTTGGAGGTGGGGTGGGGGTCAATCAACTGTAGTACTTGAACAGACCCATCTGCTACAGCAATAACCCCTACCACCATCGAAAATACTACTAACTCTATCACCACCGCAAACGCTACTAGCACCACCACCACAAACGCTACTAACACCACCACCGCTAATGCTACTTACACAACGACCACCAATGCTACTAAGACTATCACCACCACCAGTGCTACTAACACTACCACGACGACCACCAATGCTACTAACATCACCACCACCAATACTACTTATAACACCACTGCCAATGCTACTTACAGCACGACCACCAATGTTACTAACACTATCACCACCACCAGTGCTACTACCACGACGACAACTACCAATGCTACTAACATCCCCACCACCAATACTACTAACACTACCACGACGACCACCAATGCTACTAACACTACCACGACCACCACCAAAGGTACTAACATCACCACCACCAATGCTACTAAAATCATCACAACCAATGCTACGAACATCACCACCACCAATGCTACTAACATCACCACCGCCAATGCTACTAACATCATCACCACCAATGCTACTAAAATCATCACAACCAATGCTACTAACATCACCACCACCAATGCTACTAAAATCATCACAACCAATGCTACGAACATCATCACCGCGAATGCTACTAACATCACCACCGCCAATGCTACTAACATCACCACCACCAATGCTACTAACATCATCACCACCAATGCTACTAACATCACCACCACCAATGCTACTAACATCATCACCACCAATGCTACTAACATCATCACCACCAATGCTACTAACATCACCACCACCAATGCTACTAACATCATCACAACCAATGCTACTAACATCACCACCACCAATGCTACTAACATCATCACCACCAATGCTACTAACATCACCACCACCAATGCTACTAACATCATCACCACCAATGCTACTAACATCATCACCGCCAATGCTACTAACATCACCACCACCAATGCTATTAACATCACCACCACCAATGCTACTAACATCACCACCACCAATGCTATTAACATCAAAACCACCAATGCTACTAACATCATCACCACCAATGCTACTAATATCACCACCACCAATGCTACTAACACTACCACGACCAACACCAAGGCTACTAACATCACCACCGCCAATGCCATTTACACCAACACCAATGGTACCAACGCTACCACCATCACTATCACTAATACCAGTACTCTTAAGGCTACTAACTGCTGCGGAGCTACTACTATAATTTTTTTTAAATTTTTTTTTTAATTATTACTTTTTTTTTTTTTAATTTTTTTTCCCCCAGTCTTTCTGAGATGGAGGAAATGACGTCGAGAAAAGTTACAGAAAAAAGAAACAAAGCAAACAAAGAAAAAAATATATAAATAAACAAACAATAAAAGCAAACATATGGAGTAGAACGCAGAACAATTACAGCAAGAAAAATTATTTGTAGTATCTGCACAATTATTGGTAATAGTAACATCAGTTGTAATATTAGCAGCAGCAGCAACAACATAAGCAGCGCCAGCAATACTGGTAGTGGTGGTGTTGGAGGAAGTTGTGGTAGTGGTGGTGGTGATAATTTCAGTAATTTTTTTTTTTTTTTTTAGTAATGTTAGTCATTGTGTCATAGGAGATGAAATGCCTTAGATCAGCTGTAGACATTTCGAGGAAAGACAGATTACGATAGCTAGGAATGAAGCCAGTCTTACAAGTCATCATATGAAGTGGTTTGGACACCTAACGAGAATGCACTGGTACTTTCTGCTCCAGCGAGCCACACAAAAACGTTACAACGGGTATAGAACGAGCGGAACACCTCAGAAAGGATGGAGTGATGGCATTAAAAACAGAAATAAACATCAGTCTTAATACTGCTCTTAGCAGAGCTCATCAAAGAATGTTACTCTGCCGCCCCGACACTTCGCTGAGGTACAAGGTGGAAGAGAAGAAGAAGAAGAAGAAGAAGAAAAAGAAGAAGAAGAAGAAGAAGAAGAAGAAGAAGAAGAAGAAAAAGAAGAAGAAGAAGAAGAAGAAGAAGAAGAAGAAGAAGAAGTAAGAAGAAGAGAGAAGAAGAAGAAGAAAGAAGAAGAAGAAAAGAAGAAGAAGAAGAAGAAGAAGAAGAAGAAGAAGAAGAAGAAGAAGAAGAAGAAGAAAAGAAGAAGAAGAAGAAGAAGAAGAAGAAGAAGAGAAGAAGAAGAAGAAGAAGAAGAGAAGAAGAAGAAGAAGAAAAGAAGAAGAGAGAAGAAGAAGAAGAAGAAGAAGAAGAAGAAGAAGAAGAAGAAGAAGAAAGAAGAAGAAGAAGAAGAAGAAGAAGAAGAAGAAGAAGAAGAAGACGAAGAAGAAGAAGAAGAAGAAGAAGAAGAAAGAAGACGAAGAAGAAGACGAAGAAGAAGAAGAAGAAAGAAGAAGAAGACGAAGAAGAAGAAGAAGAAGAAGAAGAAGAAGAAAAGAAGAAGAAAAAGAAGAAGAAGAAGAAGAAGAAGAAGAAGAAGAAAGAAGAAGAAGAAGAAGAAGAAGAAGAAGAAGAAGAAGAAGAAGAAAAGAAAGAAGAATAACGAAGAAGAAGAAGAAGAAGAAGAAGAAGAAGAAGAAGAAGAAGAAGAAGAAGAAGAAGAAGAAGAAGAAGAAGAAGAAGAAGAAGAAGAAGAAGAAGAAGAAGAAGAAGAACGAACGAACAAACGAACGAACAAACTTTATTTTCAAAGGGTTACAAATTGGGCACGCAGGCCCGTCTGACATTCGGCCCTTCTAAGTACTCATTTTTCAGAGTACTAATACCTGTTATCAATAATGCATGTTATGGATTTAAAAAGAAATATATAATGTATTCACACATCGTGTGTACGCCATCATACACACTCACACACACGTATACATACATCTACATTTTCATACTGGTGAACTCATATACAGACATACGTGATACATACACATCTGCATCTACATACATATACAAGCATACACATACACAGAAATAATGCACAAACAGAAAACACACACACATGCATTTATGGATATACATGCACACACGCATTTCCATATATACACATCTATACATGCACCCATGCATACACACATATACCATTACATGTACAGACACCAAACATATGCCCAAAACCAACACATTTACACTTACATGAATACATACACCCACACACATGCATACATATATCCACACATTTATACCTAAACTCACATCTTTACACACATACATACATACCTAAATATACTTTCATATATCCACATGCATACACACACAATCACACACACATGCACACTTGTATGCTTTTATAAATACACAAACACCCACATACCTACACAGCTACATATACCT
>CAJHNH020001552.1:0-160276 GCA_905116865.2 Candidula unifasciata | reverse complement strand
GTGTACTAAGAACATGACCAAATAGGTACCCATAGAAAGGGTGTCTTCATTGGCCATGTCTGTCACACAGCGTAAGATCCACAACTATGGAATACGGACATAATTCATCCCAAACCATTGAAATAGCACCATAGGTTAAAGAAACTGTCAAATGTTTCTCTGTCTGGTGTCTCTTTTACTAACTCCACCCATATCTTTCTTGGTCGGCCTCTTAGCTTATAACCTGCTGTTCTCATGTAGTACGTTCTAGCTGCTGGCTGATTTTGTTACATAATGACTAGATGACTAAACCATTTGATTCTTTGATGTTTAATTAAATCATTCACCGGTATTGTGCCTACTATTGTTCCTAGTTCTTGATTGGTGAATTTGTGTCTTCTTGGCTTTTTTTTCCCCCGCAGTATTTCTTAAACTTCTGATCTCACTTGTTGTAATTGTGTATGTATTTCCTTCTGGGAGTGTCCAAGTCTAGCACTGATAACAGTTACTAAACATGACAACCTACACTTACCGCCACGGCACACGATGATGACGACGATGAAGAAAGAGCCATAGGGTGCACTGTAGCCCAATCTGCAATGTCACAACGGCACAGAATTGTTTTTAATATTAGCAATACAAAGGAGACCAAATAGACAGGGGGTGTTCTCGCCAAAATGTGGCTGAAATAGAATTCAAATATGTTGAACACGCTCGCAGCCATTAAACAAATCTTGTGTATGACGCGAAAACATCAACAGGAGCTCGGACAAACACATTTCTTTATTGGGGGATTTCCAAAATAGGATCTGGTGTTTAGCGTGGACGTCGCTTCCTGACCGGCGCACTCACAGAGAATGATTGCTATTTGGTGAAAGGGGCGGTTATAGAGATCAGAATAGTTGTGTGTCGAATATTTGTCTCCCCCCCCCCCCTCCCCCAACCGTTCTTATGTCGCAGTTAGTTCGCGGGGAAAGATCAGCGAATGATGTCATCACATTGTTGATTCCATATGTAGGTTCTGGTGCCCCACTTGTGGGGATTGGGGGTGTGGGGGGAGAGAGAGAGGGAGAGAGGGAGAGAGAGAGAGAGAGAGAGAGAGAGAGAGAGAGAGAGAGAGAGAGAGTGAGAGAGAGATTCGCTGCTCCCTAAATAAGTAAGTATGGTTTTGAGGTTTTGAACGGATCGACATCATGGCAGACGGGTAGTAACCCATAAGTGCTTCGTTCTACTTCTAACTTAAGTCTAAGTCCGAAGAAGCTCAGCCCAGTGCACAGGCTCCGTAGCACCGGCGAAGAACCTGAAATACTTTGGGTAGATTTTTAACTCAAAATTTTGCCCGGGCAGCGCCGTTAGGCTGCTCTTTTCATTTTATTTTCATTTCCAACTGTCAAGAGATCTTTAACGTGAATAACAATGCACACGTGCATCTAATCTCACTACCCAGAGACCAGGGGGAATTACTAGAAGTCCAAGTCCACGCGAAAAAAAATCCCAGCCCTTACCAGGCATTGAACCCGGAAGCTCTAGCACTCGAGGCGGACACCATGCCTCGAGACCAGGCAGCCTCCACACTGGCATAGTGAGAGCTAATAGACTGGAATGGCTTGGCCATATTCAGAAGAATGTCAGATGAAAAGGAAGAGGCTTTCCTTAAGAGGTTTGTTTCACAGACAGACCACAATGATGGAGATAACAGTGATAGAGTTAGAGAAGATCTGCCAGCCATATTAAAGAACAAACATGAAGACATCATACATGTGGACGATGTAAAACGTGTTCTAACAGGGGCTAAAGACACTGCACCCGGGCCTGATGGGGTTAGATATTCCAACATGAAAGACAGGAGTGATGCAAACCTGGTGGAGATGACTGCTTGTTTCAACCAGAGCATTAGTACAGCTTCAGTCCCAGAAGAGTTGATGCACAGCTACCTGATTCCACTTCCTAAGCCTGGCAAGCATCATTCAACACTAGGGAGCTTTAGGGTCATAACCCTACAAAACACCTTTGGTAAAGTGCTGGAGAAGATAGTGTCGGGTAAGCTACAAGAATTGTTGGAACAGAGAAATCTCATTCAACGAGGGTTGAGAAGTTACCGACCGGGGAAGGACACATGGTCAAATGCAGCCACTTTTGCCTTAGATACTTTCGAAGGTTTCCAGAACAAACATGAAACGATGGCAGCGGCACTCGATCTAGAAGACGCTTACAGCAGAGTCAGATACAGTGTCCTGGTGAAAGCGCTAATGGAGAAGGAAGTATGTCCTTGGTTAGTGAATTGGATAGCAGCTGTTTTGTATACTCGCCGTGTAGCTCTTCGCCTTGGTTCATGGACCTCTGAACCATGTACGATCAGTATTGGAACTCTGCGCTGGCTGCTGAAGATGAAGATGGAGCATGTATGGGAATGCCCCGAGTGCTGTGATATCAATTCTTGACTCAACTCAACTCAACTGTCAGATGACGGAGAAGTCAACATTGTACACACAAGGGACCTGAATGGTCGTAGACCACAAGGCAGATCAAGAAGACCATGGAGAGATAATGTCCTGACAGACCTGCAAAAATGAAAATCGAAACACCAAGAGGCAGGGGAAGACCAAGAAGAAGATGGATTGAAGGAGTCACGGACAACTTGAGACTTCATAACATCACGGCCTATGAAGCGACTGAGCGCGCCCTGGCTCGGTTGCCGATCATCTGATAGACTGCGACGAAGAAAAAGAAGAAGTGATGCTTTGGGCAGATGATGACTGACACTTACTTAAAAACACCAGTCAGTTCTCAGTGGGTGACGCGGTCAAATTTACTCTGGCTGCCTTTATTTCGCTAGACATTTTCTGGTATTGTATTTTGGGCTGGGTCGTCCTGGGAGCCAGGGGATTTATTTATTTGCTTCAAATCAGCCTAGGTCAGATTTCTCTAACCTATGGTGCTATTTCAATGGTTTTTGATGAATTCTCTCCGTAATCTATAGTTGAGGATTTCAAGCTGTGCGAAAGACAGGTCAACAAGACACCCTTTCAAGGTATGCCATATAGGGTCATGTTCTTAGTGTGCTTGTTTCCACAGCGAGGCGCACATACCGTCTGGAGGTGACAGGTTCAATTCTCGGCTCGGTTACTATAGCTTTAGATTTTTATGTTGTCTAGTGTGTTCTTCTATCTTTCTACTTCTGTCTATGAGTGCCAATCAATATTTTTCTGTGACTTGATTGGTACAGATTTAAACACCAGATTCTAGGTCTGGCAGGTGAGTGTCTTGTCGCTGCACCACCATAGTCCCTGTGTCGTTTCCAGGCACCTATTTTTCCGGGGTGGGTTGGGTTGGAGGGGGGGGGGGGGTGATAGAATCACTGCCATCTTGACAAGCATGTTGTAAAATGTGATAATCGGGGTGGGTACGGGGGGGGGGGGGGGGGGGAGGAGGGGGGTTTGATGATGTCGAAGTGCATCTGCCTGCATTTGTATGTATACAAATAAACAAGATCGGTTACACGGATTATGCACGCAAAACTCAAACTATGCAATAACACCAAAGCACTGAAGTGGACAAGCAACCAGAACTTTCCACTGTTTACAGCCGGCAAACATTAGGAAAAAGAAGAAGAAGAAGAAGAGTGCCCTGTTGACTAATTCTTTCACTATTTCTACAACACACTACATGCAAAATATTTCTCAAACCAGTCTCTTTTCTGCCTTTCTATCCCCCAATGGAGCATAGGCCCTCAACCAACTCACCCCAAGTCATTCTATCCTTCGCCATTACATGGAGCTCTCCCCATGTCTTCCCCATCTTTCTAACTTCATTCTTCAGCTCTCTTCTCCGTGTGTTTTTTGGCCTTCCTATATTCTTATGCCCCTGTGGGTTCCAATGCAAAGACATTCTAGTTCTCCTGTTTTCTCAGTGTGTGTCCTATTCAACACCAGCATCTTTTCCTCACCTCTTGGTCCACTGGAGCCTGTTTAGTTCTCTCCCAAAGTTCTACATTAGTTATTCTATCATACCATTTAATTCCCTCTATTCTGCGCAGGCCCCAGTTAATGAATGTCTGTAATTTATTAGTAATTTCCTTAGTTGTTCTCCATGTTTCCGCCCCATACAAAAGTACTGATTTGACATTAGAGTTAAACATTTTAAGTTTAGTATTTCTTTTAATTTCTTTTCACCTCCACAAATTCCCTAGTGTTATGAAAGCCCCTCTTGCCTTTTTTATTCCTATTTTAATATCTCTATCAGTTCCTCCATCTTTATCTACATTACTGCCCAATAGGTGTACCAGTCCATATCTTGCAGTGGGGTGCCATTAAGAGAATCCACACTACTATTTGCCTGATTTATTCTCATTATCTTTGTCTTCCCTTTATGGATTTTCAACACACAACATAAAAAATATTTCCCAAACCAAACACTAGGTCACTCAAAATTGCTTTATTCCAAAAAGTACATCCATACCAAAAATTGCAAGCTAGCCACTTGACAGTGGTCAAATAAAACAAATCTTATTGAGCTATGGGGAGAAAGGGGAAGAGGAACATCAATTTCAAGCCAAAATAAATAAAGATCATAAAACACATTCGTCAAATATGATACCATTACACAAAAGAAATAGATATCCAGCTGAAATCAGTGCATGGTTCTGCTGTGTGTAGAATTTGTGCAGTGACAGCTTTCTCTAGATATGAAACCAACAAAAAAAAAATAGTTCTTGCAGATAATAATCTAGACAAGAAAAAACAAACTGGTTCACTAAAATTGGATACAAATAGTATTGCTGTGTTTATACAAAGGGTAGAGTGTGGCTATAAACACAGGGTTGTGGACTAGGGCAGGGTGTGTCCAGGCAGACAAGGGGATCTATGACTGTTGATAGTTTTATAATACAGAAGAGCTATTGTGAGATAACTGTGTGAGACAATGTAGGAGATAATACAAGACAAGAATACAATTTGTGGCTGACTGGATGGTTTCATTACCTGCAAGCTGGTCGGTGGGTTTGCTATCTGCCGTAAGCTGACCAGTGAGTTATCTAGCTACCATAAGCTGGCCAGTGGGTTATCTATCTACCATAAACTAGCCAGTGAGTTATCTATCTACCATAAACTAGCAAGTAAGTTATCTATCAGCCATAAACTGGTCAGTGAGTTATCCATCTGCCATAAGCTAGCCAATGACTTATCTATCTGCCATAAACTGGACACTGAGTTATCTATCTGCAAAAAGCTGGCCAGTGGGTTTGCTGTCTGAACTAAACTGGCTAGCTGGTAGGGTATCTGAATTAAGCTGAGTTGCTTGGCTCCCTTATATCATAACTACCCAGTTAGCTGCCTATCTACCCTAAAACTACCCAGTTAGCTGCCTATCTACCCTAAAACTACCCAGTTAGCTGCCTATCTGCCCTAAACTACCCAGTTAGCTGCCTATCTACCCTAAACCACCCAGTTATCTGCCTATCTACTCTAAACTACAAGTTTCCACTGGCACAGGAAGAAAGTAGGTAGACGGTGACCAGGAAAAAAGCAGGTAGAGGGTGACCAATCTGCAGTGATGGTGAAACCCCAAAGAACTAAATAACTTTAGTGAAACACATTCCTGACTAACACCCCCCCCCCCCCCCCCCCAATATTATGCCTGAAATTACACCTCCTGAAACAATTTAACATCAATTGTCTGTTCTTACATGAAATAAATGATGTTGCAGCAGTCAACTGAGACAAGTTAATTATTGTTAAACAGTAATGTCTCAAATTACATTTGTTGCTACAATTACCACAATTTAAACTATTTGTTCTTCCAATATACCATAAATGCAAATTACAAAGCAATAAGCTTTTAAAACATTGCAAAATACTTGCAAAATCCTTTTAAAATTATACAAATTATTTTAAAAAAATTCTTTTATTGTAATAATTAACATTTAAAAAAAGAAGGAAAAAAACTAATTTTTCTGTTTGCAACATTACACATCCAATAACTGCTTTTATGACAATTAAACAAACAGATCACTTGTGCTTACAGTTTCATATCCAAAATAATATGGTAGTTTTACATAAGAAAATCACTTGTTATACATTAACATGTGTAGAGAATAAAAAACACAATAACTGGTTCTGAAAATATTTCTCTACCTGCCCAACTGTCTCTACATGCCCCCCCTGTCTCTACCTGTACCCCTGTCTCTACCTGTACCCCTGTCTCTACCTGCCCCCCTGTCTCTACTTGCCCCCCTGTCTCTACCTGCGCCCCTGTCTCTACCTGCGCCCCTGTCTCTACCTGCGCCCCTGTCTCTACCTGCACCCCTGTCTCTACCTGCACCCCTGTCTCTACTTTCCCCCTGTTTAATTAGTTTTCCAAGGTATGTTCCTCTTTTGCACGATCCACTTGATCCTAAAGAGCTGCTATCACATCTGCTTGATTAAAAAGGCGTCGCAGCAGCTAATCTATCACCCAGTTCATCAGCCCGCACACCAGTTTCCTGGAGAAAACAAATATCCACAAAAATGCTCCTATTATATGTCGCCCTTTGTGGCTTAGGCATTGTAAATGCACTTCATAATTCTAGAGTACTGGGTTCAGCTGTAGGCGATCTAGTAGCAGACCACCTTGTGTTAAGTTTCCTAAGGGGTATTCAGAGCCAAACATTCAGGACGCAATGGCAATAGTCACACACACAAATATTAAGGTTGGTTCTGCAGCATCCTGTAAAGCAGGGGTTCTCATACTGGGTGCCGCGGGACACAGGAGTTCTCATACTGGGTGCCGCGGCACTCAGGGTTGCCCTGAGCGTATGCAAGAGGTGCCGGGGCAGTAATCAAGAATTTTTCAAAATCTGCTCAAGATCAGCGAAGACAGAAATACCAATAAGAAAGCCAAGAAGAGTCCTGGATGCAGAAATCAGTGCTATTAGCAACTTACGCTTACAACAATTAAAACAAAACAAAGATACAGAAGCAACCTTCAAGTGATTTGAGGGTACAATTAACTAAACTTCACAAAAACAAAGGAAATAATGGTAAAAATGCATCCAGACAGTTCCCTTCATTGCATTAAAGAAAACTGAACTGGTTTTTCTCCTTTTTTTAACTATTCGAACTGCTGTAAGGTATGTGTGCTGAGAAATTTCATTTTGCCTGACAAGGGTGCCGCGGCGGGGGAAAAAAGTGAGAAACACTGCTGTAAATAATACGCAAATAATTTCTTTCTTTCTTTTTTCTTATGTGAAGGCTCCACTAGTTCACATCCTGTGGCAGCACCACGCTATGTGAAGGCCCCACTAGTTCACATCCTGTGGCAGCACCACACTATGTGAAGGCTCCACTAGTTCACATCCTGTGGCAGCACCACACTATGTGAAGGCCCCACTAGTTCACATCCTGTGGCAGCACCATGCTATGTGAAGGCCCCACTAGTTCACATCCTGTGGCAGCACCACGCTATGTGAAGGCTCCACTAGTTCACATCCTGTGGCAGCACCACACTATGTGAAGGCTCCACTAGTTCACATCCTGTGGCAGCACCACGCTATGTGAAGGCCCATGCTATGTGAAGTTAATCATCAGTCTGAACCATCACAGAGAAGAATAAACAACGCAGACACAGCCTGGAGGTTGCAATAAAATAAAATCACTTCCTAACTGGCAAGTCAAAGCTTGAACAACCAAAAATCACAATAGTGAGTGGGGGGAAAATATCCATGTCATACACTTACAGCGCCACAAAGTCATACAGTTCTGATCATATACAAACCTCAAGATCATATGTAAATATGCAATGTCACAGTGAAATCCTGTAGGTCACATCACAGGTGGCCACAAACAAGGAAGTTTGCGGTAATGACTAGTGCAGATCTTCACAATTGTAAACCAATATAAAAAATACATCATTCACAAATGTTTATAATAGGAACCATTCTCATTCCAATCATACGTTAATTTTATTGAAAATGTGTCATCAAGAAAAACATACTCATTCTAATAAGCACATTAATTATGTGTGTGTGTGTGTGTGTGTGTGTTTTTGTTATTGTTCAAATCACACAGTAAACAGGGGCAAAATACTAAGACAATCATTATTCTAGAAATGTAACAAGATAGTTCTGACAAGCCAAACTATACAGTATTTAAAAACTCCAATGTGGTTAGGACAGTCTGTGAAAATTTTTTATGAAAGAAATACATTTTCACTATAACTAACATGGCCATTAAAAAAAAATATAAATATATAGAAAATACAATAAGTTATTGTAAAAGAGTAATAAGCTTGTTCTGACAAGGTAAATTAAATATTATTGTTTTAAAATGCAAACATGGCCACTTCTTTCACTGCTAGTGGTCTATATCTGAACCTGGCAAACGACATGATGATGAAGAGACATGATGATGATGAGACATGATGATGATGAGACATGATGATGATGAGACATGATGATGAAGAGACATGATGATGAAGAGACATGATAATGAAGAGACATGATGATGAAGAGACATGATGATGAAGAGACATGATGATGAAGAGAGATGATGATGAAGAGACATGATGATGAAGAGACATCATGATGAAGAGACATCATGATGAAGAGACATCATGATGAAGAGACATGATGATGAAGAGACATGATGATGAAGAGACATGATGATGAAGAGACATGATGATGAAGAGGCATGATGATGAAGAGACATCATGATGAAGAGACATCATGATGAAGAGACATCACGATGAAGAGACATCATGATGAAGAGACATGATGATGAAGAGACATCATGATGAAGAGACATCATGATAAAGAGGACGATTTCACTGACTAAACCTCAGATCCAGAGATCAGAGTCGGGCACCCAAGAATTCCACCACTTCTCAACAAATCAACTCCTCTAACATTTGGTTTCCCCTGCCAGTCTTGAGAGGTTATTGGGGGGTTGGAACAACAACAACAACACTGACTTGGGCTATAAGTAAACTCAACCTAGACATGGGTACCAGGATTTGTTTGGGGAAGTAAAGGTGGCTGGCATAACCCACCAGGAGCAGAGAAGCCTATAAATATATGGCACTACAAGTTTCTGACCAATAAATATGTATCCCTGTAGAGAAGAAAAACATCAAGAGATATCTGTCCCCATATTTGTCCACTGAGAGAAACTTAACACTGAAACAGTCTGACATTTAACACTGAGGGTTACTGTAATGACCCTGCTTTGCATGGTCCTCACGATTACATAGTGGCAAGCAGAAAGTCTGTGCAACAAGGGACAGCACGAGATACTTGTGCCTAGTCGAGGAAGCGAGGGAAAATAACACTGGGTTAATCTTTAAACCTGACACTGACAGTTAACATTAACAGTGAGATAATCTTAAACTTAAGACCGGGCTAATCTCAATAATGAGAGTTAATACCTAGAGTTAAACTTAACACTGAGTTAATCTAAAGCCTATCACTGACAGTTAAACTTAACACTGAGTGAAACTTCAGGTATGCAGCAAGAAGTTTACAAATGTCAAAAAATTCAAAAGTAAACAACTGCAAATAATGGACAACTTTTAAATTTGAACACAGATTGCATCAAGAAGAGATTGTAGGGTTAAGATGTTCTTAAAAATGCTGAATGTAATTATGAACATTAATCATTAAGGATATATATAATTGTTAAACTGAGGAGAAAAAAAAAAGAACATAAACATCAAAAATGGTGCCAAATTTAGGAAACAGGGGAGAGGGGGGTGTGAATGTAGAATTTCTTTCTTCTTCTTCCTGTTTACCAGCTGTGAACTCCGTGATCTTTATTGTGTAGGACCCTTTCAGACATGGTTTCTTTTGGTTCCGTTATATCTTGCTGTCATTAGACGTTTAAATTGATGATGATTCTTCCTTCCAGAGCACTGTTCAAACATGTGGGTACTGGTGTCTAAGGAGATAGGATTCTTCTATTCCTTCTTGTTTTGTGGTTTGGTTTTGTTGCCGACTATGTCAGCACAAATCTGGATATGCAGTACAGGCACTCTTTTATTACAGCATGAGTTCTGAGTTACTGTAACAAACACTTTGTGGTGACCACCGGTACCATTTAAGACTATCTGTGTTGTGGTCTCCCTCCCCTTCCCATAAAAGCACTGTGTAAAACTAATATGTAACAATTAGGAAAGGATTCTAAGTGTGGATTCCGGGCCCCACCACAGAAAACCCACACCCACTGCCCCTCTAAAAAGCATGTTGTAAAAATCGACTAATAAGTGGTGTTTCCTTCAGAGCCAGAATGCATCTGCCTGAGAGGCAAGGATCCCAATCTGCATACAAATAAGCCAGATCTGTAAAATGAAAGTGCACACACACACAAACTTAAGTTCCGGAATAAGTCTAAAGACCAGAAGTTGACAAACAATTAGAACTTTTTGCCAGAATTTACAGCCAGTGAACAAGAACAAGAAGAAAAAAGGATGACTTTAGTTGAGCTTCCAGGACAAGTAAACAACAAAACCAAAAGACGTTCTGGCTTGGCTATCAGATTCACAAATATGCATGTCTGAAGATTATTCATAAAAACAACAAAGTAATCTGTTGAAACCTTGAGAGATAAACCTTTAGAGATAAGCTGGGTTAATCTCACTGCAGCCAATAGGTCCCTTCCGCAGGTGCACAGATTCTCCCCTCAATATACACATCAGCATTCCATGGCTAATAAATCTGAATCTAGCAGACAGGACCAAATATGCAGTGAAAAATGTGGAAAAAAAAAGAAAATACAAGTGCTATTTATATAGCTAGAGGGAAATTATACAAGTGCTATTTATATAGCTAGAGCGAAATTATACAAGTGCTATTTATATAGCTAGACAAAAATAATACACATGTAAACCAATGCTACAAAACTGATGTGCTGAAACCTGATGATTCAGTCAACTTGAGCTGTGCTCTCCCCCCCCCCCCCCCCCCCCCCCCCCCCCAAAATCATTTTTTAAAGTATTTATTTTTACTTTTCAGAATATTTCAAATGTATTACAAATATTAATGTACCAGTCAGCAAAGTTTGATTTTATTATTATTTGTATTATTATTATAATTATTATGCATGTAAACAAGGATTAGGTTTCTTAAACCGGCCCCCCTCCCCCTTTCTTTTACAACCAATTTTTTTTTTTATGCTACAGAAAACTTGGGGCTAGAGGTGGGAGGTGTCCGAGATGCTGCCCACTTTTCGGTGGGTGGGTGGGTGGGTGGGTGGGTGGGTGGGTGGGTGTGTGTGTGTGTGTGTGTGTGTGTGTGTGTGTGTGTGTGTGTGTGCGCGCGCGCGTCAATGATTTAAAGAAGAATCAATGATAGTCATACAGCTCCGAAATCAAATGTTAACCCATACACATCGAACTGTCCCACCTCGTGACACACGTACATAATCGAACACAATCAAATTAGTGAAAGAAATCACAGCACACAGATCAAAAGCAATGAAGCACAACTGCAATGAGAATAATCACTTGCAGTGGTAAAAATATTACAGATGACATTGTCATTACAAATGACAATAACAACAACGCCAGTCTTATGACCAAAACAAATGCGGCAATGACCGCGGCTGAACACTGCAGTAACCAAATATGAGAAACAGCAACTAAGAATGAAGGAACATATGAATGAATCAAGAATTCAATATCACTGCACTCAGGAAATTCCCATATGTGCTCCGGCCCCACCCTCAGTAGCCAACAAAGAGTTCCCATACTTCCAGTGCCAGCTGCGGCCTGACTGAAAGTTTGCCTCTCTTCTCCCCTGCGGCTAAAGAGTCGTCTCAACCCTCTTCTCACACAAGTGAATACTCTGTTCTTCAAGAAATCAACCAAATTATTCAGAAACAAAGTTGTGGGACAAGGGTGATTACAAATATGTGTAATATACACACTTATTCACATATAAGATAAGAACGACTACTAGTCTATTATGTAATATTGATGATTACCAAGATGTAAGATGAGAATGATAACAATTACACTGTGTAATATCAAAGCTTATCAAGATGTAAGATGAGAATGATTACAATTACACCCTGTAACATCAAAGCTTATCAAGATATAAGAAGATAATTATTACAGATCTTCTGTGTAATACTGAAGCTCCTCAAGACTGTGGCAACTATGATTACAGATATGCCATGTAATACCAAATGAAGCTTATGAATGTATACTATGAGAATGGTTATAATTACAGCATGTAACACTGAAGCACAACGGGCCCCGGAACCCACACAGGGATGTAAACATGTCTAACACACACCATCTGAAAGTTTCATTATAAGCACAAAGTATAAACTATCTTGTCTATCTTTCTCATCTGTAAAATTGTTTACTTTATCTAAGCAACACAAACAGTTAATAACTAAACCAATTTTAACTGCCAACATAACAGGGGAAACGAACTGGGCCCACCAGACAATGGATGCTGGCTTCAACATAACCACAGCCAACTAAGGGAATATTCTATCCTGCAAATGGTCAATGATAATACTAGAGATGACAGCATTCCCAATTATGTTGTTTAACCCTTTCACCACAACAACGTTTTGAGGCATCTTACTAAATGCAAATAAGTTAACTCTTATCCAAAGCAAACTAGGCTGAAGCAAGGCATTGACAAAGCCAGCAGTTCTCAAACGTTTTTTTTTGCTGCGGCATCCTTGCAGGGCAAATGAAAATATTGCGGTACATTTTCCCTTAGGGGGAAAAAAAAGATCAAAAAGTACAAATTCAATGTTCAGTTCTCTTTAATGCGATAAATGAAACTGTCTGGATTAGTTTTTCATTATTTCTTTTATGTATATGGGAAGTTTTTTAACCTCAAATCACTTGACCCAGAAAGTTTGCTCCTGTATCTGTTTTAATGTAAGCGTACGTTGAGAATGCACTGCAGCGTTGCCAACAGCATTGTCTCCTGAACACACCTTCATCCAGAACTGTTCTTGGCTTCTTTCGTGGTATTTCTGTTTGAAACTGCTGTCTTGGCTGAACTCAAGCAGATTTTGATTTTTGCCGCGGCACCCCTGGCATACACTCACAGCACACCTGGCATACACTCACAGCACACCTGGCATACACTCACAGCACACCTGGCATACACTCGCAGCACCCAGTTTTGAGAGCCTCTGGACTAAGCGATCCATGCAGCTAGCAGAATCTGTAAACATGCATGCACAGAATGAATGAATCATCCTTCTGTGCCGTATAGACTCAGTTTTAGCACCCCGGGTCAATCGACGAAAGAAAACTGGTTCGAAAGAAATGACTGACCCCGGGGTGCAGGAGGAAGGTGTCTGGAAGCTAAAAGCACTGGACATGAAGCTTACCAACAGGTTTTCCCCAGAGTGGACACAAGAACACTAGCTGACCAGTGAAGTCAATACTTTGTCTAGCTATTGATTAATGTGCAGGGACAACAAATGAGGTCTGTATTAAATTCAGATCACCTGCAGCTAGAGCGGGACACTTTTTCCTTCAAGGAAGGAACAGACCTAGCGAGCTTGTAGGTTTTAATCTTTCTGTAGTCTAGTGTGCCTGTAGCTTCAAATCTTTCTGTAGTCTAGTGTGCCTGTAGCTTTTAATCTTTTTGAAGTCTAGTGTGCCTGTAACTTTCAATCTGTGTGTAGTCTAGTGCACCTGTAGCTTTCAATCTGTCTGTAATCTAGTGCGCCTGTAGCTTTCAATCTTTCTGTAGTCTAGTGTGCCCTTTTATATCTACCTCTTTGCTCATGTATTCTACATGTGTAAATCAATACTTTGAAATATATTTCATCTGGTTTACTACTCTGGATAGATAAAGGCACCGACGATCCCCTTTATATTTAAGCTCCCTAGAAGAGCTGACATCTGGAATTAACAACTATATGTTTCAATTTGTAACCAGCAATGAAAAATGTAAAGCCACTGATGCTGATGGAATTGCTTCTAAATTTATCAAATGCATCACACTAAAAGATACACAAATAAATAATGTACACAGGAGTTCTCAAACACTTGGGGTCACCAAGTAGAAAGATTAGGCAAATCACAGAGATAAATAGACATGGGTGATATCTGCAGCAATGAACCTCAAGGGCTGTGAAAGCTGAAGAAGAAGAATAAAAATAAGAAGAAGAAGACGAAGAAGAGGAAGAAAAAGAAAAGGAAGAAGAAGAAAAAGAAAAAGAAGAAGAAGAAAAAGAAAGAAGATGAAGAAGAAGAAGAAGATGAAGAAGAAGTAGAAGAAGAAGAAGAAGAAGAAGAAGAAGAAGAAGAAGAAGAAGAAGAGGAAGAGGAAGAAGGAGGAGGAGGAGAAGGAGGGGAGGGGTTAGGAAGGAGAAGAAGAAAATTATGAAAGAATTAAAAAAAAAAAAAACAGAGCAACAGATTATGAGCACACACAAAAAACAGATTGCTAATCAGCTCCATGTTATCACAACCTCTAGCAAACAATAAATTAAGCCTACATAATTAAAAAAACAAAAATAATAGGAAAAACCACACAAATAATAATAAATACATATAATAAACAATACTGAAATGGTTGGGGCATACTGAAACAATGTCAGATGACAGAGAAGTAAAAACTGTATACACAAGGGAGATGAATGGACGTAGAACACGAGGCAGAAAATGTAGACACAAGGGAGATGAATGGTCGTAGACCACGAGGCAGACCAAGAAGAAGATGGAGAGATAATGTACAGACAGCCCTCAAACACTGGAAAGAGAAGGCTAACCAGAGAGATGAATGGAGGCGGGTGATATCTGCAGCAATGAACCTCAAGGGCTTGGAATGCTGAAGAAGAAGAAGATATCATCATCATCATCAGTTCTCGTTGTGCCTAGTGGCACATGAGGCTTCAGAGAGGACTTTCCATGCTTTCCTGTCTTGTGCAATCTTCAGTGCAGTTTTCCATGTCAAAGATGCCGCACTCAGGTTATAATAAACAATAAACAGTGTCACTGACTAGATTAACTGCTTCTGAAATATCTTGAAAAAAAAACGTACATTTAATCGCACAGACCTCTCTTAATAATTTTCTTTTTTATCACTTTCAATGTTGAAGAATATAAGTTCTGGTTCTCATTCTCCTAGAAGCCCTGACCATAGATAACTTCACTCTGTTGTAGATTCTGATATTGTATTTTTTTTCCACCCTTGTTTTTTATCTAGTTTGGACTTGTCCACATCTCTTTGGGTATATACCTTGTTTAGTATTGGGGAGGGAGAGCGGGAGTTGCACAGACACATGCGAACATGCACAAACACACACACAAATGCATTCTGATTCCAAAATAGAGACAGTAATTTGTAAAAGTGAAAGTCTCAGATATGTACATTGCCTAGAGCCATAAGCAAGCTAAAACGCTAGTCACAAGGGCACCAAGAGAGAGTGCCCCCCCCCCCTCCCCGACTGCACCCTGTCATCTGGCTAAAGATATGGCAGTAGCAAGCATAATCTACTAGTGGGGAGATCACACGCGCATTTATAAAAAAGCCGGGAGTTATGTTATCACATATGACATCACTGCACATTGGGCATTCCCATCTGTGCTCAGTCCTCAGAAGCAGCAGCCACTCCAAGGTACTTACTTCTACTGATTGTTTCCATGATGAGCTGGTTATAATGTCTCCTACCTAAGCCTCTAAGGCTTTATAGATGCGCTTTATTAGACTCTGCCCTCATGTCATGCAATTGTGTTAGCATCAGAGATCTTGTTATCCACTAACCTAGTCGCTACAGTGTTGGTGGTAACTGCTCTGTCCATGCTACTTCCCACATGTGTTGGTGGTAACTGCTCTGTCCATGCTACTTCCCACATGTGTTGGTGGTAACTGCTCTGTCCATGCTACTTCCCACGTGTTGGTGGTATCTGCTCTGTCCATGCTACTTCCCACATGTGTTGGTGCTAACTGCTCTGTCCATGCTACTTCCCACATGTGTTGGTGCTAACTGCTCTGTCCATGCTACTTCCCACATGTGTTGGTGCTAACTGCTCTGTCCATGCTACTTCCCACATGTGTTGGTGCTAACTGCTCTGTCCATGTTACTTCCCACATGTGTTGGTGGTAAAAACTGCAAAGAACTAAACTGATCCACAAGTTTCAAAGCAGTACAAACAGCTTAACCGCTAAGATAACAGGCCAGGTAGATTCCATACACATTCAGCCCACTACTGGAACAATCAACATCATCCTCTATCCAGATCGAGATCGAGATCAAGAGATCAAGAGAGAGAGAGAGAGAGACAGAGAGAGAGAGAGAGAGAGAGAGAGAGAGAGAGAGAGAGAGAGAGACAGACAGACAGACAGAGAGAAAGAGAGACAGAGAAAAACAGAGAGAGAGACATAGAAAAAGAGAGAGACAGAGACACAGAGAGAGACAGAGAGGCAGAGCACAAATGGGTGTGCCCTGAGTGCAATGTCAGAATTACACAAGTGTGCATGATTACTATTTTCACATAAAATTCACAACACCAAAGGATATGATATTTGATCGAGACGGCCGCACGTTAGAAATCCACGAGGCATCTTATAAGTCCAGGGAACATCTACATCCATACAAAATATAGTCACAAAATCACAACATCAACATGAGAACAACTGGAAATATGAGATGAATTTCTTATCAGAAAAGATCCATGCAGTATAGTGTCATATCACAATACAACAACATAAGCAATACATTCTCAAACACAACCACGCTAACATACTTTAGTAAATTTTACAGTATATGTCAGGTTTACAGTAAACAAACTAAAAGATATTACAGCAACAAGCCTTCATCAGCAAGTTAAACAATTGTTGTTGTTGTTAGCACTGTCTCCATCTTCAGCAGCCAGCGAAGAGTTCCAATATCAATGGTGCCAGCAGCAGTCTGATTAAATGTCTGTCATTTTACCTTTCCTCTGAGCTCAAGCACTGGCCAGAACCCCCTTGTCACCCCCCCCCTCCCCCTGCATTATCTCTCACCAGACTGGTGATTCATCTGCTCCTCAGAACTGTACACTCTCTCCCACATGGCTCTAACCACGTCTGCCTTATCAGGCATCAATATTCCACCAAGTTGTGCAGAGCCAGCCAGTCTGTCCATCTGTTCATTTCCCAACATACTGGTGTGACCCGGAGAAAAGATCCAGACAATACTCCTCACACATGACCTCCTCAGTAAAGCATGCGACTCTACACGAAGCACGCCTGTCCTGACCTTCTTCAGCATGCTTTCTGAGTCAGTTACAATCACGATGTGTGTGTGTCATGTTCTCTAACCAGCGGAAAGCTGAAGTGACAGATTCCACCTCCATTCTTAGGCTGGATGTTGTTGTATCATATGCTAGGTTCTCCTGCACCAAACATTCACATTACCTTTTGCTAAGAAATCGGAAGCACTTCTTTTGCCTCTTGACACTGAACCGTCTGTGTAAAAAATGACATCCTTAGTTAGATGCGAATACTTTACCAGATATTGCAGAACCAACCCCAAGTATTTGCTGCCTGCTCAGTTTTACCAGGCTATTTTACATTTAATAGTTTGCCACTGCGTTCACACTGTTGGTGCTCCACACCAACGTCACGATCCCAGTCAACATAAACTAGTCCGTTGCCAAAATGCCAGCAGCTTTTTTCAGAATTATGAAGCATGTTCACAACACCTAATCCACAGATGCCAATATAATAAAATGTAGTTTCTTCAACATCATTTCCTTTTTTTATTCTTTGCGTGCGTGTAGTGTTTCTCCTTGTTTTTGAACAGTCAATATCACCACCTTAAGACACTTGCTATGGGAGACGGAACTTCTGTGGGTATGTTGGGTATGCAACAATGATGATGATTCTTAAATCAGAAATTGTTGTTTGCTGATGAGGGCTACAGCAACATATGACCCTATTCCGGCAACCAAGGATTGTAACCACAGTGCCCTTTTGTTTGTTTAATGTACTGCACCCTATAAAACTGACATATCTCTTCCGGCTTTTTTGTTTCAATTTTTACACTTCCCCAGCTTGACCGCAGTCAACTCATTTTGCTATATGCCACCATACACAACCAGTGACTTTATTTCAGCCTATCTCAAATAGTCTGAAACAAATAAAATTAATTTAAATAAATAAAATGGCAAAGCAAATGTATGCAGCACCAGCCAAACTCTTGCAAAAGTAAGTCAAGTAACTCAGAAAGGGAACTGATTGCCCAAAGCTGAAATATACAATCAACATTCTTTGGTTATTTAATGAAAAGGCGAAAATTGGAGTACAGTGTGACAGTAGGAAAGCTGGAAGGAAAGAGAGGCATAGGGAGACCGAGAGAAAAGATGCTGGACAGTCTGACAACATGGTAAGGAAGGTCATCTGTGTCAGAGTTGACTGAAAGTTTACAAGACACTGTCCAAGACATGTCGCAGACAGCGAAGCCATCTGGGACAATTCCTCACCTCAGTCAAGACAAGGCTGTCTGGTTACATGGGGAGATATGGATTCCATTGCAGTCTTTATCAAGACTATTAACCTCCTGGTGCAAGTTTTCTGACAGAAGGATCGAAGAACAAACAAACAAACCTTAATTCTAAATGCTGACAAATTGGACATGCAAGCCCATTTACATTCAGCCCTTTAATCTTCTTCAAGTTTACCAGCTGTAACTCCAGTTAAACAGTCTGGTTGTTCGTCCACCTCTGGACTTCATTTTCGCTCCAGCTCCTACATATCTGACTTATCTGAATGCAGATTGTTGGCTCCTTGCCTTTCGAAGGAAGCTCCCAATTGGCTCTCTCACTACATGCTTGTTGAGTAGGTCTATTCTGGTTTTCCACTGGGGCCCTAGAAGCCCTACAGAGGATTTAGCCCTTTCAAACACTCATCTTTCCCATAAACTGTGATGTATTTTATCTTAATCAAGGATTTTCTCATTTAAGGGAAGACTTTCTTATGATGCTAGTCAGCTACAGGTCTTACAAACCTTCTTCTTCCATAGGTTTTCTTGTGAACAGAATGGCTTAGGAACCATGATATCAGAAGGAGAGTTGGCACAGAACCAATCATGAACTTTACAGGTAGACAACAAATCAAATGATTTGGTCATGTAACAAGATTGGCAGCAGACAGGGCACCACAGAGAGTAATGCTATACAGATACAATGGTAACAGAGCCAGGGGTCGACAACGCAGAAGATGGGCTTCAGAACTATCAGAGACACTGAAAAGTACTTTATACGAAGCAAACAGACGGGACCGTTCCAGAGATCTCTTCCTGCCCTGACGCCACAAGGCATTCCAGGAGTCGAGAGAACGAGAAGAAGAATGGCTTTTACATTCTGATATCATAATCAGCTTGTAGCCTTAGTGTTGGAATTCTGCCGAGGCCACAGTATGAGTCGCCCAAACCATTGTTTAAGGAGAGATTTTTGAGTCTGTAAAACTTATTTCACATAATTCTATCCTATACATAATGTTTTACATGTCCGTATCAGTAATCAATCAAATGACATAACAAAAATGTGTGTTTGTCTATGGAACAAATAAAACAAAACCTAGCACACAAGAAATAGGTGTAAACATCAATTAAATTACAAAATCCCTTGCCGAGGCAACAGAACTCGGAAAACCATGCAAAATATCGCAATATACACAAGCAACTGGCCAGGATCCCAAAGCATGCATAAATAAGTATAATCCAAACATGTTCGTCTTAGCACAAGAGGCAATAACTAGCAGAGGATATCTGATATTCTCTACCACATTACTAATGCATGCAAAAAGTACAATGAATACAAAATATTTTAAAATGCAGTGGACAATAGGAAAGAATCAGGTTATTATCAGCAAATCTTTCTTCATCCTGTGCCCAAAACCATTGAAGCAAGTTGCAAGCATCACCTACAGCCACATCTGACTCCTTTTCTGCAACAAATAAACTAAAACAACTTGGTCCACAATGCTCCAACTCTGGCCAGGTTCATTCGCCTCAGGAAATATGAAATGCTTGGGGAAAAAAATGCAGATAACAAACGAACATACACACCCTAGAGTTCCTACAGTTCAGACATGTTATGGATATTTCTGTGGCAAGAGCTTAGAGAACAGAAAAGTTATTTTTTGTGTTTTCTTGTTTGTAACTGTTTTACTGTTCCTTTGTGTTGTATGCTGATGAAGGTTCTGTAACCGAAACGTTTATTTGTTGTATCTGACTGTGATACTGTGATTAGCTCTACTTCTGATGTGAACTGACATTTGTATGATACTTCACAAACACGACACAGCCTGACCTGGCCACAAAGTCAGTACCTTCATTAGGAGCATCAACCAGACTGCTGCAAGGATGCTTATATCTTAAATACCACCGACAGTGTCAGAAATACTGTACAAAATAACTATGAGCGCAAATAACATTTTTTTAAAAAAAATTTTTTAACAAAACAATATCAAAATGAGCAACGTAACAATAAAAATACATTAAAAACATTAAAAATCATTGTTAACTTAACTCCAACAATGACAACTACCATTAATACAACTGAGCATTCTGCAAAAATATCATGCGTGTTCTTGAGTCAGCAATGGACCACTCATGTCTTTGGCACATCAGACATATGATGCTGGACTCATCTTGTAGACCATTATGTACATGATTTGTAACCAACACCACACCAACCAACTTTACTTCCCTGGACTTTTCCAGATATCCATTTTAGGCTGGGTTGGAATGAAAGCTCTAAGTCAATGATAAGAATCTGCCTTTAAGCAGATTTAAACCCACCGAGCCACTAGCTTTGGCATGGCAGTTAGTGCTCTTTGGATATTGTCTCTGGGCCATGCAAGAGTGTTGGGAATTGAACAACCTTAATTATCCGCCTTTTATGACATGCTTGTTAGGAAGGTGCAGTGGTTGCCAAGGTGACAACAACAACACAGCGCCCTCTTCACTGTAAACAACATTAAAAAAAATACAAATTAAAATTAGGGTGCTTTCCCAATATCTCCCCCCTTTCCCCCTGGATGACATCACAGGACAGTCCAATATTTCCGAGGTTGGTAAGAGTAGTTTTCCCGGCTTTCCAATGCTTTTAACTATCCCAAAACATCCCGACCCACCTACGTCCCATGAGAGAGTGAAGCCTATGTCCCACGACTGCATGCAGCCTATCTACCATCCCCTAAAATATTCGACTATCTGTTTAGGGGGAGATATTGGGATAGAACCAACATTAGTTCACACGCACTAATAAACCAGTACAGCAACAACAACAAAACCAAAGATATAAAACATAAAGCATATTTCCCTACCACAGATTTATACTGATGAAGTGAGTCAATGCTTCTAAATGCAGGTATTTGAAGGTGGTGAAGGCAATGAATTATAAACTGTGATCTAAATGCACCTGTACTGATTCTCCAAGGGGGAAAAAAGAGACACAAATCAGAACAGGAACCTTAATACCAAGAATAATGCTGCAGGCAATATGTATGGTAAAAAAAAAAAAAAACTGTACTTGTAGCAGGATGTGGCCACCGGCCATGATTGATATCACATTTTAGTGGTCCAGATTCTGACATACTGGATCTAGATCCACCACAACTGCCAATTACTGACTTTATTATACCACTTTTGCAGTGTGGGGGAGGATGGGGGGGTTGAACCTGAGGATTTACGGCCTCATGGCTAGTGCTGTCGCCTCGACTGTGCAGGTGGAGATGTTATTTTGCCCCCCTCCACAGAAAAAAATCCCCAGCCTTACCGAGGATTCAAACCCAGTTGAGAGCCCAGTGTTCTAACCATTCGGCAAGCCGCTCCTCCTAGATCCACCACCCTAGTCAAATCCAGTCTTCAAATAACTAAGCTATGACAAGCATAACAGGCTGACAACCTTTCAAATGTCTTCCAATTTGTCTGTATTTGTTCAGACATTCTTCCAAATTAGTTTATAAATTCTGTCCATTTTGTGTGAAATTTGTCTATACTTATTTGATATTCTTCCACATTTGAAGATATTTTTCTCCATTTACTTTTATGTTCTAACTGGTTTTTCTTTTTTTTAAAGTGTTCTTCATTTATTTGTATATTCTAAATGTGCTGAAAATATCTTCATTTTTTTTTTTCGGCTTCTATATTTTCTGAAATGTTTTTCCATTTATTTTCTTGTTCTAAATTTGCTGAAATTTGTCTTCATTTATTTTCATGTTCTAAATTAATTTTTTTCATTTATTTTGACATTCAAATTTGCTGAAATGTCTAAAATCATTTTTATGTTTTTTTAATTTGTTAAAACATTTGGTGTTCTTTCCAATTTGCCGAAATTCTGTGAAAGGAACTGACTACCACACCTTATTATGTTAGGACCTAGTGTATATATATATATATATATATATATATATATATATATATATATATATATATGAATGCCTAACACTCCCTGCCTGCCTCAATGAGATTATCAACTCAAAACCTACCTTTACTCCCTACTGCCATTCTGACAAAGTTGCCCAAATGAAAATTACAAGGGCCAATTTAATTAAATGCAACAGATCAATCAAACAAAATAGATAACACAGAACATGTAATGAGGCTAGGTAGGCAAAAGTAGGAAAAACAGATTTCACATGCACGTGGGGGGAAGAGGGAGGATTTGAAAGTAAATTTTGATTGCAGGAAAAAAAAAGAAGAAATTACAGCTCTGCAGGAAAGGGGCAAAAACTGTATCCCATTTATACAGATCTATCTTTGAGTTACATGCCCCTGCTTGACATTCAAAACGAGAACCATCTTGATTCAAAGAAGTGGCCACTCTTTCTCTATTAATGGTTCTTTAACACAAAAGCAAACACAGCATCAATTGTACAGCAAACATGATGACATATCTCTAAGTGAACATTTGTATCAAGAAGACTGGCCCCAAACAGCAATGAGCAGTTATTTGAAGAAAATGAAAACTGACTAAAAACAAACACAGACATGAAGAAGGTTAGTAATAATTTTCTTCAGTTTGTTACATTTCTTAAAAAACAGACTAACTACAATCAAATACAGCCGTAAAGAAAGTAACATTTTTTAAGTTCGTTATATTTCTAGAAGAATATTGACTAAATACAATCAAACACAGTCACAGAAATTAAAATTTCTTCGGTTTGTTACATTTCTTGAAAGATATTGACTAAACACAATCAAACACAATGATAAAAAAAAAGTAACATTTCTTCATTTTGTTACATCTCGTAAAGAAAGATTTGCGATGAAATGTTCAAAAATTACCTAAACAGTAAACTGTACTTTGATTCCAGTTAATCCTAACTGCACAAAATAACACACACACACACACACAGCCTTAATGATCAAAGCAATCACTGGGAGAGTCAAAGACCTCATCCTCCGACATGGGTCTCACGTCGGACAGCTCCACCAGACCCTCCTTTCTGCCGCTGCTGCAGTACAAATACTGGGAGTCCAGCTGGGCAAGGACCTGCGGGGCGGACAGTGGGAGAGGTCATTGTAAGTATGGTTTCATTGTAACTGCATATGAACAACACAGAAACACTGACATCTTGTGGGAGATTAGGGTCACAGGACAACATATTTTTTTAACATGGTAAATATGGCAGATGCAAAAATATGAACGGATAACATAGTTTTGATAGTATAGGTCAAAATATAAAGAGGACAATGTTTATATTTTGACCTCTGCTGTCAAAGCTCATAAATTTATATTTTGACCTTTGCCATGAAAACTCTTCTCTTTATTTTTCGTTCTTTCTGATTAAAACTAGATCATATATTTATATTTTGACCATTAATTCATAATCATGTTATGCCATTATTTGGCACATAGGGCTCGCAGAATATTCCTCCATTCCGTTCTGTCGTGTGCAATCTGTTTAATATCAAGGATGGAATCCAGTCCAGCAGCTTTGGCCTCTCTTATCAACATTTATCTTAGGGTTTCTTTTGGGCATTTTGACCTCTACTGTCAAAATAATGTCATACAGAAGACAAGTGATGAAAGACACACAGATAGCCAACACTGACATACAGAAGACAGGTGATGAAAGATTCACAGATAGCCAACACTGACATCCCGAAGAAAAACTGGAGACACATGAGAAGACTCACCTGCAGGTAGTCCCCAGCCTGAAAGGACAATTTATCAGGTTCTTCTACAGTGACAGATGCTTTCACAGCCTGCACATACCTGCAACAGAAAGGATAACAATAGGTACACAAGCAGCAAAACAACAACAACAAAATCATTTTATCCAAAGTCTTCGTGTTCCTTCTCATGGAGGCATTAATATCAAACACAGCTTTACTGAATTTAATTTATATACTTGTTCATTTACTTGTTTTGTTCATATTTCTACCCTCTTTTAACATATGCCATCTTATTTCATTTCATGTTATAGCCCTTCATATTTTTCCACCACTACGTACTTCTTGGTTTCATGTTGATTAGATTTTTTTTAGCTCTATTGTCTTGTTGAGTTTTCCAGTTAAGGTTTGTGCTGTATTTAGTACTCCATTGATAAAGAATGTTCAGTTGATTTTATGTGCGTCTTTTCTATTCCCTCTGTTGAGTTTTCTAGTCACATTTTGTGTTACTTTTAGCATCTCTAGCAGAACGACAAGCAGCACAGCAACATTCAAAAGCTGAATTCTACCAAACCAGCTTGTGGTCATTTCAGCCCAGCTGCCTGAAGCACAAGCTGCACAGGTGCCATGATTGTAACAGACTCACACTAAATGCTCCAAAAGGTGAAGACATACATGTGGAGTGGCAAGCATCGCTACAGATGTTCATTTAGAAATTGGGGGGGGGGGGGGGGGGGCGCATGCCTGAATATCTGGAACCCTTCCTTTTTTGTGTTCCCCTTTTAAAGGGTGGCTGGAACATTGTGTTGTGGTTTACAGCTACAGGATGACATCTGTGCTCTACAGTCCAGCACAACAGATTTCAACAAACTAATCAACCCCCCACCCCCCACCCCCATGGCTCCTGGCCATCTGGCTGGGGGAAATGGGGGGGGGGATAGACCTACTGTCTCCCTAACAAGCATGTCTGTAAAAGGGCGACTAGTCAGGGCTGTATCCTTTGAAGCTGGAATGCCTTAGAGATGAGGAACCAACAGTCTGCATACTGATAAGCCACATCAGTAAACCCGCAACTGTTGTATGAAAATTTCACCATTGGTTGGTGAACTGTTGTATGACAATTTCACCATTGGTTGGTGAACTGTTGTATGACAATTTCACCACTGGTTGGTGAACTGTTGTATGACAATTTCACCACTGGTTGGTGAACTGTTGTATGACAATTTCACCACTGGTTGTTGAACTGTTGTATGTATGACAAGTTATCTGAGGTAACAACCATCTTGGAGCATAAAGCCAATGGTGAATATAACCTGATCACGTGGGAAACACTGTGTGCGACTACACCATGAAGAATGGCACCCTCTGCTGTCCTTGGGGATTTATGTGGTGAGGCCCCAATCCCTTCATCTGTGTGACTCTCATACCACGGTTCGAATACTACACACAATTTTTTTTTTACCATCTGCTGCTGAAACTGAACCCTGGCACAACGAGGAATGTGGCATTGTGAAAAGCATTCATTAACCTCTTCTAAAAGACTCTGCAGTCATATTACATGAAAACTGAGGACTGCCGATTCAGAACTGAGCCCATGTTGATGGACGGGCATCCCAGCAGGATACTGAACACATGCTACAGACAAGCTCTCTACATGCAGCAGAGAGAGCTCAGGTTTGGCCGGCTGGGTTTCCAATGGGAACCATGCTGTATGGAACAATGGAAGACATGTGTCGCACCACAGACTTCACACAGGCCTGTGGACTTCTCATCTGAAGACCGCTGGCAGGGAGAAGAGAGGGGGAAAAAAAGAAGACTAACCTCTAAACAGGGAGTCGCCGTGGTGTAGCGGCTTGACACTCACCTCCGGATCGGAAGGTCATGGGTTCGTTTTCTGACTAGGGTTCAGCTTTTTTTTTTTTTTTCAGAAATGACCTTGGCTCCAAGATTAACCTAGCTGGCGTGATGCTGACCACATCACCCATCATGTGCCCATTTGTCTATAAAAAATATAGGTCTAGCCCTATATGCCCAATAACCCTAAAGGCAGAGAAAATGGTCCTTTACTTTTAATAACCTCTAAACCTTAGACAGGAATAAATTATATAAAATGGATGATTAGAGCTTCTCCTTCTTTATCCTTGTATTCCCCAATGGAGCACAGCCCCTCAACCAAGTCGTTCTATCCTTCGCTTTTCTTCGCGGTTCTCAAACAAGAAATAAACTATTTTTGACAGTGGTGAAGGAAGACAACTTAAATTTGTACCAGGGATTTATATCAGTACCAGGGATCGTGATCTGTGGAGACGCATGAGAGCCTGTGCCAGTTGGCAGGGCACATGATGATGATGTTAGGGGGACAGTGGGGTATCCAGGAGTATGAAACACACATACCTGTAAGTGGGTACTGCAAAGCTGTCATCAGTCTGTCCATTCCACTGGCAGCTCTGGGTTAAATTCAGCGGCCCTGACTTCTTTTGCTCCCCATTGCTGCTGTCCGACTCTGACAGGGAAGCTTCGGAGCACAGTTCATCCACCTTGGGTGATCTGGCGACTTTAACGGCAGCAACGCTGGGAAGTGTGGTCGGTCTCGCCGCCTGCTCACCTGCTGTGGCAAGAGTGAGTGGTTTAGTACCACCTGACTCTGAGCTGGACAACTCTGCAGCAGAAGGTTGTTCAGATCTCAGGGTACTGGCTGACGTAGGTTTGGTGTTGCCTTCTAGGTGGGAACTGGTATCTGCGGCATGGTCACTGTTCTTTGGATCAAATTTACAAGTTACAATGCTGACTTCGCTCTCCAGCATGAGGTCGCCATAAGGAATATCATAGAGAGACTTTGGCCTGCCTGCAACTTTGTGATCCACTTCCTCCGAGACATCTACCTCTCTATCAATGAAAGCAGACATCGGTCGAGATTTGGGGAAATTCTCTGCACTTTTATTTCTCACAGCTCCGGCAGTGGTAATTATTTTGCAGTTTATCTCCTTCTCTTCTTGAATAATCTTCTCCATGTCTGGATTCTGAGCCTTTGATTTAAAGAAAATGGATTTGATTCGACTGGGTGTTACATCCCCGGCAGTTTTAGATTTCTTGTCAATGCCTTTGACAACTGTGGGAGAAGCACGTGGGGTGGCAGTGCCTGTGTTAACTTTGCCTCTCGGACTCTCAACCTTTGAAACATCCTGAAGCTTTAGAGGACTCACCAAAGGCTCACTTGGTAAAACAGGGCTGGCATCTCCATTCTTATTGGTTCCTCCAGTTTCCGATGTCAACTTCTCAGCCGAGCTTTTATTTTTATCGTATGGTAAAAGAATTCTGTCAAAAAAGGAGAGCAGGTTAAACCCAGATCTCGGAGATTTTTTCTGGGCTTGGGATGTAGCCTGTGGTGTGGTGTTTACAGCACCTATTTCATTGGCCTGATTATTAACATTACTTTTATCATCAGTAGAATCTTCCTTCTTGGCAGTGACATTAGAAATCTCTGGTTGGCTTTCAGTGTCTGGAACTGATTGTTTAGAGCCACACCCCACAATGACTGGCTCATCTTCTTTAGCTCTGACAACACCATCCACATTATCCAATAGTGACATCTTTGTATCATGTACTGGAGTCTTGCTTTCACTGTTTTCCCCCCAATTTCCATTGGTGAAGTCTTCCTTCAGAGCAGCTCGGAAGTATGAGTCTTGACTATTCTCCATCTCGTACCTATCATTAGTTCTACACTCACTAGCCAGCTCCATAAATCGAATAACCTCCACATTTGGAAGTGAAAAAACTCTTGAATTCTCAGCTATTTTGATTGGCTCATCAATCTTTCTCATACGCTCTTGATACTTCTGCACCTCTTCCCAGTCAACATCATCGGACTTAATGGAGTTTGTGTAGTTCTCATTCAGAACTGCAACCTCAGAGTAAGTGCAACCATTGTCACTTAGTTCACTCAACCCTCTTTCAGTCCCTGCAGCATCAGCTCGAAGCAGACCAGCCTTCTTCAAATCTGCTCCACCAGATTCATCTCCTGCCTGCTTCACATGACATCTGCTGAAGCTTTTCTGGACACTGCCATCTTCTTCCTCAATAAACAGATCTGAAGACTCATTACATCTCTCAACTGGACTGCTATGGTCTCTGACCACTGCAGGCAAGGACGAGTCATCAGGGATGGCTATGCTTGCTGAGGCAGCTTTAACCTGCCCAGCCACTCCTTCACTCTCCTGGCCCAATCTAGCAATCTTTGTCTCCTCATCTTTCAAGCTTGCACTGACAACTTCTTTGATCTTTTCTTCATCTAAATTTGTCTTCTGTATGGAAGCCGGTGACCCTGATCCCATTTTAGCCGCCACAGATGCCAGGGCATTTGAAATGGTTGGATTTTTGAACCACCGCCAAGCAGAGCCGCCTCCTGATTGTGCTGAGGATGTTGTCCTTTTCATCTGACTTCCAGCTGTAACTGTGGCAATTACCACTGTCTGCTGCTGAGATAGGTCACCTGTGTTAGCTGGCTCCATGAACAAACCGACTGTTCCTTGGGGTGCCTCCAACAGTCTGGACTCCCCTGCAGCTGTTCCCTGTTGATACAGTAAAAACGGTTCCATAAGCAAGCCTAAAAAGATAGAGACAGACAGGGTGGATTCGGAAAAAATGGTTAGAATCTCTGATGAAATCTCTGAAAGGAATTAGTTTCATTTTTATGCCAGGACACTTTGGGGTAAGAGGAAATGAACGAGCGGATTGGCTTGCTGGCAGGGCTGCAATAGGTACAGGAAAAGCAATGGACTGGGCCGAATTTCTCAATGCTCTCATGTAGGCAGGACGAGAAGATGATTCAGGAGACATTGAAATGGCAACATTCAAAAGACTACAAGGTCAAAAAAAGGTGTCACCAAACAGATGAACAGGTAGCCAAAGAAGAATAGTAAACCAACACAAAACTAGTGTTATCAGTCGCCATAGAACAGTTCTCAGACACCTTGGGCAGGATGTGGAGGTGCTGAACCACATGTGGGGGGTCCATCAGAACCAAGGCTTACACTGGTGGAGACCCATCTACACCTCTCTGTGGTCATCCTTAAAACAGGTTCTCTACCAAGTAAAGGATCCAAGATAGGATCAACATTTTCTTTGGAGTCGGAGTGTCTCTGCCTAAACAGCTAGGAACCAACAGTCTGCACACATAAAAAAGCCAGATTTTAAAAGGAATGTGCAGGTAATACTCATGTCCTGCAACAAAAGCAAAGTCCAGAAGCAGACGAACAACCAGGACTTTACACTGAAATGTACAGTCTGTGTATGCGAAGGAGAAGAATAATGAAATGGATGTGCATGCAACATTCAAGTTCTGAAACATAACCAAAGTTCAGAAGTTGGTACATAACCATAGGACTTTCTGTCTGAGTTTACAGATGGTGAATGCAAAGAAGAAAAAAACAGTAAAAACGATCAGCATGCAAGATTCAAGTCATGAAACATGACCAAAGATCAGAAGTTGGTACATAACCATAGGACTTTCTGTCTGAGTTTACAGATGGTGAATGCAAAGAAGAAAAAAACAGTAAAAACGATCAGCATGCAAGATTCAAGTCATGAAACATGACCAAATTCCAGAAGTGAACGCACAACCAGAATTCTCCCCCAATGGAGCGGACGCAAAGAAGAACAATATCTTGTAGTCCTTATGATTCCTTCAAAGTCGGACTGCATCTGCCTGAGAGGCTAGGAACCAACAGTCTGCATGCAGATAAGCCAGATTCGTAGAATGGATGTGCATGCAAAACTCAAGATCTGGAACAAGTCCAGAAGTGGTCAAACAACCAGAACTTTCTGCCAGAGTTTACAGCTGGTGAATGCTATGAAGTCCTTATGAAAGCATTACTGGTTTCCTAACTCTACAATGTTGCTTCCCTGCCGATCCAAATGCATATGGTTCAGATTCGCATTGGGTGGATTTGGAAAGAACATTTGACCTTGACTCCCAAGTCAACTCAGCCAAAACAAGAAAGAACGACCTCTGCATCTGAAAATGGCAACAATAAGAGGGATGGATAAGTGTGTGATGGTTTGAGAGTTGCACAGGAATTTAGTTAGTCAACAGATTATCCTCACTGCATGTCGAACCAGTCAGTCCATAAGTACTCAGATCCCCCTCCTTAGTAAATACCACAGCATGTAGCGGCTGACAACACCAGCTCTGTGTTGGTTTATTCTTCTTCTTTGGCTACCCGCGTAGTGTTCTTGTTTGGCGACACCCTGTTTAACTTGATGTTCTTGCAGTCTGATGACGGTTGCAGATTCACAGTTCTCAATTGGTTCACACAAACGTCTTGAATCAAATAGATCATTCAGTATATAAGCCTGGTCTTTAGCTTGTCTGGCTTTCAAAGTAGCCTTACCTGCAAGTCTATCAGCTTGCTTTTTTCCTTGTACCCCCACATGTCCTGGCACCAAAATGAAACTAATCCTTGTCAGCCGTGAACATAAAGCCACCAACCACTGCCTTGGAAGTGTGGAGGAGGAAACAACGACACTGAGAACTTACTAATTTTTGACTGAAAACAGTCAAAAATTGCAAAATGCTGGACATTTAATAAAGTCTAGAGGGTTTTCCAAAACCAGACTACAGGGTTTAGCACAAGAAGTGAGCAGTCGAGGTTGACCAAGAAATACCTAGATCCCAAATGTCGCAGCTTGGACTTTAAAAATGAAAACATCAAGACCAGTAAGCGTATCAGATCACAGAAATGGACAAACCTGATCAAATTGTGAGCAATAACTCTGTAACACAACAACATATTTTATTTTCTGATGATAGGCAGAGAGAGGTGGGTAGTTAAGATATGTAGGAAGACAGATGGACAGATAAGATAGGTGGACAGATAAGGTAAGTTGGTAGGCAGGCAGAGATGGATACATAAGGAAGATGGAGAGGTGGATAGATAAGGTAGGTAGGTAGAGACGTATTGGAAGGTAGGTGGGCAGATAAGATAGGTAGGTAGACAAAGATGGATACATAAGGAAAATAGAGGTGGACAGATAAGTAGGTAGGTAGGTAAGCAGGTCTGAGTCACTTCTGGAGTCACTTCTGGTGTCACTTCTCTCAGGCACACTGAGTAGTGACCCCAGAGTCCATTACAGCCCTTGAAGGTTTCATAAGGAAAAAAAAAATTGCAGACTGCTGGATCGACAGCCATGCTGATTTAAAATGAAAAAAAAAAGAACACTGCACCTCTTTGGTGCATGTCAAAACTAGGGTGGCCACCTTTAAGCTGTTACAACCCCATGTCTGTCTGCACCGTGATCTCATGTGCTTAACACTCCTGACATCCTTAGCAACAATACTGACAGGCTGCAAGAAAATTCCCCCCCCCCCCCTATCATTTGTTTACACAGAAGGAAATATAAACACTTACATCAGCAACGGAAGATGTGGAGGCTGTCATTATCAAGCTATCCGTCATAACCAAAGTAGTGATTGGTCCAAAGTCCAACTGGAACGGCAAAACAGCCAGTGGCTGGAGGGCTACCAAAAGGCTGTTGTAAGATTGCTCCAAGACGCCCTGGGAAGGACATTTCCAGTTAAATATGACAACACATTTTACAAAATTATATAAATAAATAAATTAAGGCATTACTGACTAGTTAATGTCTGTGGTTAAGGGGCTAAGAACACAGTTTTACAAATGTGACATGTCCTGATTTGAAGTCAGATGCAGGCTATTCGGCAGCACTCTGCTTTGCATTGATTTTTAAAACAGTATCAGCACTGCACTATTCACACACAAAAACAGCAAAGACAAATTTCTCCTTCACTTTCTCTTTTACCATTTTGAATTTAGATGGAGATATAAGATTCTTATTCTTGCTATTTTGATCACATCAACAACAGACATGTTGATCCCATCACCCTGTGAGACTGATCTACAATATAGCTAGTAGGCTGTTGACCCCATCACCCTGTGAGACTGATCTACAATTTAGCTAGTATGCTGTTGACCCCATCACCCTGTGAGACTGATCTACAATATAGCTAGTAGGCTGTTGATCCCATCACCCTGTGAGACTGATCTACAATATAGCTAGTAGGCTGTTGACCCCATCACCCTGTGAGACTGATCTACAATATAGCTAGTAGGCTGTTGACCCCATCACCCTGTGAGACTGATCTACAATATAGCTAGTATGCTGTTGACCCCATCACCCTGTGAGACTGATCTACAATATAGCTAGTAGACTGTTGACCCCATCACCCTGTGAGACTGATCTACCATCTGGCTAGCATTATGTTGATCTCGGTCTGAGACTGATCAACAATATAGCTAGCATGATATCTACAACATTACCCTGTGAGACTGATCTACAATCTAGCTAGCATGATGTCTACAACATTACCCTGTGAGACTGATCTACAATCTAGCTAGCATGATGTCTACAACATTACCCTGTGAGACTGATCTACAATCTAGCTAGCATGATGTCTACAACATTACCCTGTGAGACTGATCTACAATCTAGCTAGCATGATGTCTACAACATTACCCTGTGAGACTGATCTACAATCTAATTAGCATGATGTCTACAACATTACCCTGTGAGACTGATCTACAATCTAGCTAGCATGATGTCTACAACATTACCCTGTGAGACTGATCTACAATCTAGCTAGCATGATGTCTACAACACTACCCTGTGAGACTGATCTACAATCTAGCTAGCATGATGTTGACCACATCAAATTCCGAGACTGATCTACAATCTAGACAGCATGATGTCTACAACATCAACCAGTGAGACTGATCAACAATCTAGCTAGCATGATGTCTACATCACCCTGTGAGACTGATCTACAATCTAGCTAGCATGATGTCTACAACATCAACCAGTGAGACTGATCAACAATATAGCTAGCATGATGTCTACATCACCCTGTGAGACTGATCAACAATATAGCTAGCATGATGTCTACATCACCCTGTGAGACTGATCAACAATATAGCTAGCATGATGTCTACATCACCCTGTGAGACTGATCTACAATCTAGCTAGCATGATGTCTACAACATTACCCTGTGAGACTGATCTACTATCTAGCTAGCATGATGTCTACATCACCCTGTGAGACTGATCTACAATCTAGCTAGCATGATGTCTACAACATTACCCTGTGAGACTGATCTACTATCTAGCTAGCATGATGTCTACATCACCCTGTGAGACTGATCAACAATCTAGCTAGCATGATGTCTACATCACCCTGTGAGACTGATCTACTATCTAGCTAGCATAATGTCTACAACATCACCCTGTGAGACTGATCTACAATCTAGCTAGCATGATGTCTACAACATTACCCTGTGAGACTGATCTACTATCTAGCTAGCATAATGTCTACAACATTACCCTGTGAGACTGATCTACAATCTAGCTAGCATGATGTTTACAACATTACCCTGTGAGACTGATCTACAATCTAGCTAGCATAATGTCTACAACATTACCCTGTGAGACTGATCTACAATCTAGCTAGCATGATGTCTACAACATCACCCTGTGTGACTGATCTACAATCTAGCTAGCATGATGTCTACATCACCCTGTGAGACTGATCTACAATCTAGCTAGCATGATGTCTACAACATCACCCTGTGAGACTGATCTACTATCTAGCTAGCATGATGTCTACAACATTACCCTGTGAGACTGATCTACTATCTAGCTAGCATGATGTCTACATCATCACCCTGTAAGACTGATCTACTATCTAGCTAGCATGATGTCTACAACATTACCCTGTGGGACTGATCTACTATCTAGCTAGCATGATGTCTACATCATCACCCTGTGAGACTGATCTACTATCTAGCTAGCATGATGTCTACAACATTACCCTGTGAGACTGATCTACAATCTAGCTAGCATGATGTCTACATCACCCTGTGAGACTGATCTACTATCTAGCTAGCATAATGTCTACAACATCACCCTGTGAGACTGATCTACAATCTAGCTAGTATGATGTCTACAACATTACCCTGTGAGACTGATCTACAATCTAGCTAGCATAATGTCTACAACATCACCCTGTGAGACTGATCTACAATCTAGCTAGCATAATGTCTACAACATCACCCTGTGAGACTGATCTACAATCTAGCTAGCATGATGTCTACAACATCACCCTGTGAGACTGATCTACAATCTAGCTAGTATGATGTCTACAACATTACCCTGTGAGACTGATCTACAATCTAGCTAGCATGATGTCTACAACATCACCCTGTGAGACTGATCTACAATCTAGCTAGCATGATGTCTACAACATCACCCTGTGAGACTGATCTACAATCTAGCTAGTATGATGTCTACAACATCACCCTGTGAGACTGATCTACTATCTAGCTAGCATGATGTCTACATCACCCTGTGAGACTGATCTACAATCTAGCTAGCATGATGTCTACAACATCACCCTGTGAGACTGATCTACTATCTAGCTAGCATGATGTCTACAAACACATAGCTCTATCTCACAATATCCTCAACTAACCAACCAGTAACACGAAAAGGGTCCTATACTTTTTTTTTTTATTTGACTTACCTTGAGACTAGCTCTCAGACAAGCATCCTCATGATAGACTTTGGGCACCAGGTTTTCCTTACAGCGTACATAGCCCAACCAAAAATCTAGCAGCCTCAAGCTGTTTCAAATAAAAAACAGCAACATATTTCACACACAAATCTGATACATCCTCATATCATTAGGACATGCTTCAAATGAAAAACAGCAACATATTTTACACATAAATCTGAGACATCATCATATCATGAGCACATTTAAAATAAAAAAACAGCAACATATTTCACACACAAATCTGATACATCATCATATGGTTAGCACATGTTTCAAATAAAAAACAGCAACATATTTCACATACAAATCTGATACATCATCATCTTATGGGGGAATGTTTCATATTTATTTCAAGATACTGTTATCTCATCATCAACTGGCAAGTCCTTTGTAGAACATTGCTCTCTTCAGTATCCGTTTCTCTAGCCAGCTCTCCAGCCGCATGTGCTTTTATTTCCAATGTATCTTCAATGTCCTGTATCCATCTTCACAGAGGTCGACCCCTGCCTTGGCTTCCACAAACTGCACCCTTCAACACCGTCTTTTCCAAGCCACCGTGGCGTTTGATGTGGCCAAAATACTTCATCTTTCAGGACAGGATGCTGTTTATGAGCCAGTTCTCCTGGATGTTGAACTCTAGTAGAATGTCGATGTTTCTCTTCCTGATCTATGGTATTCTGAGAATTTTTCTGTAACATTTTAATTCAAAAGCTCCAATCTTATTTTTTTCAGTGATTAAGTGAGAGTACAGGACTTGCAACCGTAAGTTGCCACAAGAAAAATATATGATCTCAAGATGTTTACTTATACTAATTTACAGGTGCTTTGCCATAGGTTCTTCACGTTATTTATTCTCTGCATTGCCAATGCAACTCATCTTCTGACTTCTTTTGAGCAGTCGCCACTGTTGTTCACTAAAGAGCCCAGGTATTCGAAATCTGTTACATTTTCTATTTCTTTATTTTCCATTGTGATATGTAATTGGTGTGCTGTATTTACTAAGGACATAATTTTTTTCTTTTCAAATTCAAAAAAAGATTCACTATACTGTTATCTACAACCACATGATCACCAGAATCACTAATCAGGTCAGTGTTCTTGTCTCACCCTATCCATAGGGCTTAGCCACCCAGGATTTATCTCTTTATATAGTGTTATCTACAAATAGATAAATTCTGGGTGGCTTAGCCCTATGAATAGGGTGAGACAAGAACACTGACCTGATCAATGATTCTGGTGATCGTGTGTGATGGTGAAACATGACAAGGTATGTTTATCGACAGGGCACATGTGAAGGTGATTCTTCCCGTAGGGGTTCTGGGGCCCATTTGGGTAAGGAAAGGGGGGGGGTCAGACCCACTGCACACCCCCACCCCCTTAAAAGCATGTTGTAAAAAGTGACTAATTCCTCTGTTTCCTCTAAGGTTGAAGAGGTGATGAACCAACAGCCTGCAAATAAATAAGCCAGATCTGTAAAATGAATGCACACACAAAACTAAAGTTCTCTAACAAGACCAAAGTCCAGGACTGGACAAACAACCAGAACTTTCTGCCAGAATTTACAGCCGAAGAACGCCAAGATGAAGAAGAAGAAGAAAGAATCCTTTGAGGCTGTAGAATGGTTATCTAGAACAGTATTTGTCACAAGAAGGACACACTTGAGAATATAACAATCAAAGGCTACAGACACTATGCTGGTAAAAATCAGAAGGACCCATTAGACAATATGTTGACATACAGCTTTCAATTTTTATGTCGTCTATTGTGTCATTCTGCCTATCTAATTCTTTTACTGGCAATACGTCAATGTGGCTGCTTTGGTATATACCTGTGGTTTTGTTTATTTTTGTGCTGATGAAGACTCTGTAGCCGTAACGTTCACGTTTTGTTTGTATTTGTTATATTGTGAAGCTCGCTGATCTACTTTTCGTTTGATTTTTTTTATCTTTCCATGATATTTCTTTCTATAAGTGTCGATCAAATACATTGTGTGGCTGTTTATTACACACATAATGTTTCTACAGACTCAAAAGTTCCCCCTCTGTTTATTTACGTACTTTGGCATATGTTCTTCACATATCATGCATCCACCACTAATTCTCTATTGTGATTTTAGATCTTTCTTTTTTTTTTTGGCTGCCATGTGGGTTCCGGAGAAAGGCCTTTATACTTATACAGGTAACAGGTTTCTCAATATGTGTCCTATACAGCTCCTTTTCTTGAACTATGTTTGTAGATACAATCATGTGTAATGTAAATTACGCAAACAAACAGGAAACCGTACTTGAGCAAGCCTGCCACAAACGCATAGAACCTGTGTCTGTTAGATGCCAGGTTGGGCTTTAGTCTCAGGCTCTTGGCCAGGTCATGTAGAGGTCTTGTGTAGGGACCTGGAAAACAGAGACACAAATCTGAGTACTTATGAAATTAATTAACAAGTGTTTGGAGGGAGAAAAGGAGAGAGATAGTGAGAGTGACAGAGTGAGAGTGAGAGGGAGTATGTGTGTGCGCTTGCACTTGTGTGAGGGAAACAGACAGACAGACAGACAGACAGACAGACAGACAGACAGACAGACAGACAGACAGACAGACAGACAGACAGACAGACAGACAGACAGACAGACAGACAGACAGACAGACAGACAGACAGACAGACAGACAGACAGACAGACAGACAGACAGACAGACAGACAGACAGACAGACAGACAGACAGACAGACAGACAGACAGACAGACAGACAGACAGACAGAGACAGACAGACAGACAGACAGAGAGCATATGTTTTTGTGTTGGTGTGCATTCACATTTGTGTGCAGTGTGCAAATGTGCATGAAAATATATATTTCTTCTTCTGTGTTCAGTGGCTACAAGCTCTGGTGGAAAGTCCTGCTTGTTGGTTCATCTACCTGGACTCTGGCTGAGTTTTGCGTGTACTGGCATACATGTTTGCAGTTAGTTGTTCCTCGCAGATGCACTCCGACTTCATAGAAAGCTCCTAATTAGTCAACTCTTACGACATGCTTGTTGGGGAGGCAGTGGGTCTATTCTTGTTTTTTCCACAATGGAGCCGCGGAACCCACACAGGGATGTAAATATGTGTTGCTCTATACTTCTGTATGCATATGTGTTGTTCTATACTTCTGTATGCATATGTTGTTCTATACTTCTGTATACATATGTGTTGTTCTATACTTCTGAGTGCATTTGTGTTGTTCTATACTTCTGTATGCATATGTGTTGCTCTATACTTCTGTATGCATATGTGTTGCTCTATACTTCTGTATGCATATGTGTTGTTCTATACTTCTGTATGCATATGTGTTGTTCTATTATTCTGTATGCTTATGTGTTGTTCTATACTTCTGTATGCATATGTGTTGCTCTATACTTCTGTATGCATTTGTGTTGTTCTATACTTTTGTATGCATATGTGTTGTTCTATACTTTTGTATGCATATGTGTTGTTCTATACTTCTGTATGCATATGTGTTGTTCTATACTTCTGTATGCATATGTGTTGTTCTATACTTCTGTATGCATATGTGTTGTTCTATACTTCTGTATGCATATGTGTTGTTCTATACTTCTGTATGCATATGTGTTGTTCTATACTTCTGTATGCATATGTGTTGTTCTATACTTCTGTATGCATATGTGTTGTTCTATACTTCTGTATGCTTATGTGTCGTTCTATACTTCTGTATGCTTATGTGTTGTTCTATACTTCTGTATGCATATGTGTTGCTCTATACTTCTGTATGCATATGTGTTGCTCTATACTTCTGTATGCATATGTGTTGCTCTATACTTCTGTATGCATATGTGTTGTTCTATACTTCTGTATGCATATGTGTTGTTCTATACTTCTGTATACATATGTGTCGTTCTATACTTCTGTATGCATATGTGTTGCTCTTTACTTCTGTATGCATATGTGTTGTTCTATACTTCTGCATGCATATGTGTTTTTCTATACTTCTGTATGCATATGTGTTGTTCTATACTTCTGTATGCATATGTGTTGTTCTATACTTCTGTATGCATATGTGTTGTTCTATATTTCTGTATGCATATGTGTTGTTCTATACTTCTGTATGCATATGTGTTGTTCTATACTTCTGTATGCCTTTGTGATGTTCTATACTTCTGTATGCATATGTGTTGTTCTATACTTCTGTATGCATATGTGTTGTTCTATACTTCTGTATGCATATGTGTTGTTCTATACTTATGTATGCATATGTGTTGCTCTATACTTCTGTATGCATATGTGTTGTTCTATACTTCTGTATGCATATGTGTTGTTCTATACTTCTGTATGCATATGTGTTGTTTTATACTTCTGTATGCATATGTGTTGTTCTATACTTCTGTATGCATATGTTGTTCTATACTTCTGTATGCATATGTGTTGTTCTATACTTCTGTATGCATATGTGTTGTTCTATACTTCTGTATGCATATGTGTTGCTCTTTACTTCTGTATGCATATGTGTTGTTCTATACTTCTGTATGCATATGTGTTGTTTTATACTTCTGTATGCATATGTGTTGTTCTATACTTCTGTATGCATATGTTGTTCTATACTTCTGTATGCATATGTGTTGTTCTATACTTCTGTATGCATATGTGTTGTTCTATACTTCTGTATGCATATGTGTTGCTCTTTACTTCTGTATGCATATGTTGTTCTATACTTCTGTATGCATATGTGTTGTTCTATACTTCTGTATGCATATGTGTTGTTCTATACTTCTGTATGCATATGTGTTGTTCTATACTTCTGTATGCATATGTGTTGCTCTATACTTCTGTATGCATATGTGTTGTTCTATACTTCTGTATGCATATGTGTTGTTCTATACTTCTGTATGCATATGTGTTGTTCTATACTTCTGTATGCATATGTGTTGTTCTATACTTCTGTATGCATATGTGTTGTTCTATACTTCTGTATGCATATGTGTTGTTCTATACTTCTGTATGCATATGTGTTGTTCTATACTTCTGTATGTATATGTGTTGTTCTATACTTCTGTATGCATATGTGTTGTTCTATAATTCTGTATGCATATGTGTTGTTCTATAATTCTGTATGCATATGTGTTGTTCTATAATTCTGTATGCATATGTGTTGTTCTATACTTCTGTATGCATATGTGTTGTTCTATACTTCTGTATGCATATGTGTTGTTCTATACTTCTGTATGCATATGTGTTGTTCTATACTTCTGTATGCATATGTGTTGTTCTATACTTCTGTATGCATATGTGTTGTTCTATACTTCTGTATGCATATGTGTTGTTCTATACTTCTGTATGCATATGTGTTGTTCTATACTTCTGTATGCATATGTGTTGTTCTATACTTCTGTATGCATATGTGTTGTTCTATACTTCTGTATGCATATGTGTTGTTCTATACTTATGTATGCATATGTGTTGCTCTATACTTCTGTATGCATATGTGTTGCTCTATACTTCTGTATGCATATGTGTTGCTCTATACTTCTGTATGCATATGTGTTGCTCTATACTTCTGTATGCATATGTGTTGCTCTATACTTCTGTATACATATGTGTTGTTCTATACTTCTGTATGCATATGTGTTGTTCTATACTTCTGTATGCATATGTGTTGTTCTATACTTCTGTATGCATATGTGTTGTTCTATACTTCTGTATGCATATGTGTTGCTCTATACTTCTGTATGCATATGTGTTGTTCTATACTTCTGTATGCTTATGTGTTGTTCTATACTTCTGTATGCATATGTGTTGTTCTATACTTCTGTATGCATATGTGTTGTTCTATACTTCTGTATGCATATGTGTTGTTCTATACTTCTGTATGCATATGTGTTGCTCTATACTTCTGTATGCATATGTGTTGTTCTATACTTCTGTATGCATATGTGTTGTTCTATACTTCTGTATGCTTATGTGTTGTTCTATACTTCTGTATGCATATGTGTTGTTCTATACTTCTGTATGCTTATGTGTTGTTCTATACTTCTGTATGCATATGTGTTGTTCTATACTTCTGTATGCATATGTGTTGTTCTATACTTCTGTATGCATATGTGTTGCTCTATACTTCTGTATGCATATGTGTTGCTCTATACTTCTGTATGCATATGTGTTGTTCTATACTTCTGTATGCATATGTGTTGTTCTATAATTCTGTATGCATATGTGTTGTTCTATAATTCTGTATGCATATGTGTTGTTCTATACTTCTGTATGCTTATGTGTTGTTCTATACTTCTGTATGCATATGTGTTGTTCTATACTTCTGTATGCTTTGTTCTATACTTCTGTATGCATATGTGTTGTTCTATACTTCTGTATGCATATGTGTTGTTCTATACTTCTGTATGCATATGTGTTGTTCTATACTTCTGTATGCATATGTGTTGTTCTATACTTATGTATGCATATGTGTTGCTCTATACTTCTGTATGCATATGTGTTGCTCTATACTTCTGTATGCATATGTGTTGCTCTATACTTCTGTATGCATATGCAAGAAAGTATTTGTGTACATGTCCACAAGCATTTTCTTTTTGCAATAAATCCTGTGTTTAACACTTTCGTCGTCTTCTTCTTCTTCTTTATCATCAACTTTTTGTTCTTCTTTTTTTTTCTGCATTAGACATCAGCAAAATGCTAAACATTCAGTCCTATCATGTTCACCACCAGTAACACCCCCACCCCCCTTTCCACCCTTTTCCACAGCTTGTCTTGCAATTTAGCACCACTGGGCCAGATCCCCAATGAGTGGGCTTGTAGGCACAGAGAGACTGATGGATAGGTGGGTGGATTGGTTGGTGAGTAGATAGGTGGACGGATGGATGGATGGTTGAGTGGGCTTGTAGGCACAGAGAGATTGATGGATAGGTGGATGGATGGGTTGGTGAGTAGATAGGTGGACGGATGGATGGATCAATAGATAGACAGAAGGATAGGTGGGTAGATGGATATGAGAGTTGGTAGTTGGGTGGATAGATATGAGAGTGGGTAGTTGGGTAAGTGGATAGGTGGATGGACGTGTGAGTGGATGGGTGGGGGATGGATAGGAGAGTGAATGGTTAGGTGAGTGGCTGGATAAATGGGTAACTTGGATGGATGGGTGGGAGGATTAATAGTTTGGTGAGGGGATGGAAAAGTGGACTGATGGATTTGGATGGACAGATGGGTTGCATAGGTTGCATGGATAGATGGAAGGAAGGATGGATGGATGGATGGATGGAATGATGGATGGATGGATGGATGGATGGATGGATGGATGGATGGATGGATGGATGGATGGACAGCTGCATTTACGTCAAGACCAACAATTATCACACACACAAGTCAATAGCTGTGGTTCTCTAACCTAATTCTGCAGTCATCTCAGCTACCCTCCAAGGTGTCAGCTTGACTTTGCCAAAGATGTGAACTCCAGCCTCAAAATCTCGCATGCCGTGAGCAACAACCCTCTCCACTGCAGGGCACAACTCACAGAAGACAAGGGCAGCAACCTCTGGCGAGTCCACAGAGCTTCCTAAACGCAGCTGAAATTAAAATAAAGCACCAATTATGTTATCATAATCGACATCACTGCACATCAGGCATTCCCATGCATGCTCAGTCCTCTGATGTAGCAGCCACTCCAATAAACTTGCTTCACCATGCTTTACTCCCAGGTCACGCAATCAATTATGCAATGATAACGTCCTGTTACAATTATTAAATTATAACACTGATAACTCTAAGAAAAGTACTGCTTAGATGGAGAAAGAGGTTATGAAACGTCAACAAAATTACTGTTATGTAATAATGAGAATTCCCAGGGAACCCCAGAGAGTTTCCCAATTGAGGGGACAAGGTCAGAAGGCCAGCAAAACAAGGGACACGTGGAAAAGGCATGTTTAGAATATCCCAAGTTCTATGAATGGTTGTAAGGGGAAAATGTGAGATTGGAACGAACATTTGAATGGAGAGACGATAAAGTCAGTTGTGTTTTGGGCTGTGTGAGAGGCAGGTTGCTTGATGGTGGGACTGAGATGAACGTCAGTTGTGAACTGAAGGAACTCAGTTTTTGAAAGCTAGGAATGTCTGAAGTAAATTGATTCTGAATGGCAAAGTCTACTGACTGAACATTTGTGTTACTGTGATCTTCTGATTCTGAATTGCAACGTCTAGTGACTATGCACCATGCAATGATAATTATACAGAAGAGCAGAAAGATGAATTCTTTGACGATCTGTCTGATGAGATAAAGAAAGTTGAGAGAAGCAGCATACTATATGTAATGGGTGACTTCAACGGGAGGGTAGGAAATAACAGTAGAGAATACGAACAGTTTTTAGGTCCATATGCAGCTAAGAACAGTGCTAGAAATGGAAATGGTCAAAGAATATTGGATCTATGCAGCCAGCACAATCTTTTTATTACAAACACATTCTTTGACCATAGAGATTCACAACTTTACACTTGGTACAAATGGAATGATGTCTCCATCAAGAGCCAGATTGACTTTATACTTACCAGAGTTCAAGGAAGAAGGAGAATTCTTGATTCAAGAGCAATCCCTAATGGTCTATGTGACACTGACCATAAAATAGTTGTGTTAACAGCAAAACATCTTACATTAAAGAAACACAGAAAGAAATTAAACAAAAACAAGGATCTCATCAAGATGGCAAATCTGAAACAGGAAGGAGTAAAAGAACAGTTACAACAGAAAGTAGAGACAGTATTCAAACAACTTCCACATATAGATGGCAATATTGAGGAAGAATGGAGTATATATAAAAACACTATGCTTAGTATTGCAGAAGAATTATGTGGAAAAACGGAAGAGTGGAAACAGACGGGGAAATAACAAAAATTCACCTAGGTGGTGCGAAGAAGTAAAAGAAGCAATTAAAAAGAAAAAAGACATATAAACAGTGGATAAAATCAAAGAAAGAAGAAGATTATATAAACTATAGACTGCAAAGGAGAGAAACCAACAGAAGTGTCAAGAAAGCAAAACAAGCATCCTGGGAACATTTCGGTGAGTCACTAGCAGAAAATGAGAAGACAGCTAGCAGAAAATTTTTCAAAGTAGTTAAAAATATGCGGAAAAGAGATGAGAGCTACAACCCCACTGAAATAATTAATGATAAGACAGGAAGCCATTGATAGATCCACCCGAGATAGCAGAAAGATGGAGGGAATACTTCAATGAGCTCTTTAATCCTCTAGGAGATCATCAGGAAAGAACAACTGAAGAGCACAGAGCAACAGTGTTAGAACCACACATACTAATGGATGAAATAGAAAAAGTCATTAAACAGGCTCCCAAATATAAAGCGCTAGGAGCTGATAGATTACCAACAGAAATAATTCAAGCAGCAGGTGAAAACAGCATCAGATGGCTTCACAGAATATTCAATGCAGCATGGGTACAACAAACGGCCCCTATTGATTGGCAACATGCAATAGTTATACCATTGTGGAAGAACAAAGGAAGCAAACGAGAATGCGGTCAATATCGAGGCATCTCTCTTTTAAGCCATGTTGGCAAAATGTATGCCAAGATAATAGAAACAAGACTGAGACCAGTGATAGAACCACAGCTGGCAGAAGAACAGATGGGATTTAGGAGAAATAGAAGCTGCACAGACGCAATCTTCACACTTAAACAGTTAATACAAAAGAACATTGAATACAATAAGAACTTATTTGTGGCATTCGTAGACCAGGAGAAGGCATTTGACAGAGTCGACAGACAATTATTATGGAAAATAATGGCAAGATATGGAGTAAGCGAACACCTCATCGAAGTGTGCAAAGGTTTATACAGGGATTGTAGAAGTGTAGTTAGAATAAATCAGGGAACATCTCATCCTTTCACAGTGACATCTGGAGTAAGACAGGGGTGTGTCTTATCACCACTGCTGTTTATCACCTACATCGACAGTATATGCAAGAATGCCAAGCCCATGAATGAAGATCTTAGTAAGATCAACGAATTACTCTTTGCAGATGACCAGGCCTTGATAGCAGATACAGACATGAAATTGCAACAACATCTAACATCCATGAATGAAGAATGTAAAACAAATAATATGAGAATCAACACTGAAAAGACAGAAGTAATGTCAATAGGAAAAAAGAAGACAGATCTAAACATTGCAATAGAATACAAAGGCATTAAACAGGCATCTGAGTTTAAATATCTGGGAACTACATTTACCGAAGATGGGAAATTGGATAAAGAAATTGACATTAGATGCAGTAAAGCAAACCAAGTATTGGGACAGCTAGCCCCCCTCTTACAGCATAAGACAATCCCAATCAGCACAAAGAGACATCTTATTCAAAGCATATTTATTCCAACTCTGTGCTACCAGTGCCAGACATGGTCACTCACAACAAACCATAAAAGAAAATTAGTAACCACGGAAATGAGATGTCTGAGAAGGGCTGTAGGAGTGACCATAAGAGATAAGATCAGGAATGAGATCATAAGAGAACAAGTCGGCACAGAACCAATTCTGGATTACATACAAAGACAGCAAGTGAAATGGTTTGTCCACTTAGAGAGAATGCCTTGTGACACCATACCATACAAAGCATACATGGAAAGAGAAGAAGGACGGGGTAGAAGAAGCACGGGGTAGACCAAGAACAAGATGGAAGGATAACATCAGAGAAACTCTACAACAGCACGATATGCCTTTGGTCGAGGCAGCCAGAAGAGCTAGAAACAGAACCTTATATCTCCCTTGACACCCACAGCGGTAAAAGAGGAAGTGAAGAAGAAGAAGAAGAAGAAGAAGTGACTAAACATTTGAGTTACTGTGATCTACTGATTCTGAATGGCAAAGTCTAGTGACTGAACATTTGTGTTACTGTGATCTATTGATTCTGAATGGCAACATCTAGTGACTAAACATTTGAGTTACTGTGATCTACTGATTCTGAATGGCAAAGTCTAGTGACTGAACATTTGTGTTACTGTGATCTATTGATTCTGAATGGCAACGTCTAGTGACTGAACATTTGTGTTACTGTGATCTACTGATTCTGAATGGTTATGTCCCGTGTGGCCTGGAAACCTACATTAGGAAATTATGACACAATACAATACAAGTCATCAGTGGAAATAATAACTTACACAATATAACACAAGTCATCAGGGGAAATAATAACTTACACAATATAACACAAGTCATCAGGGGAAATAATAACTTACACAATATAACACAAGATTTTAGCCAGATGACATAATCATGGTCACAACACAGACATGATCCAAAACAAGTGATCATGTAAGATATCAAGAAACCTTTCTTCCCGTGTGGGTTCCGGTGCCCCACTGTGGGGAATAGACACAATGCCTCCCTAACAAGCATGTCATATGCTGACCAATAAAAGGTATCCTTCGAAGTCAGAGTGCGTCTGCCTGAGAGGCAAGGAACCAAAAGTATGCTTACAAATAAGCCAGATCTGTTAAATGGATGCACACACAAAACTCACATTCTGGAACGAGACTAAACTTTTGGAATGACGAATGGAGAGGAAATATAATGATGATGATTATTATATGGTTATCAGCATTGGCACATGATGATAATTATTATATGGTTATCAGCACTGGCACATGATGATAATTATTATATGGTTATCAGCATTGGCACATTATAAAAATGATGATTTTTTTAAACAAAAAAACTTTGCAAGACAAATGCTGAACTTCTAAACATTTCCAAGTTTTCTACAACAATAAACAATATAATGCACTTTGTCAGCAGCACTATAGTAACAACCCACCTTTTCAAACGGATCTTTCGCTTGAGCAAAATGTTGCAGCAACGAGTCTGCTGCTTGAGCGATGCCCTTGAGTAGCACTGTAACAATAACTACACATTGTAACAGAAATTCAAAACTTGACACCTCTTAAATAGGAGCCACCTTGGCATACCGGCTATATAGTAGGCTCGGTCCCAAAGGTTATGGATTCAAATCCACATCAAACTACACTTTAAACAATTTTTTTTTTTAAACAAAACTGATTTCTGCTTTCACGTGGACCCAGCCTAAAATGGAAAGCAGGTAACGTCTAGGAAAGCAAATAATTATTTTATTTTAACAGGAGCTGGCACAGGCAGTCATGCATCTCCACAGATCTCTGTCTGTGGTGTTCTGGACAATTCCACTGATGAGATTCCTCTATGCATGCACTGTCTTAAGCCATCACCCTATCATTTCTCTTGGTCTGCCTCTGCCTCCTATACTAGTGATCTTTCTGGTCATCATGATAATTGTTGCATAAAATGGATATCAAATAATTCGGAAGGTAAGGCAGCTGGCATGATATCAATTACATCACCTACTGAGTGCTGATTGGTCTCTAAAAATATGATACTAGCGTCATCTTAATGCAGATTTTGAGCCAGCAGGCCAGCAGGTAAGTAAGTAGCCACTACTTTATTGCAGCTCCCAAGCACTGTGCATCAGGAAAAGATACGAAAACAAACCCCAAAAAAGCAGAACCTGTCAGCTTGACATTATCGAAAAACAAACGACAAGTGAGCATTCTGGCTACAGATTCTTCATCAGCACAATAGATGAATGTACAATACCAACACAAACAATCATGAATACACAAAATGGTATTTAACAAAATCTACAATACTGATGAGTTCAATGTTCAAGACCTGTTGCTACCCTGCACATTTGAGTGTGTGCATTAATGTGTCTGACCAGAAAGAAATGCGATTTCTATTGGAAATACTTCAGTTGAGTGATTTTGTGCATTCCTGTTCATATTTGTGGTACTATCGATTAATGTCATGTGCCGACAAAGGCTCTGGCCACACTGTTCACTTTCCATTTGTGATATTTTGAAGCTGACTGGTTCCACTTGTTCTTTGGTTTCATAATTTTCATGACATATGTATAAATGACAGACGAGTGTATGAATCTGTCAGTACGTTTGAGTGTATTTATGTGTACATATGTATGTGTCTATATGTATGTTGTATTTTGTATGTGTGTAAGAGAATTTATATGTATGAGTATTTGCAAGCATGTGTATCTGAATTATCCATCCATGCCATTCTGTTGTTTATTCCTATATTGATTTATTTTGCTATAATAAGTTTTATAGATAAATTGTAATGGATGTTTGAAAGATTAGTGTTTGGGCGTGCCTACTGTAAGAAAAGCTTGTGTGCCCAATTGGTGACCCTTTAAAATATGTCATTTGTTATTTCTGCAATGACTTACATAGATTACTGTTCTCCATGAGTGATGTCGTGGGCTCCATACTACTCTCTGAAGCCGTGGAGACAAACTCCACCGGGCTCTTTGTCATGTCAGAATCAGGTGTGGACAAAGTGGCGGAGGTCAGAGATGATGATGCTGATGTAAATGATGATGACTGCGGTAGAGGAGATGACTCAACATCAGCCTTATCAATCACAGCTCCTCGCTGTGGGCATTTGGTGCTCCCTGCCTTTCCTGCTGGACGGGAGGAAAATATGCAAGAATGTGTCAAGACAGATCACCTCACGGCAGCTACTGCCCTTCGAATGTGAAATATTTAGCCTTCACATATCCTCCTAATAAATATACTTCCAATAGCAGATGAAGGGAAACAGAAATCAAAAAGAGCATAGAAATGGCTAAAACTATCTTAGATAAGATGTGAAAATTAATAACATCAAGAAAGATGAACAACACACTAAAAAGGTGATTCCTCAAATGTTATTATATTCAGCATTGCAGTATGATACTGAAACCTGGACAATGAACAAGCAGCAAGAAATTAGAACTGAGTCTCCGGAAGTGTGGAAATACAGAAGAATAGGTCATATTTCATGGCAACAAATGCAATCAAATACAGAGGTTTTGGAGAAACTGGGTATGAAAAGAGAGTTACTGAAAGACATAAAAAAGAGAGTTAAAACATTTTGACCACATTAAAAGACATAACACACTTTTAAAAACCACACTGGGGGAAAGGTTAAGGGCAAGACAGTATGGGGCTGAAAACAGTACAAGCTGGAGGACAACATCAAGAGATGGACACACAACAGTCTTAAAGAGTGTACAACCAAGATGAGAAACACAGCGTGCTGGAAATCCACTGCAGCCAACCTTCATTGTGGAGACGACTGATTGACATTCAAGCCAAGCTATAAGGGCAGCCAGTTCATTAACTGTTTTCATTTATCAAAGTAAAAAAAAAGGTAAAAGACCCTTTTCCATGCTTTTAGGCGTATAGGGCATATAGGGTTAGACCTATATTTTATAGACCAATCGGCACAAGGTGGGTGATGTGGTCAGCATCACGAAAGCCGCCTCTGCTTCCTGGGACTACACCCAGTACCCATTCTAGGCTGGGTCAACCTGGGAGACAAGGTCATTTTTTGAAACAAGTCCGGCTCTGCCACGGAGCGAACCCACGACCTTCCGATCCACGGCGAGCACATAGCCGCTCCACCGCGGCGATTCCCTTTCATTTATCAAACCACAGGAAAATTCTGAAAACTACCTAGTGCCCATTTCAGGATGTTTGTAAGCATCTGTGCCTTAGGCATTGCGAACCCGCTTCGTAATGCCGGGGTGTCGTGTTCGATCCTAGCTGCGGGTCTTGCGCCTTGTGTTGGTTTCGACAGTGGTATCGAGAAGCTGACCATCCAGAAAGCAATGGCAAACTATTCATAAACTTGCCTAGAAAAACCACAACAGCTAAAAAAATGCTGGGGTTGGTTCTGCAACATCTTGTAAAGGATACGCAACTAACTTATATCTATTGATTTGTTCACATCCTTGACCTATAAGTTATCAGATATTCTAATTGAACTCAATAACTATAATGTTGTCCATTCATGGTCAGAAAGTATTTCTTCTTCTTCTTTGCGTTCAGTTTTGTATGCTCAGATCAGACCATCAGGTGGGTTGCCTCTATGAACTCGCATGTCAGCAGCAGGTCCTTCATTGTTCCCCATAGCTTGCTCTGCACACTTTACTCTTGAGGTCAGGTGTCTTTTCAAAGTTGTATGTGGAGTGGGCAGGTCTGCAGAATGTTTGTGGTCTTGTTTGACAGGCACACTGTGGGGACTGTGAGTAGATGGAAAATTGTTGCATGTTGCTTTCTGTTGAGTTTGCTGATGCAGTCTTGTGGATGTTTACCATTAGTATGTTCTCTCCACAATTCCTTGTATTTTCCCTTGATAAGTGTTCTGATTTCTAGTAACTACAATGGATGGGTGTGTTGTTTCTCCTTTGTTCCATTTTTAACAAGTCTGTCTACCAACTAATTTCTTGGGGAGCCGCAGTGAGTCGGGATCCACTGGAGAATGATCTGATAGTTTTCTACCATTCTGTTTAGAAAGTATTTAATACTCAACCCTTTGGCCATGTAGTTGCTCTAATCCTGGATCACTGTCTCTTACATCATTATAAATGCTGCCAATACAGCATATCTGCACTGACTTATCCCCAAGAAGCCTTCTTCAGCGCTGCTCTTTTTATTTGCACCTGTGCAGTGTTAGGTCCGATATGATTATATGAACAGCAGCATTTAGGAAAGTTTTACTGTAAAGAAATTACTTTTTTTTTTTTTAAAGCCATTATGACTTTGTATGACTCAAACTATATATTCTGTCTAGACCCAAGGGAATATAATCCAATTAATTCTCTGATCCATTCGTATTTATTATTCTCCCTCACATATTTTAAAAAAAACGGTATGTAAATTAGTTGAGGTTTTTTTTTTTTTTTTGGTAAACGTACAAGTTACCCCCCCCCCCCCTTTTTTTTTTTTTTTTAAATCCCCAGGTACTATGCCTTTCTCCAAAGGGTTTTGGGGCAACAGAATTAGAAAGCAGAGCAAATGCCAGAAGTAACAGCTAATGCTGGTACATTAACCTTCTGTTGGTACATTCTCCTTCAGCTGGTAAATTTACCTTCTGTTGGTACATTCACCTTCTGTTGGTACATTCTCCTTCTGTTGGTACATTCACCTTCTGTTGGTACATTCACCTTCTGTTGGTACATTCACCTTCTGTTGGTACATTCTTCTTCTGTTGGTACATTCTCCTTCTGTTGGTACATTCACCTTCTGTTGGTACATTCTCCTTATGTTGGTACATTCACCTTCTGTTGGTACATTCACCTTCTGTTGGTACATTCACCTTCTGTTGGTACATTCACCTTCTGTTGGTACATTCACCTTCTGTTGGTACATTCTCCTTCTGTTGATACATTCACCTTCTGTTGGTTCATTCAACTTTGGACATCTTCAATTATGATGATGCATTCAACTTGGACTGGTGAACTCTACTACTGGTACAAATATACTAATAGCTGGATTCAACATCCTTTTCAACTCCTGCTAGCGCAATGAGATTATACTGATGCAATCAACTTCCAGTTGTGGATCTGTTCTTCTTCTTTTTCTTCTGCGTTCATCCGAAGATGTGGATGCAGTCTGCCCATCTACAACATGGCTGCAATATGCGCCTTTCCGCTGACATCTCTGACATTCACAGGTATTTGTTGTCCTGGGCAGCCTTCCCGGCTCTCTTGGATTTGATTAGTCACAAACTCTACTTTTATAGCAATCAAGTTCTGCTGCAATTCAAATGTTACTTCTTCTTCTGTATTAACCATTAAAATAGGCAGTTGGCATGATGTGATGTGGTTTACAGCTAGGCTGTGCTATTTGTGCCTTTCAGCCCAATACATCCTACTGAAACAAATCTTTCCTGTTACGACATGTTTGTTAAGGGCTAGTGGATCAATTCTTTTCTTCCCTTCCAACCAAGGTGCCAGAATTCACAGAGGGAAAATGTTACAGACACCCTTCAGGTTTATCAATGCACTCGACTTTCAACTTCTGCAGATGCATTTAGATTCTACTGGTTCATTCAATCACATTTTTGTCTGCATTCCACTGCTACTCTGTGATCCGCTGGGACTAAATGCTCATCAGGGGACCGAAAGGTTGTTGTATGTTCACATCCGGACTTGTTTTAACCCAGCCAAAACTAGGTAGCAGGTAAAGTCCTGAGAAGTAAAGGGAGCTGGCCTGATATTGACCATATCACCCACTGAGTGCCAATTGGTCTCTAAAATACTGGTCGAGCACTCAATGACTAATACTCCTAAGGTACCTTTTGCTTTTTAATCCCCTCCCTTTTACAATTCAGATAACTTACCCCCTTTTCCTTCCTCAACTAGATGCAGAGTCAGAATATCACCACCCAGCTCTATGGCCTCTACTTCCATCTTCTGGCTAGCAGCCTCGTCTGGCTTTTTAGGTGAACAATATGGAGATGGGTGAGGCGAGTGGAAGGACACCTCAGAGGCAAAGCTGACGCGTTTTGATCGGGCAGATTCATCTGAGGTTGTAGAGGACACGGATGATGTTGCTGATCCATGTGCCGTTGAAGATGATGAAGATGGTGATGGTGTTGAATGTCTTCCTTTGTGCTTCAGCTTTCTTCTCCGGACTACTTCTAGAATGAAAGATTCAAGTTACAACTTACAAACCTCTCCATATTATTATTATGTATCATATGTACAAACTGCACTAAAAACAACGGTTTAAGACTATGTTCTTGAGATGTGGTCCACAGACTGGTGCCCATCCGCAGAAATTTCCTAGCAGGCCCTTAAAAAAATGTCTTCATAATCATTTACCGCAGCCACAGTGAAAACCAAATGATGAAAATGAAGGGACATTATTGCAGTGTTTCGTCTCTCAGAAACAACGCTCCAGCCAGATAAATGAACAGCTGTCTCAGCTTAAAACTGGAAATTTTAGTTAGATTCACATCTAGTTAGAATCAACCTCACAATTTTTCGGCTGTTTGGTTTACAAGGCAATTTTAAGTTCAATTGTTTGTCAGTGCTTTCTGAGCAGTCAGACCTTTTACTGTGACAAGTTGTATCTCCTCCGCCTCGGTGTATACAACCTGTAACCTCCAGCACAAAGTTATGTTTGTTTTTTTTTTGGTCCATTTATGGACTTTGATCTTGTTCCGGAACTTAAGTAAGTAAAGTATCCTCTTCCACGCCTTTAGGCATATAGGGCTAGACCAGAATTTTTAGACCAATCAGCAAAAGATGGGTGATGTGGTCAGCCCCACGCCAGCCGCCTTTACTTCACGGGACTGAACCAAGGCTGGGTTAACCTGGGAGCCAGGGTAATTTTTTTTTTTTTTAACGGCTCTGCCATGGAGCAAATCCAGGACCTTCTGATCCAAGCGTCTAGCCGCTCCACCACGGCGACTTCCTCCGGAACTTAAATTATGCATGCATTTCCATTTCACACATCTGGCTTATTTAAACACAGACTGTTGGTTCCTCAACACAGACAGATACATTCTGACTTGGAAGGAACCACCCCTAATTAGTAGCCCTTTACAACATGCATGTGAGTGGAGCAGTAGGTCTAATCTTTTTACTTCAACAAATGGGGCTGAGGATCCTACTTGGGGAAGATGTACAACTCCTGGCTCTGCACAATAATCAACAACAGTGCACCAGATTTGATCCTTTATGGCCTGGACTCTCTCCGCAAAGCATCTAGGTGTCCGTGTATTTACTTCATTGACTGAATTTTCTTTGAGCAGACCTTTGAACGTTTCTTGTATTTCTTAGCCTGTACTCCGCTACCCACTCGACCAGTCTCGGGGTACAATCTCAAATACACGCACATACACAAATATACACATTGACTTGTGTAATAAGCTACTATTATACTTGTTATATTATTTAACTTGTGAGCTGCTAAGACATTGATTGTTAACTGTCATTTACTCTCTTGCACGTTAATATTTTTTGTGCGTTTTTTCCCCATTACTTTTTGTTCTGCTTTTAATTGTTATTATCTCGCATAGTGCTTTTATTTTGCACTGCTCGTTTGCACTTTACGCTTTCTGGAAATGTCTAGCCAACTTGAAAATTGGCTCAGTAGAGCTGGTCTTAGATTAGGTCATCTTAATATATGTCATCTAATGGGCAAACTGCCCGAATTATCCCTCATCCTTAGTCAACATTTTCAGATATTCGGTCTTACTGAAAGTCGATTAAATGATTACATCTCAGATGATGATGTGTCGATAAATGGTTATAGTGTTATTAGAAGAGATCCACATAAGAAACAAGAGACAGGTATAGCGGTCTACTTATGTAGTTCACTTAATGTATTCCTCAGGCTAGACTTAGAAAGTAGTGAGATAGAATGTGTTTGGCTTGAGTTAAAACTACAAAATCACCAACCACTACTAGTTGGTTATCTTTATCGCAACACCAGCGCTGGAAACATTTGGTATGAAAATTTCACTGCCATGATGGATGCAGTCATTACTATTGATAAAGAAATCATACTTCTTGGTGACTTCAATATCAATACTCAAAAGTCTAACAATACATGGGAGAATATAGTTACTTCATACAATCTCCAACAACTAGTTAAACAACCTACTAGAGTAACTAAATCATCTTCAACACTTATAGATCACATTTATACAACACGTCCTGAAAATATAGTAGAATGCAAGGTTCCCACTACTGCAACGTCCGATCATTTTCCTGTCTGTTGTACGTGGTCGAAAAAGGGAACTAAAATTCCAAAACACAAACATTTAAGCATAAAATTTAGAAGCTATAAAAATTTCAGTCAAGAGGCATTTTTACTAGATTTGCTAAGTTCACCTCTTGACCATGTTTTATCAACTTCCTGATCCGGATGATGCTCTGGAATATTGGCTAAAGACTTTCCTTGGGGTTTTTGATAAACATGTGCCAGTTAAGGAGGTCCGTGTGAAACATCAGACTAAATCACCATGGATCACACAGGAAGTAGTCGACATTATGAGAGAACGAGATAGGGCACACAAAGATAAGAACTTTGTCACATATCGGAGTTTGCGTAACAAAGTACAGTATGTTATTCGAAAGGAAAAAAAGAACTATTTCAGAAACTTAGTATCAGATAAAAGAAACAGTAAGGATATATGGAAGGCAATCAACACACTGACAAACAAAAACACTTCAACACGTGTGGTAACATCTAATATAACATCTGATGATTTCAGCAATTACTTTCAGGAAGACATAGAGCAGATAAAGGCTACAATACCGAGCTATCCATGTAATTTATCCATGCTGTCAACATTTTGTGAGAATAAATGCTCCAAAGGTTTTCCCACTGACATGCCTTTGATGTCAGTCAATGACGTTTTTAAATATCTCGCTAATCTCAAAAACAGTAATGCATCAGGTCTAGATGGAGTGAGCAATAGGATCCTTCGTTGTACTGCATCAATTATCTGCACGTCATTAACCTACATTTACAACCAGTGCATCGCCAAAGGTTACTTTCCTCCAGTCTTTAAAATTGCCAAAGTCTATCCTCATCTAAAATCGAAATCATTAGACAGTAGTATTCCCAGTAGCTATAGACCTATCTCTTTACTATCATCCCTATCAAAACCACTAGAAAAACACATTCACAAAATAATACTCCAACATTTAGATAAAAACGAACTTATTGTTGACAACCAGTCAGGGTTTCGACCAAAATATTCTTGTCATACTGCCTTAACAAATATGATAGAAAACTGGCATCAGAATATTAACGAAGATAAGATATGTGGTGCAGTGTTTATAGACTTCAAAAAGGCCTTTGACATGATAGACCACACTATTCTTATCCGAAAGCTGGTAACAATGAAAGTGAGTTCCAACCTATTAACAATGCTAACATCTTTTTTATTAAACAGAAAACAAGTTGTTTCACATAATAAATCTATATCACAGACTACTACTTTAAATTCTGGAGTTCCTCAGGGTTCTATTCTTGGCCCCCTTCTATTTGCAATTTACATAAATGATCTGCCCTTAAGTCTGTCGTCGTCGTGCGATTTATTCGCAGATGACTGTACCATCCATTCAAACGCTCGAACTTGTAATATACTAGAGTTGTCTTTGCAACAAGAATTAAACAATGTAGTTAGTTGGAGCTACGCAAACCGAATGCAAATCAACATAAGTAAGACAAAATCTATGTTAATAACAACAAGACAAAAACTGTGCACTTTAAACTCTCATAGAACCCTTCAACTCTACCTAGGTAACACACCAGTAGAAAGTGTAACTGAGCACAAAACTTTAGGTCTGATCATCGATGGAAATCTTACCTTCAACTCCCATGTGCAAACACTTGTTAAGCAAACTGCTACAAAGGTATACCAACTAGCAAAAATTAAAAACTTTCTGGATGAAAACTCTAGGAAATTATTCTATACTTCTCATATTCAGACCCACATAGACTATTGCTCCACAATATGGGATGGATGTGCAAATTCAGTCATCAAACGGCTGAAAGCACTACACAGAAGGGCTGTTCGTTTAATAGCTAACAGTCATGAAAGTGACTGTTCGCACCTATATAAAGAACTCATGCTATTACCGCTCCAGGAACGCCTACTATTCAATAAAGCTAAACTTATTAAGAAAATCATATCTAAAAATGCTCCATGTTACCTTTGGCCATTATTTAAATACAATGGAAGACATAGCAAACACCTTAACATATTGCATATCTCTAAACCTAGAATAGACCTATATAAAACAAGCTTAGCGTACTCTGCAGCTCAGCTGTGGAATAATCTTCCACCGGAAATAAAAAATATCAATAACCCCTTTAGATACAATCGGAAACTATTTGATTATTATCTCACTACAGACTATATGCCACCCTAAAAAGATTATAGTATGTTAAGGCTTTGATGTATTTCTTATTAACGGGGGGTTTTTTTTTGGGGGGGGGGGGGGTGTGTCAGGGAACTTGGTGGGGGTTGAAAATTGAAGCTTATTATTGTTTAAAACTGAAGATGTCAGTCGAATGCATTCCAATATTTGTAACTAATATTTAATTGGTTTTGATGATGTTTATATTATGCAACCTGTAAGACTTACATCATTTTTTTAATAGGCTTATTATTATACTCTTTAAAACGTTCAAGTAATGTCAGTATAAATTAGAGCACATTCCAGCATTTGTAATTAAGACTTAGATGTTGTAATTTTTTATTTTTTCTTCTTCTCTTTTTTTTTTTTTTTTGGTTTCTTTTCCATATTACTCAAATTTTTAATTGTGCATTCCTCTTATTATTATTATTATTAATTATTATTAATATTATTAACTATGAAATGAGGTAAAAATGAAACATTGTATGAAAGGAGCGGAGTGGAAGGGCAGAATGTTAGACGGGCCTGCGTGCCCAATTCTTAACCCTTTGAAAATAAAGTTTGTTTGTTCGTTCGTTCGTTCGTTCCAAAAGTGGCGCAAATAACATGAATGTAGCTCTAGCAACAATCCCCAGGAATCTCTACAAAATTGGGAATCTGTACAACGAACCCATGACCCTCACAAGGTGAGAACAGTGACTTAATCGTTTAGCCATGCAGATCCCCAAAGAGGCTCACACTTCTTGGTCATGCAGACTCCAAAAGAAGGTCACACAATCCTGGTCATGCAAACAAGAGAGAAGAGGCTCACACAATCCTGGTCATGCAAACCCCCTCCCTAAGAGGCTCACACAATACTGGTCACGCAGACCCCCAAAATAGGTCACAGAGTCTTGCCATACAACCCCTGAAGAGACACAGTCCTGGTCATGCAGATTCCCAAATAGGCTCAAAGAGTCCTGGTCACAGAGTCTTACCATACAGACCCCCGAAGAGACACAGTCCAGCCATAGAGACACCTGAAGACTAGAAAAGTCCTGCCATACAAACCCTAGTCTTGGTTAAGCAACAAAAAGATAGCCCTGACTTACCGGTCTTTTCCATGGTTCTGTCAGCAGGTGGGAACCCATCTTCAGCCACCAACACTGGCATAGTGCCGTCACATGCGATGGAGTAACGATTTGTGAGACCAGCTCTTCGTGGAGGCTTCACAGGTGCTTGAGTCTCTAGAGTACCCCTAAAAAGTGATATTAATTTTTCATAATGACATTGCTGAGAAGTGTAATGTGGTGTATGTGAATCTACCAATAATAATGTGTTTGTAATGTGTGGACAGAATTAGAATAAGTCCATGTGTACGACATCAACTTACATTTCAACATGTCAAAACACGAACAATGTGAATGCACAGCTGGTGCTAATGTCAATGTTTACTGATTCACACAATGGCCTCCAAGCCAGTGCACCCTGCGGTGACAGTCCAGGGATCGCAAAATATACAGTTCAAGGAATAATTACCTTTCTACAGAATGAACGCAAGAATAATCTGACAGCGATAACCTGACATTCACAATCTTCCAAGCTGAATAAACAACAGCACGTCCAGTCTGGACCAGAATTGCCAAACAAACAATAGCCAGGTTTTGTCTAAGAACTCACAGCCAAATCTGGTTCAAACATCAGCTTGTAACTTGATTCATTCATCTGCACCACAGACACACCATTCCTTGAACCCAAAACGAGACTGGCTTTTCTCGCTTATTCTTCTAATTAAGTAATCTTTCATTCTCAATCATTCACTCACTTAAATTCAGGATTTATTCACTTTGGCTTGTGCCCAGCGATCTGCATGCTTGCATTACAATCAAACGTGTAACTATTTCGGCCTTCATCCAAACTGAGGTACATACTTTATGTTCAGTCTCTGACCTCATGATTAATGCAAACATTCTTTCTCAGGAGAAAATACTCATTACATCCAAATTGACACAATATTTACAGTATATAAACAAGAACCAGAATTAACCCAGTAAGTCACAAGCAACGCCACATGTGTCAACAGCTCTTTAATCTGAATCCAAAGAATTACATTTTGTGTTCTTTTACTGTTCACATTTGATCAGAGAATGCTACTGAAATCTGGCTTCCTGTCTGGTTACTTCTAGTCACTGTGCACTTTGCTTATTACAAGTTATACACTTGTGATTTGTTAAATCGACAATTATCTAATGTTTATAATGTATTGAGGAAAAGTAAACAAAGCCAGCCGGGACATGGATCATGTTGCATGAGCAGCACACACACAAGTCAGATCTGTAAACAGATGTGCATGCATAACTCAAGTTATGAAACAAGACTAAGTCTTTTTCAGCACTTCTGTAAAACTAAAAGACACTGTGTGGTGAGTACCAGAATTTTGTTTTAAGAATAAAAGACCTGGTCTAGAGTGTAAACAGAGTGTGTGTGTGTGTGTGTGTGTGTGTGTGTGTGCGCGTGCGTGCGGGTGCATTGGTCTGTGCATGCATGCTCATGTGCGTGCGTGCGCAAAGCAAAGAAGGTTATCAATGGAAAAAATATTCTTTTCAGGACCTTGTAGAACTAACTGTTGCATGTTTAGACTGTTGTGGTTTTTTCTAGGAAATTTTCAGTAGTCTGCCATTGTTTTTCTGAATGGTCATCTCTTTGTAAGACTGTGGAAACCAATGAAAGACGATCTGCTGCCAAATCGCCTGCAGATGCAATCGAACCTGGCACTCTGGTATTATGAAGCACATTTGCCACAGATGCCATCAAAAAACCTACCCAGAAACAGCTTTCCTCAAGCAAGACTTGAGTGGTTTCCTCTCTTGCAGCCATTTGTGGTACCTCATGATAAGCTCCTCATCGACTGTGGGTGCTGAGGTGTGGTCAGCCGCGTGGAGACAGTGGTGGTCGTGGTGACTGCCGTGACAACATTCTGCTAGAAGGTCAACACAATCTGTGCAAATCATTCTTCATAAGGGGTCAAATGTTGTTATGAATCATGAAGAGGGGAACAATTAATTAAAAAATCTTCTTCTTCAACATTCTGAACCCTTGAGGTTCTTTGTTGCCAATATCCCCCACCCCCCTTCATATCTAGGATTGACCTTCTATTTTCAGTTGGTAACTCCTCTAACTGCAGGTCTGCCTGAATATTATCTCCCCACCATCTTCTTTATCTTCCTCACAGTCTATTTACATTTCAACTCTGTTGTATATGCAGTTTTTGCCTTTCTGTTATCTGCCATTCTCTCTAAATGCCCTAACTATTGCAGTCAATTAGCCCATATGATGCCAGTAATTAATGCAGATTTAGACTGATTATGAATTTTGTTGTTGCCTCTCTTTCCATTCTCTGCTGTTTGCATTTGTGATGGGTTCAAAAGTCTGTAATAAGGCTTCATCTCTTTTAGCTGTACTCAGGTTTCAGAGCCATATAGGACAACTGCTTTTACCAATGTATCACAACATTACTAAATATATAAGGGGAAGACATAGAGATAAACAAGTGTACTGAGAACATGACTGACTAGGCACCCCCCAAAAAAGGTGTCTTCATTGGCCATGTCTATCGTGTGGATTTCAAGCTGTACAACAGACATGGCCAGTGAAGACATCTTTTTTAGGGGGGGGGGGGGGGGGGGGGGAGAGTTGCCTAGTTGGTCATATTCTTAGTACACTTGTTTCCACAGCAAGGCACACATGGTATCTGGAGGTGACAGGTCTGATTTCCGTCATGGTAACTATAGCTTTCTATAAGTGTCAATCAATACACTGCCTGTTTAGCATCTATGCAGTTTTCTAAACACTGGCTGTGAATTGTGCTAATGCAAAAACTTTCCTATTACTTTCAACAGTATATCTGGTTTATGGGAACTTTTGGGAGTTTCTGCGGCAAAGTAATCAAGTTGTGTGCTTTGTGCTCTGAAGGTCGTATGTTCAAGCATTGTTCAGTTCACAAGTGCAATTTTTACAGAGATTCATAGGGATCGTTGCTGAAGCTATAGAGACTGTGCTTTGTGAGATGCTCTCTGCAGGCTTTAGTCAAACTATGACAGTTAAGTCAACCCTCAGGGCTTTAACCAAACTCATTTAACCTATAACTTTAATTAACTTTTACTTTTAACTTTAAAAGTCAATTTTCACTTTAATTTTCAGTTTAATCTCTCTCTCTCTCTCTCTCTCTTTCTCTCTCTCTCTCTCTTCTCTCTCTCTCTCTCTCTCTCTCTCTCTCTCTCTCTCTCTCTCTCTCTCTCTTTCTCTCTCTCTCTCTAACATTTTTACATGTAATTTTTAACATGGTTTTAAATTTAACTTTAAATTTCAACTGTTAACTTTAATTTTAAATTTAACTTAACTTTTCATGTTAAAAGCATAAGAAAACTCACTGTGATGGTCCCAAGGAGCGTGCCACACATCTCTGCAGAAGCTGCTGTTGTGTTGTGGGGTGAAATCATCATAGGATGAATGAGGTGAGCTGGAGCTATGTCCACTCTCTTCTTTAACAGAGTAGAGAGCATCAAAGTTCAGAGCACTTAGAGAGGAGCCCGTGCTCCATCTTCGTCTCAGATGAACCTGCGACATTTTGCTCTCTGGCTTCTGGTCTGCCCTGCTGTCACTGCGACGGGAAGGGGCAGGGTAAGCCTCGTTCATCACCCTGCGACTCACACCAGTTGTTTGTGAAGCTGGAGCTACTCCCTGTGGCTTACCAGTTTTAGCCCCGGCAGCAGGGTTATCAGTGCCACTCCCAGACTCTGTATTGCCTCCTTTCTTGGCCAGCAATGCATTTCCACTAGCTGAAGTCTTCATGTCCGTGAGGGACCTGTACATCCTCAGCTCCCCAATCACATCAGGAGGGTTGTTGATTTCCACTTCTAACGTGGTCAACTCTTGATGTACCTTCTCACAGTTTTTCCCTACACTCTTTTGATCTGTAACTGCACCAGTATTGTCCTCTTTTAGTCTTTCTAGGTTACTTTCCAAATGAGGCGGCTGAAAAAGAATTCTTTCCAAGTCTTCAGACATGTCAGCACAACCTCGTCCATCTATGAGAGCATCAATGTGCATCTGCATCTGCCTGCAGGAGTGACTGTGTTCTTCTATTCCCCCGCAGTGACAACAAGGTGGGGCATCTCCTCCAATAATCGCCTGGAGTTCAGCCTCTTTCTCATCCACACAATCACAGCCAGAACAAGCTGGAACTAGCACCTCCCCGCAGTCAGCACACTCGTGGCAGCCACAATTTTCCAAGTTGATGCCGTCTCCAGCATCACTCCCACAAGTATGAGCGATTTTACATTCAATTATTTCTTCATCAACATGAAAATCCTCACAAATCTGGTCATCACAATAGTTGTTATCTGTGTGCTCCAAATCATTTGAGCTCTGGGAGGTTTTGCATGGGGCCTTTCCTGCCGTTGCGGCCAGCCTACGATCGGAATCATCTACAGCAGAACTTCTTGTTTTATTCACTGTTGGAAGCTTGCCACCGTACTTCACATCTGACTCCCTGCCCAATCTGGCAGATGCTTGAGGCAACATCGAGGGAGCTGTTTTACTGACTGGAATAGGAATCTTTCCTTTCTTCACGGCAACTTTCTGTCTCACGTTCTCTGAGCTGAAACTTTTGATACTCCTGTTAGTAGCCTGAACTGAGCCTCTCTCACTGTCAACACTGTTGTGATGAAGAAGCTTTGCTGAACTGCCAAACGGAGTTTTGTTGCTTCCTATTTTAACATCACATACATCTCTAACTCTCTGGTCACTATCCTGGCTTTTGGAATCCAAAGTTGACGTGGAACTCTTCTGATCACTTCTGCTGGATGACACCGAAGATGATGAGAAGCCACTTACCACATACTGACCACAGGTCACTTTTCTGGACGATGACGAAGATGAAGATGTAGTTGATGACACTGACTTAAAAGAACTGTTGTTGCCACTGCCGGCAACACTGTTAGAACTCCCATAGCTGTTGGCAGCAGTTGCAGAAGTATAAGCACTATCTGTTTTCGATAGAAAACCATCACTGCCATTCTTAACAGGGCTAAACACTGGACCATCTTCATTTTGGAAACAATATTGATCACCATTGACACCACAGCCTCTGTAGGTTTGAAGCTGTACATTTCTCCTGCCACCTCCAAAGTCTTGTGTATCTAGTTTCCCTGTACTGGATGATCTGGCTGTACCTAGAGTTTTCTGCAGTCGTGAACAGCTGGGAGAATGGGAAACTGGTCTGGCTTTCTGCGCTCCTGTTGCTTTATGTGTCATCTGCTTTTCTGTTACCAGTGCCTTTCTAGAGTTCATTTTTGGATCTCTAATGGCATCAGAACTGTTCGATCTTATCTTTTCTGAGTATGGGCTGCCAGCTTTTGCTTTGTTGCTGACCATCTGTCCCACTCCTGCCCGCTTTCTCACTGGCTCAACAGTGTGGTCAGCGCAGTGAAGCGGTGTACCAATGTCCTGAGGCTGGATCTGCGTGCCATGGAGGGGTGAAGACTGACTGTGGTGATCTCTGCATGATAAACCTGCCCCAGCGTGAGACTGAGACTTCCTAGAGAATTCAGGAGAGCTTTTGGAAGGAGAGCTGTGGCTTCTTTGAGAGCAGGAACAACCACAGCAAGAGACAGTCTGACGGTGTGTTGGGGAGCATGGATGTGACCGACATGGGGAGCAGGAGTGGGAACGGCTGTGTTCAACGTCCAGGATCGGGCTGAGAATTATGGGAATTTTCACAGGATCAAAGAGGGAGGACACTGGGGAATGGGTTAACTCCTCCTCACCATTCTCTCTGTCAGCAAATTCACTACTATGGCCAGATTTCCTTCTCTCTTTGAGAAAGCTCAGGTCAGGCAGTGAACGCAGTGTGTAGTACGTATTCAAACCCATGCGGGATGGTGACAAACTGGCAGTGCGGTAAAGATGTGACTCCCGTACACGATGCACCTGGCAATCATTAGCTGAAGCCGCCCGATGCATAGTGAGAGTCGGTGATGCCTTCTGAGGCTGCCTGACTGAATCTCTAGCCAATCCATCCCTCTGGTCACTTCTATGGCCACCCTCTTCTGGGTGGCCTGCAGCATGGGAAGACTGAGGCATGGCCACAAAACTGGTAAACTCATATTCATAATTTGGTGCAATGAAACCATTGTCCATATCACTGCCCACTTGATGGCCAGCATCATTACTCTCCTTGTGTTCAGCCTCCTTGCTGTAGCGCTCACAAACCTCTTGTAGCAGGGAGAAGAGATCTTTCTCTGGTGTGTAAGGAGAAGTCTGTTGAGACTGATGGTTCAGATTCAGCTGATGGGAGTCTTCTATTGAAGTCTGCAACCCACAGTCTTGAGTCCTAGAAAAAACAAACAAATGAGACATAGTCGAAATGAACATTTGCTTTTCTTGGGGCTAAAACAGTCATATATCAGACACAATCCATCATCAATTTGAACCGCTATCTGTCTATCTTATAGACAAAGTGAAAGCGCCATTAGAACAAGAGCTGGAATCACAGACTGGTTCCCAGTAACATCAGGAGTAAGACAAGGTTGTGTATTATCACCTTTACTTTTCATAATATTTATGGACAATATTAATAAAATAGACATAACACCAACAGATGTCGATAAACAGGAGGACTTCAATGAGCTGCTCTTTGCCGACGATCAATACATATTTCACAGTGATAGTAAACAGCTGCAAGACCACATAAACCTACTACACAACAGTTGCCTCAAGCATCATATGAAGATCAATACTGAAAAGACAGAAGTCATGAGCATAAGTAGAGAGCAACAGACCATCGACATAAAGATTCTAGATCACAGCCTAAAACAAGTTCAAGAATTTAAATACTTGGGAAGTATCTTTACATTCAATGGTAAAATAGACAGAGAGATCGAAGCAAGAATCCAACAAGACAACAATGTCGCATACCAGCTTATCCCAATTTTAAAACACCCTGCTGTCCCAGCTGAGATAAAAAGACAAATTATAAATACTATCTTTATACCGACATTAGGTTATCAATGTCAGACTTGGACATTAACAAAAGAACACGAGAGAAGACTAACCACCTGTGAAATGAGATGTTTGAGAATGGCTGCGAATAAAACCAGAAGAGATCGAGTGAGAAACGATGTGATTACAAGAACTATTGGAACCATACCCATCGTTAAATTTATTGAGAAGCAAAGAATGAAATGGTTTGGTCACCTAATGAGAATGGAACCAACGATGCCAGCATCAAGAGCATACAACATGAAAATCGAAACACCAAGAGGCAGGGGAAGACCAAGAAGAAGATGGATTGAAGGAGTCATGGACAACTTGAGACTTCATAACATCACGGCATATGAAGCGACTGAGCGCGCCCTGGCTCGGTTGCCGATCATCTGATAGACTGTGATGCCTAGCGGCACAAGCAGATTTTGACAAAAGAAATAAGATCTGGGGAGCTAACCTCTCCTAGATAACATGTTATAATTCTGGCTCCTGTTCATGCTCTTATTTCATTGTGTGTTTCTTAGTGTTGTAGCTCACATGTCTGTTGAGCGAGGTTTTCTGCATGTTGTTTGTAGGGCCGTCATCTTAGTGCTGACTGGTTAGTTTAGTGCTCGCTATGTTGACGGATTATAGGATCTCTGCACAAGTCCTAATCTAAACTGCAGTTGAATATGTCTCAAAACTGTGTGTTGTCCATAATTCGCATGCACACAAAACAATAGGTTTGACATATCAATGTTCCACCTTTTTCATCCATTTTTTTTTTTTTTTTTTTTTTTTTTTTTTTTTTTGTGGTAATGTTTTCCACCTGGTAAATGACTATTATACTACAGCAATTCTTGTTCTTTTTATTTAAAAAAAAAAATTGTAATTAAAAAAAAAAAAAGCTTCTTCCATCAAATGTCAGATCATGTGTCCGGGATGATGCTGACCATATTACCCACCAAGTGCTACACTATTTGGTTTATAATAATATAAGTCTAGTAGCATTTAGCCAATGATCATCTTATGGTCCATACCACGTGGTTTTGGTAGTCATGTCGATCCACAACCTTCTGTCTTGTGTACTTTCAATCAATTCTGACATAGCTGATCTCTCATGCCTTAAGGTCAAATGACCAGCATCTTCTCTCTCGGTCTCCCTCTGCCTCTCTTTCCCTCCAATTTTCCTACTGTCCCGACGTACTCCAGTTTTTCTCCTTCTCATAATAACATTACCAAAGAATGCAGATTGTCTACTTCAGATGTGAGCGACCAGTTCTCTTCGTGAGTCAGTTTCATTACCCTTGTTATCTGCCCAGGGTATTCTCATCATTGCCTAATGTGTCACTGATAAAAAAGCATCCCTTCTCTTGGTTTCTAGGTGGATCCAGCCTGAAATGGATACCAGGAAATGTGCAGACAAGTCCGTACAATGTCCATGTATGACATCACCGACTGAGTGTCAACTGATCTGCAAAAATGTCAATCAAGCAATACGTGCCCACTGCATCGCAGGCAGAAGGAAAATCTCTTCATTCTCCTTTTTTTCCATTAACTGAAAAACCATCCAAGGGTAAAAGAGTTAAGCTGAGTTCAAAACCAACACCACAGCACTAAGGATATTTCCATAATTGATTCATCTCCATCTTCGGCAGCCAGCACAGTGTTTCAATTCCGATGGTACCAATCAGTCTGATTGTAAGTCCATCCCGCCTTCCTCTGAGTGCTGAGTGTCAGCTAAGTCCCCTGGTCGTTCCCCGCTGCACCCTGATGATGATGATGATCTATTTGCACTTCCGCACTGTTCATCACTAATAAAAGGTCTTGATTATATCTAGCTTTTTTACCAATTAATTTACCACCAAGTGGTGCAGAAAATTTTACACTACAAACAACTTCAATGTACTACACCCTCTCAGAGCTTTTTATAAACTAGAAACAAAAATGACTAACTTCAACATAAATTGCTGCTAGAAAGTTCAACCAAGGGAATGGATAAAATATGCACAAATACAACTAAACATTTCGACCTAAGTGCTCAAAGGAGGGAATGGAAAAGAGGCGAACAAATACAACTGAACATTTTGATTAAAGTGTTTAATGAAGGGAATGCAAAAGACATATACAAATACAACTGAACATTTCGATTAAAGTGTTTAATGAAAGGAATGCAAAAGACATATACAAATACAACTGAACATTTCGATTAAAGTGTTTAATGAAGGGAATGCAAAAGGCGCGCCTAAATACAACCGAAAGTTTTCACCAAAGTGCACGATGGAGGGAATGAAAAAGATGCGTAGAAACATAACCAAACATTTTGACCAAAGTAACTTAAAGAAGGGAATGAAAAAGATGTGTACAAACACAACCAAACATTTTGACCAAAGTAACTTAAAGGAGGGAATGGAAAAGATGCACACAAACACAACCAAACATTTTGACCAAAGTAACTTAAAGGAGGGAATGAAAAAGATGCACACAAACACAATCGAACAATCTGATCAAAGTAACTTAAAGGAGGGAATGGAAAAGATGCACACAAACACAATCAAACAATCTGATCAAAGTAACTTAAAGGAGGGAATGGAAAAGATGCACACAAACACAATCGAACAATCTGATCAAAGTAACTTAAAGGAGGGAATGGAAAAGATGCACACAAACACAATCGAACAATCTGATCAAAGTAACTTAAAGGAGGAAATGGAAAAGATGCACACAAACACAATCAAACAATCTGATCAAAGTAACTTAAAGGAGGGAATGGAAAAGATGCACACAAACACAATCGAACAATCTGATCAAAGTAACTTAAAGGAGGAAATGGAAAAGATGCACACAAACACAATCAAACAATCTGATCAAAGTAACTTAAAGGAGGGAATGGAAAAGATGCACACAAACACAATCGAACAATCTGATCAAAGTAACTTAAAGGAGGAAATGGAAAAGATGCACACAAACACAATCAAACAATCTGATCAAAGTAACTTAAAGGAGGAAATGGAAAAGATGCACACACACACAATCAAACAATCTGATCAAAGTAACTTAAAGGAGGGAATGGAAAAGATGCACACAAACACAATCGAACAATCTGATCAAAGTAACTGAATGGAGGGACTGCACTTCTAGTTCCATTTTTTTTTTGTATTTAGCACTTCTTACTATCAGCTTGACTTGCAGTCACCCTCTATTTACGTCAAAAACACAGAGACCAGAGACAAGACTCCACTCACCTTGGAGGAAACTGTGACGACACATTTTTGGTTCCCAGCCACAAAGTTACAGTATTCGGGGACATAACCGTCTCTTTGGAAGTCATCATACGCAGTGAGCGTACGGTCTGAGTACATCCTGACTTGACACCAGCAGAACTGGCATTGTCTGTGTTGGTCAAGTCCAATCGCAGTTTCTCTCTGGCCTCCATTTCTGCCCTCAGCTGAGCCCGTTTCTGTATGATGTCACTTCTTTGTACGCACATGTTGTAAAATGGATAGTGCCCTGTAAATACATACAAAAATAGATAGACTGAAGTTCAAAAAGGTGGACAGAGCATGGCTCTTTTCCTTCTTTGCATTCACCAGCTTCAAACTCCGGCGAAAAGTTCTGGTTGTTTGTCCGCTTCTGGACTTTAGTCTTCATCTAGAACATGAGTGTTGCATGCACATCCACTTAACAGATCTGACTCAACTGTGTGCAGATTGTTGGTCCCTTGCATCTCAGGCAGATGAACTCCGACTTCGAAGGAAGCTCCCGATTGCTCGACTCTTACGACATGCTTGTTGGAGAGGCAGTGGGTCTATTCTTGTATTCCCCATAATGGGGCCCCAAACCCACACAGGAAATGGTTCTTTTCTTCTTCTTTTTCTTTGTGTTTATCAGCGTAAACTCCGGCTGAAAGTTGTTCTTGTTTGTCCACATCTGGACTCTAGTCCTATTACAGAAACTGAGTGTTGCACGCACATCCGTTTTACAGGTCTGAGCCATTTGCATGCAGACTGTTGGTTCCTTGCCTCTCAGGCAGATGCACTCCAACTTTGAAGGAAGCTCCCGATTGCTCGACTCTTACGAAATGCTTGTTGGAGAGGCAGTGGGTCTATTCTTGTTTTCCCCACAATCGGGCCCCGGAACCCACACAGGAAATGGCTCGTATGATCTGGCAGCTTCCTGGGGAATCTTTTGTTCGAAAAACATTGGTGGTACCTTTCATTTACAGTTAACAAAGCAGGCTGAGAGAGACAAATCACGCAGCATGGGCAACATTTGGTCTCTACAATACTGACCCCACTTTGTGCTATGGAGAGGAGGAACTTCATCCTAGGCCTTAATTGATCTGGCCAGGATCTGTGATCCTCAAGCCACCCTATATCACAATTTAACACTATTATGTGGAAAGATGAGAATTGCCAACAAGATAGACAAATGATTTTAACACTATTATGTGGAAAGATGAGAATTGCCAACAAGATAGACAAATGATTTTAACACTATTATGTGGAAAGATGAGAATTGCCAACAAGATAGACAAATTATTTTAACACTATTATGTGGAAAGATGAGAATTGCCAACAAGATAGACAAATGATTTTAACACTATTATGTGTAAAGATGAGAATTGCCAACAAGATAGACAAATGATTTTAACACTTATGTGGAAAGATGAGAATTGCCAACAAGATAGACAAATGATTTTAACACTATTATGTGTAAAGATGAGAATTGCCAACAAGATAGACAAATGATTTTAACACTATTATGTGTAAAGATGAGAATTGCCAACAAGATAGACAAATGATTTTAACACTATTATGTGTAAGGATGAGAATTGCCAACAAGATAGACAAATGATTTTAACACTATTCTGATCTATTTTTTATCCATGTATTATCAGAATCCTGACATCTTACATCTTTTTTTTCATATTCTTCTTCTTCAGCAGTCCGAGCCTTTGAGGTTCATTGCTGCAGATATCACCCACCTCCACTCATCTCTCTGGATGGCCTTCTCTTTCCAGTTGGTGACACCAAGTGTTTACAGGTCAGTCTATACGTTATATCTCCATCGTCTTCTTGGTCTGTCTCGTGGTTTATGAACTTTCTGCTCTTTTTTTTTTCATATAAGCAAACAAAAAACAACTGTTTACATATGTCACAAATCTGTTCGTCACTGTGTTAGAAAAGTTATTTGTTCATATCTTTAGTTTTTTTAATGAAAGTTACTGTTTATATTTTTAATAATCCTTTATTTTTTAGTTGACCAAAGCCAAAGGTTCACACTGACCACAGATTACTAGCTTATTAAATAAGACAACTGCTCACAGCTGTGACAACTCTTTAGCTTAGTTGACCGAAGCCAAAGATTCACAGCAACCACAGATTACTAGCTTACCAAAGACAGCTGCTCACAGCTGTGACAACTCTTTAGTTTTTAGTTGATCTAAGCCAAAGATTCACAGCAACCAAAGATTACTAGCTTACCAAAAAAAACAACTGCTCACAGCTGTGACAACTCTTTAGTTTAGTTGACCGAAGCCAAAGGTTCACAGTGACCACAGATTACTAGCTTATTAAATAAGACAACTGCTCACAGCTGTGACAACTCTTTAGCTTAGTTGACCGAAGCCAAAGATTCACAGCGACCACAGATTACTAGCTTACCAAAGACAGCTGCTCACAGCTGTGACAACTCTTTAGTTTTTAGTTGATCTAAGCCAAAGATTCACAGCAACCAAAGATTACTAGCTTACCAAAAAAAACAACTGCTCACAGCTGTGACAACTCTTTAGTTTAGTTGACCGAAGCCAAAGGTTCACAGTGACCACAGATTACTAGCTTATTAAATAAGACAACTGCTCACAGCTGTGACAACTCTTTAGCTTAGTTGACCGAAGCCAAAGATTCACAGCGACCACAGATTACTAGCTTACCAAAGACAGCTGCTCACAGCTGTGACAACTCTTTAGTTTTTAGTTGATCTAAGCCAAAGATTCACAGCAACCAAAGATTACTAGCTTACCAAAAAAAACAACTGCTCACAGCTGTGACAACTCTTTAGTTTAGTTGACCGAAGCCAAAGGTTCACAGTGACCACAGATTACTAGCTTACCAAAGACAACTGCTCACAGCTGTGACAACTCTTTAGTTTAGTTGACCGAAGCCAAAGGTTCACAGTGACCACATATTACTAGCTTACCAAAGACAACTGCTCACAGCTGTGACAACTCTTTAGTTTTTAGTTGATCTAAGCCAAAGATTCACAGCAACCAAAGATTACTAGCTTACCAAAAAAGACAACTGCTCACAGCTGTGACAACTCTTTAGTTTAGTTGACCGAAGCCAAAGGTTCACAGTGACCACAGATTCCTAGCTTACCAAAGACAACTGCTCACAGCTGTGACAACTCTTTAGTTTAGTTGACCGAAGCCAAAGATTCACAGCGACCACAGATTACTAGCTTACCAAAGACAGCTGCTCACAGCTGTGACAACTCTTTAGTTTTTAGTTGATCTAAGCCAAAGATTCACAGCAACCAAAGATTACTAGCTTACCAAAAAAAACAACTGCTCACAGCTGTGACAACTCTTTAGTTTTTAGTTGACCGAAGCCAAAGGTTCACAGCGACCACAGATTACTAGCTTACCAAAGACAGCTGCTCACAGCTGTGACAACTCTTTAGTATTTAGTTGACCGAAGCCAAAGGTTCACAGCGGCCACAGATTACTAGCTTACCAAAAAAAACAACTGCTCACAGCTGTGACAACTCTTTAGTTTAGTTGACCGAAGCCAAAGGTTCACAGTGACCACAGATTCCTAGCTTACCAAAGACAACTGCTCACAGCTGTGACAACTCTTTAGTTTAGTTGACCGAAGCCAAAGGTTCACAGCGACCACAGATTCCTAGTTTACCAAAGACAACTGCTCACAGCTGTGACAACTCTTTAGTTTTTAGTTGACCGAAGCCAAAGGTTCACAGCGACCACAGATTACTAGCTTACCAAAGACAGCTGCTCACAGCTGTGACAACTCTTTAGTTTTTAGTTGACCGAAGCCAAAGGTTCACAGCGACCACAGATTACTAGCTTACCAAAAAAAAACAACTGCTCACAGCTGTGACAACTCTTTAGTTCTTACATTTTCAGTCAGCAGTAATGCCATTAGAAATAATCTGCCTTGTCTCTCAGTATTTTACCTTAGCACAATCATGACACTGACCAAATTCACATAACATTTACGGCCATCGTGACATTTAGTGCGCCAACATTCTCATCACAGAGAATCAATCTATCCATTAGTTAGTCCCCCTGATCCAGGCTGTTCCCTAAAGGTTTACACCACCACCCTGAAATTTAAAAATCTCATTGCGGAGGGCAAACCAACAAAGTAGATCCCAGATACCCCTTTCAACCTCCAAACCAGAAAGCAACATACAACAATTTTCCAACTAAGAACAGGACACTGCAGGCCCAATTATCACATGCATAAAATAAAAACTGTACAGTCCCCACAGTGCCCATGCCAGACAACCACAAACACCTCAGCACAGACCTACCCACTCACAGAGGTAACCCACCCAATGGTCTGACCTTAGCATTTGAAACTGAACACAAAGAAGAAAGAAGAAAAGCCTCCAAAGAAGGTATAAATATGGCATCCGTAGCAGCTACACCAGCAAGGTGTTCACTTGCAATGGGTAGAGACAAAGGCATCAAACAGAAGTGCTTCTAGTGTACAGAAGTGCTACTAGTGTACAGAAGTGCTACTAGTGTACAGAAGTGCTTCTAGTGTACAGAAATGCTTCTAGTGTACAGAAATGCTTCTAGTGTACAGAAGTGCTACTAGTGTACAGAAGTGCTTCTAGTGTACAGAAGTGCTTCTAGTGTACAGAAGTGCTTCTAGTGTACAGAAGTGCTACTAGTGTACAGAAGTGCTACTAGTGTACAGAAGTGCTTCTAGTGTACAGAAGTGCTTCTAGTGTACAGAAGTGCTACTAGTGTACAGAAGTGCTTCTAGTGTACAGAAGTCTAGTGTACAGAAGTGCTTCTAGTGTACAGAAGTGCTTCTAGTGTACAGAAGTGCTTCTAGTGTACAGAAGTGCTTCTAGTGTACAGAAGTGCTTCTAGTGTACAGAAGTGCTTCTAGTGTACAGAAGTGCTTCTAGTGTACAGAAGTGCTTCTAGTGTACAGAAGTGCTTCTAGTGTACAGAAGTGCTTCTAGTGTACAGAAGTGCTTCTAGTGTACAGAAGTGCTTCTAGTGTACAGAAGTGCTTCTAGTGTACAGAAGTGCTTCTAGTGTACAGAAGTGCTTCTAGTGTACAGAAGAGCTTCTAGTGTACGGAAGAGCTTCTAGTGTACGGAAGTGCTTCTAGTGTACAGAAGTGCTTCTAGTGTACAGAAGTGCTTCTAGTGTACAGAAGTGCTTCTAGTGTACAGAAGTGCTTCTAGTGTACAGAAGTGCTTTTAGTGTACAGAAGTGCTTCTAGTGTACAGAAGTGCTTCTAGTGTACAGAAGTGCTTCTAGTGTACAGAAGTGCTTCTAGTGTACAGAAGTGCTTCTAGTGTACAGAAGTGCTTCTAGTGTACAGAAGTGCTTCTAGTGTACAGAAGTGCTTCTAGTGTTCAGAAGTGCTTCTAGTGTACAGAAGTGCTTCTAGTGTACAGAAGTGCTTCTAGGTTACAGAAGTGCTTCTAGTGTACAGAAGTGCTTCTAGGTTACAGAAGTGCTTCTAGTGTACAGAAGTGCTTCTAGTGTACAGAAGTGCTTCAAGCGTACACGGGACAACAGGACTATGTGTCTCAGCCACTACAACTCAACCTACCTGAAGAGCAGGCAGAATCACAAGAAGTATTTGCACTATGGCAGCAGCTTTTCTGCTGCTGCTGCTGCTGCTGCTGTTGATGGTCAGAAGCTGTGTTTCCTTCAGCCTTTAAAAAACCTTCCCTCAAAAGAATCTGTAATGAGAATGTCAAACAGTATAGTAAAGATAAAGAACCCTGTTCATGCCTCTGAGATATCGTGGCATTTATGGGTAGACCTCTGGTCATGCGATTAATCCAACAGCTTAGTTTTCAGGTCCAGTGGGTGTGACAACAGGTTGCTCTGCAGTACTCCTGGACAGGAAGTCTTGCAAGACATGTTCTGGAATCTGTTCAGTATGAAGACATTGACAGAGTGCCGTCTGGCTTGTACCCAAGTTATATGAGTGTTTCTTTGAGTCTGCAGTGTCCAGTGCATAAATTTATGACTTGTTCTATTCTGTTTCGATGATTGAGGAAATCTTTTTCATGGCTGTAACCTGCATTTGTTTTCCAACTGCTCCTGATCTTTTTTTAATGAGGGTTTTGACTACTGAAAAAGACAGTGGCTGGTAAGTTTGTTGTTTGTTGCAGCCTGCCTTGACTAAAGTGTCAAAGCTTTCATTGCCTTTAATGCCACAATGAGAGGGAATCCACTACAGGTGAGTTTTATTTCTCTTGACAACACCCAGAAAGTTCCTTTTTTTCTAAGACTGAAGTGTAATGTCATTAATCTGTATGGCTGACAGTGAATCTATGAAAAAAACCATCATGCCTGCTGTTGTTAGAAGCTTGTTCAATACTGGTCTGCCATCAGTAGGGCTGTAAGTTCTCCATATTATTCATCTGTTTATAATAATCTCCTTTTGCAGTTCTCCTTACACTTTTTTGGCCATAGGGGTTCCTGTTTAAGAACATTCTATGAGGGACATTCAGAAAGTAATCCCCTAAGTTTTTTTCTCACAAACTGTTAATGAAAAATGAATGACAACAGCTGACAGTATAACTCATTATGACATTCACACACAATAATTTTCTATATCGTATGCGTCCACTTCTATGACTTAACCCAAAAGTGAAACATGGATGCGTACAGCCAAGCCTGTAACTGGTTTCCTTGTTTGTGTAGTATTTCTTCACTGAATGAATAACCACCTCAGGTCTGTCCGTCCACTTCTTGAAGCCTTAACTCTCTGAACCCAGCAACAAATAGTGCTCCTATCCACACACCTTATATATACTGCATACTAACTTTTTGAGTGCTCACAATTTCTTTTTCTGCAACCCGGAAATGTTACAATAATTCGTTGTTTATCAAGTTTATAAAGTTCTCATCCTCTATTTTACATAACTGTTCTTTTTGCCAGAAAGATAATATTGATATTTCAAATTTGAAGCTTGCAAATGTATTTTTTATATCTTCATTATTTGCTGAGAAATAATGCCCTCTGTATTTATATTAACATCATGTGTCTTACTTAATGCACGCTCGGTATGATGGTTCCCCCCACCCTCAAGTCCTAACAGCATGGACAAAGCCCACACTCACCTGATCAATTTTTTTCAGGGTGTCTGGAGAAGGTGGGTTTGACTGCGACCTTAAGCGTTGATAAAGGTCTAGAACATAAGAAGAATGTTGCTTGAGGTGGAAGCTGTTTGCAGTGGCGTCTGTGTCTCGCTCGTAGTCAGCTCCCTTCTTTGTCTTCTGGACCTCCTCGTCTTCTGATGTCTCTTCGGAGAACTGTCTTAAATATCTGTGAATTTGAAGACATGCTGGTCAGTTAAAGACTAACGTGGTGACACCTAAAATGAAAAATTGGGTGTGTTGTTATTTCTGTTTTGAGGATTCAGTTTTTGACTTTTCCTTAAAGCCCATGCCATGTGGTGTTGGTAACGCCTGAAAGTCTCTCTCTAGCCAATTCCCCAGCCCCGTGTACTTACACAGCCAATGCCTCATCCATGTTCTGTATCCACATTCGCAGAGGTCAACCTCTGCCTCATTTTCCTGAAACCACACCCTCCACCATCGCTCTCTCCAAACTAGCAGGGCGCTTGACATGTCCAAAATATCTCAGCTTTCGGGAGAGAACGATGTTTACGAGCCAGTTTTGACGCTGAAGTTTTTCTTTCCTTAGTCCACAGTATGCTAAGAATCTTTCTGTAGCATTGTCACGAAATGGCAGTGGTACACCACGGAAAACCACTCTAGTGCGTGGAACATAGCTTGCTCTGACACATCGTACATACCTATCGGCAGTACATGTATACAAACGACATCAAAATATACACGCAAGTGCAGTACAACGAAAGATCAGACTAGTGTCTAAGATATGACACAATAATAATGTCATAATCACGGACCGGCGTTCTTAGCTTGGTACCAATGTACATGCCGATGGGGAATTCCAGAGTGCCGCAAACTAAAAGGGAGCAAAGGGATAGCATCATTAGCAACTACCCTCACTAGATACGATGATGATGGGTGCACCTAGACCCCATTCGAAGACGTCATTCGCATAGGATCTGAGTTACGGAAAATTTGACTTCCGCCTTCTTCTTTTATCTGCCATGGGTGAATTACGTAGAATCTCGGAGATTGTTAAGCCATTAAACATCAGGCACAATCTTGCGAGTGTATTTCATTCAGACAAGGGGGTAAGAGATCCTAGAATTCTATGTGGTCTTTTGTACAAGTGTTATCCTTATTTTGATGATATGCACATGTATTTTATAAAGCATTGAAATATGTTTATTTTGATTCAATGCTATCATTATCAATATTTCCTTTTTGGCGTAAATGCTTAGAGTTGGGGGAATTATTTGATTGATATTCTTGAATTGATATTCTTAAGAGTACCCAGGGTAATTGGGGAAATGATGGATGTTTGGAAGATGATTTAGATTTGGAGAATTATTTTCTTTCAACTTAAGTAATTGATATTACTAAGGGTACACGGGGTAACTGGGGAATTAATGGATATTTGGAGAATGATGTATGCCCATAAACTTGGGAATGTATTCAACCACATGGGTGGGTAGTACTTGATAATTTGTGACTGTACTACACCACAGAGGTGGAACTATAAAGTGTGAATATATTAAACCACAGGGTGGGATGATAATTTGTGAATGTCTTAAACCACATGGTGGGAACTATAATTTGTGAATGTATTAAACCACATGGTGGGATGATAAATGGTGAATGTATTAACTCAGATGGGTGGAATTACAATTGGTGAATGTATTAACTCAGATGGGTGGAATTACAATTGGTGAATGTATTAACCCACATGGTGGGATGGAAATTTGTGAATGTATTAACCCACATGGGTCGAACTATAATTGGTGAATGTATTAACCCACATGGGTCGAACTATAATTGGTGAATGTATTAACCCACATGGGTAGAACTATAATTTGTGAATGTATTAACCCACATGGGTAGAACTTTAATTGGTGAATGTATTAACCCAAATGGTGGGATTGTAATGTCTGAAGCCTTAAACCACATGAGTGGGAATGTAACTTGGAAAGATATAAATGGATTGAACCCCATTAGGGGGGAAAGGAATATATATATATATGGATGTGTGTGGGTGTATGTATACATTTGAATTGTCATGATTGTCATAACCAGGGCGGGACTTCTTAACCCAGTCACCTGGTTAATGAAAATAAAATGTAAAATGAGATTCACATATGAGGCGATGTGACAGCTCAAATGAATAGAGCTGTCAGAAGCTGAGGTGAAGGAAGTTTGTTAATTATTATGGATAGTAGCCAGGCATTTTAGAGGCACACTCTCACAAGCGGTTGTTTTTGCTCTTGTCTTGTTCCAGCCCAGCTGTGCCACGACTTACCCACAACAAAGAAAGTTCTACATTTGTGTAGGGTAAGCCACTGGATGGCAAGTTGTTTTTTATAGCTAGTCCAGGAGAGACTAGGAACATTATTATTAACCACTGTGAGTGGGTTTTTGAAGGCCTTGGCCTATATTAATAGATTTGGCACCCGCCTGAAAAATAGTCCCATTCATGAGGAGCAACCAGACGGCAGACCGGATCACCGAACACTATCATTTACCAGACACATCAGGTGACTGTGTTGCCCCACGAGCCTGAATCTGCCTACGCCAACTAACTTCTCACCGAGGAAGAAAACTTATATTATTTTATTTTGCCAATCACATGAGCGCTTTTCAATAATTACATTGTCTTATTGTAACTGTTTACCCACCTCGTCTAGTCTTGTTTACTACGGTGAGAGTGGGCTTGGAGAAAGAGTTTGAAAGATACCTTTCTCATCCTTTCCCTACTTATCTTTCTGGGGGCTCAAGTATCTACTGATAGGAGTGTGTGCGACAGAATGACTAGACTAGCCTGAAGCTTTCTACATCCAGAGTTAGTCTCACCTTTCTGACTCCTGTCAGACCACATCACAGTCCCTTATACACGGGGCCATCCCCCTAGTTTCATAACTTTCACGAGCCAAAAATTTATTGAGACTGCGGACGCTGTCATGATGTAGGGAAGTCTTAATACTATAGACCTCTCTTATATATCCGCATATCGCCACAAGCATTTCATTTTGAAAGTTGTGATTTTCTTTTTCAAATAAGTTTTAGTTATCTACAAAGTTTAATTTATTTCGACCCCCCCCCCCCCTCCAAAGATACTTTAAAGTATTCAACATTAACTGATTCAGTACTAAGCAACATACAATGCATCTGTTGGTTTCCACTTAAAGTTTGAAAGTTGAAGTCCATCGCACCGGCTTTCAACCCAAAAGGCTCGGCCTCTCAAGCAGAATGGTTAGGAGTCTGCCAAGAGCGTCACAAAAAGCACAAAGACTGTAGCTCTGGTAACAATCCCCAGGGGTCTTTATAAAAATTGCACTCGTTAGCCGAAATGACGCAGCTCTGAAACCATCCCACGACTTTCACAGCCTAACTCTTTGAGTCCCAGAGGGTTTAGCATCACATGTTTCAAACATCACATCAGGTGTCTTCTTATATTTCAGTTTTGGACAGTGTTTTTTATATAAATCTGGCAACCTCAGAATTATCTATCATTCATTTTTCCTTCCTACAACACAGCAAGTGGTTAAAATTGTCATGGTAATATTTAATTTAAAAATTATTATTTTTGTTTTAAAGCTTAGGGGATTGAAAGTGTAACAATTTAGAAAAGAACGAGGTAAAGCTCAGTTAAGTACTGCTCAGTACTTAAAGAGTTGGTAATTTTGTTAACAAAGGGAATTCCAAAAGCTAAGAGATTAAAAATTATACTTCATTAATGATTTAATCAATATTTGTTACAAAACTATCAAAACCATGATAATTTCTAAACCTACCTGTTCGTTGTCAGCTCTGGCAAAGACTTTGACTTTTCAACATTTGCTTCTCGAGTTTTTCCAAGATTTCTGAGGTTTCTTATCTGTTTCCACGTTGTTAAGCGACCACTTCTTTTGGCAAAGGACCCATTTGATGTCCTTGCTGTAAATATAAAGCACGACCATCAACAAGTGTGTTTATGAATCGCAATGTCTGATAATACGAAAATATTTATCTTCTATGCTTACAGTTCTGGGTCATCATGGCATAACGGCCTTAAGGGTCAAAAGGTCATGGGCTAATCACCATCTAGTTGGATTTATTCTTTAAAAAAAAGGTTACCTAGGCTTCCGGGTCGACCTAGCCTAAAATGAGGACCACGTACAATTCTAGGAATTGAAGGCAGCCAGGGTGACTAGCATCCCTTACATAATGCCTGTGGGTCTATGAAACAAAATATGTTTAGCATTACACATCCAATATGCAGACGGTAAAGACAAGGGTCCTTTAAGCCTAAAGCTACATTTGCTTGTAAGTGCAAAGAAATTCAATCATTATCCATTTTCAAGTACATTTTTAGAAGAAACGATTATACAGTTCTGCTGCTTAAAAAACACAAACCAAAAAAATTAAATACTGACATCTAAGTTTTGCTAGTTATCCAACACTGTGTGTGTGTATGTGTGCCTATCTTAATTATTGTGTATGTGGCAATGTTAATGATTATTGTGTGCGTGTGTGACCATCACAATGATTACTGTGTGTGTGTGTGTCAATCTTAGTGATAATTATGTGCGTAACAATCTTAATGGTTACTATGTGTGTGACAATATAACTGTGTGTGTGACAATCTTAGTGATAATTATGTGCGTAACAATCTTAATGGTTACTATCTGTGTGACAATATAACTGTGTGTGTGTGTGTCAATCTTAGTGATAATTATGTGCGTAACAATCTTAATGGCTACTATGTGTGTGACAATATAACTGTGTGTGTGACAATTTTAGTGATAATTATGTGCGTAACAATCTTAATGGTTACTATGTGTGTGACAATATAACTGTGTGTGTGACAATCTTTAAAAATGTGAATGCGTGTGGAATGACAATCTGCCCTTACGGGTACAATGCTTCTCCAGTTCCCCGCTAGACAGGAGAGCGGCGCAGATGGGAGACAGCTTGTGAGATCCGGCACTCTGTGACAGCGATCCAGGTGAACCTGATGACTGTGACAAATACTCCTGCAAAACAAAAACAAGTAGATTCCTCAGTATTAAGATGTCTGAGAAGGGCTGCAGGAAGGAGGTCATCAGAGAAAAAGTCAGCACAGAACAATTTCTAAATTACATACAAGGACAACAAATCAAATAGTCTGCCCACTTAGAGAGAATCTGGGAGTCGCCGTGGCATTGGCAGCTAGATGTAGAGCACAAGGTAGACCAAGAACAATACGGAAAGATAACATCTAAGAAACTCTACAACAGCATTAAGTGTCTACTAGCTGTGCCCTGCCACACGTTGCTGTGGCCCCGAATGGTGAAATGGAATAGAAAGAAAGTAGCTCTCAGCTAACAGTGTCTGTCATAACCCTCACCCCCCGTCCCTCTCCCCTCCACCCAATCATATCTCCCTCTCCCAAGGATTGCAAAATCATTCATGGCGAAAGTATTAAAATATAAATAGTTAAGAAATTAGAACTAACAGTACTTATAGCACTACTAAATATGTATCCTCAAGGTACAAACAGCACAAACAAATTTGTCTAGTTTCATCTTGTTGGATGAAATCAATTCCTTACCATTGTGAATTTTTTAGTAACAAATATGCAAAAGAAGTCGATGAGCAACCAGAAGTTTCCGCAAGGGTTTACAGCCAGTGTTCGCAAAGCAAAGCAAAAGCCAGTTTACAAAAATTAACACAGACCGTAGAACTGCAAATATGCAAAAGAAGTGGATGAACTACCAGAAGTTTCCGCAAGAGTTTACAGCCAGTGTTAGCAAAACATAAGTCAAATGGCTAAGGATTAATATTATTAGTGTACTGCTACAACATATAATTATACTTTTAGTCAACAATTAGTAAAGAGGCAAAGAGTGACTTGCTATGAGAAGTTAGTTAGTAAATTAAATATTATTTTCATCCACTTACCTAGAGCTCCGAAATATCTTGACACAATTTATCCACAGTGTGGTTGCACCATTTATGCACAGTCAATATGAAAGCAATAGTTTTCTTCAAACACAAGATAGTTTGCACCTGACAACTGTCAATATTCTCCAGATATGGCTTGTAAATTACCTGTTTGTATTATCCCTTAAAGTAAGATTTCTACATTTAAAGTAGAAAAGTAATAAACAGCCAGTTCCCAAAAATCCTAACTACTGACTAGAAACAGTGACATTGACACACACATCACGGCTGTCTTCCGTGAATTAAAATTAAAATTGCTGTATATCCACTTCACAATATCCATTTGTAGATTTGTAATACGAATACGTTTAGAACACAGGACTTTGTAAGCATATTAATATGTCACACAATGCAACATGGAAACACTCCCAGTAACCTATTTTCGAGGGGGACTCCTCCAAAATGTACCGTGATTCAGTTGTCAGGACTGAATATATGCAGCCGGACGTGGTCTGGCATAGCCCCTCCCCTCCCCCAATCATATCTTCTCCGAAGGATGGGGAAGTCACCATGTAACGAAATATTGTAACTAAATTGAGCTTTGCATCCGTGTCTACCCAGACTTATATAGGTAGCATTAACTTGTACAGAGAAGTAAATGTAGCCAGTGTAACAGCTACCACATCACCCATCCAGTACCAGTACTACTGCAACCACAACCACCACCACAACAACAACAACAACAAATGTCACTACAGTCTGTGTAGGTAGGTGTAGAAAAGAGGAGTTAGCGCCGCATGCTGTCGTTACGGACTATTTAGTGTAATTTTGCCCAGGACATAGGGAAAAAAAAAACTTCATCACATAACCAGTGATGGAACCCACAGTGAAAAGTACACTATACTCACGAATAGGGGAGAAAAATACCCCGCACCCGTCATCTCTCCCTCTCAGAGGGAACGATTTTTAACTGACCTTGGCACCTGTCTGGTGTACTTTGTCAACTCTGACACTGATGATCCTCCATGTCATGATGTCAGACTGTCCAGCATCTGTTGTCTCGGTCTCCCTCTGCCTCTCCTCCCCTCCAACTTTCCTTCTGTCACAATGTAATCCAATTTTCTCCTAAGCACATGACCAAAGTATGTAGATTGTCTCTTTGTGATTTGGGCAATCAGTTCTCTTCGTGAGTTTCTTTCAAGACGTCTTCATTACTCTTTTTATCTGTCCAGTGTTATTCTCATTATTTGTCTATAAACCCACATCTCTGCAGCTTCCAAATAAGTTTTCACTAATTTACTAACTGTCCATGATTCACTTCCGTATATCAGGAAAGGATTTATATAGCTTTTAAGAATTCTCTTTCTTGTCTCAAATTATGACTGCACAAAATATATCTCATTTTGTAAAATGCTGGGTGATGAAAAGAAATCTGGCCAAATATTTTAAATGCAGCACAGTATATGCTGTATTATTTGAGATAACAGACCGACACCTATTTGTTTACTGTGACTGTTGTGCCAAACTGGGTTTCTACTTGAAAACTACCTGAGACTAAAAAGGTTAAGTCCTGTTCCCGCCTTCATCCTGGTCGCCCACTGCCTTTCTTACCCAGTACCATACCATTGCAACATTTGATATGGTCAAAGTATTTCATCTTCCAAGAAGATTTCTAAGTCAGGTCTTTTATAATATCAATATTTCTTTTCTTCTTGATCCACAGTATTCTAAGAATCTGTCTGTAGCATTCCAGCACAAAAGCCCTGATTCTCTTAGTTCACGCCCCACATCCGTATGTTGCTACAGAAAAGATGTATGCTCTCAAATTTCTGACTTTGATCTGCCTGTTGGTGCTTACAGCCAAGGCTTTTAATGCTGTTAACTCTCTGCACCAACGTCTGTTAAACCATCTCCACTGCTGATTATCACAGAATACAAGTATTACAATTTGTGACATTTTCAATTTCTGCATCCCTGTTAGTTTTAGGTTACAGGCATTTTCTCTGTGGACATTATTTCTTCTTTACATTTAGAAAAAGGTTTTGATTTTCATGGTGATTTTGGACAGACAATATTAAATGTTAAAATGCTTTTAAGGGAGGACTCTGTTGTATGCATATCTAAATTCCAGTATCAATACCTTTTGACCCAACACATCAGATTTCAGCAAATCCCAAATTAGTTGCCTTTTATGACATGCTTACTAGGGGGCAGTGGATATATTCTATTCTTTTTCCCCCGTAATGAAATTGAGCCCCAGCACACAAACAGGGAATATCTCATCCTAACAGCAGTATTTTCTATGGAAGTACATTTACTTTCAATAAATTACAAGCATCTACTTCTTCTTCAGCATTCCAAGCCCTTGAGGTCCACTGCTGCAAAAATCGACTCAATGAGATTGGTCATGAAGATAGAGATAGGCTAGAAGATCAAGTGTTTGGTGTCTCTGGACAGTTGGGCTGACAAAGACCAGTTTCATTTGCATGCCAGGGATAAGCAGGCTAAGAGGCTTACAGGTAAGGCTACTGTAAAGTGCGGACGAGTCATGGACCAGGCTGATTTACTGAATGCTCTACAAGAAGTAAGAAGTTTGCGAGAACCAAGTGGGGATTGTGAATCTGTAACCATGACCAGACTACAAGAACAGAAAGTTAAAAGGAGCGTGCCCAAACAACAGCACTTTGCAGGAGGACAAAGTAGACTAAGAAACAAATACAGAACTGGTGTCATCAGCTGCTACACTCCGCGGTATTTACCGAGGAGGGGATCTGAGCAGGTATGGTCTGAGAGGTTCAATGTGCAAAGAGGATAATTTGTCGACTAACTAACTAGATATCACCAACCTCAATTCATCTCTGGACTGGTCAACTCTTTCCAGTTGGTGATTCCAAGTGTGTGTAGGTCTGTAAATGATCTACCAAATGTTAGGCTTACATGTCTGTTTCAGGAAATAAGGTTTTACAAAGGTAGGGGTGTCAGTCTCCATTCTGGCGAACCAGCTTGTCCTTTGTTTGTTCTCTAATGATCTGTCCCTGCTTGGCTCAACTGGTCTATGCTACCAACGGTATATCTTTCAGGGTCATGGTGAAATACAAGCTCTCTTATGGCAATAATAAAACACACACACACACACACACACAAAAATACCTGTAGAGCTTCTAGACAAATCCTCCCGGGATACCGGCTGCCTTTCATGTTCCAGGTACACAAGCGATTCTGCCCTTTGCCTTCAGCAAGTGTAGTCACTGTAGTCACAGATTTGCTCTCCCCACCACCTCCTGCCTGTGTGGCTGCAGTTGCTGTTGGCAAATTGAAAACTGCTGGACTGTTCATCTTCTGCATCTGCTCCTGAGCTGAGTGACTGGCTCCCTTTAAAAGATACAATTATCACAAATGTTTCTTAATCTACGTACAAGTTAAGTAAAGTACAACAGAGTATTGTAGGGTAGGGTAGGGTAGGGTAGGGTAGATTAGAGCAGAGCAGAGTAGAGCAGAGTAGGGTAGAGTAGAGCAGAGTACAGTACAGTACAGTACAGTACAGGACCCTTTTCAAGCACTGGCACATCAGAAATATGGTAAAGGTACAAATGAAGTTAGTTAGTTAGAAGCTCCAATGTCACAGCAAATGTGTCGCTTCAAAACTGCTCTGTTCCTGAGCCAGTGGAAATCACACAAAATGTCCTTCTTTGTAACATTTGAAACTGGTGTAAAACTTGTCAGTCTGAGCAAAATCTAGAAGCTTGCATTAGCAAAGTAAAAAATGCATAAGGCAGGCGTCGGATGAGCCAACACTTAACGGTCCCACACAAGAATTGCAGCTCACTGTTGGAGCAAACAGTCAGTCATGAAAGCTGGCATTGCACCAACAAAAGTATACACCATTCTGAGCAGAACTGGCCAGCTGCCGTTTTCAGTGCAGTCACCATGTCATGGGCAACAACAAAAATCAACATGAAATCCACTTAACTCAGTAGCTGGGCGATGGGACCTTTACACTCCCGGTCCTAAAATAGGGAATTTGCATTAGCAAAACATAGTTGGAAACAATAACTTTTCAGAGCCTCAACAGCCAGTGGCTATCAACCATTTTGGCGAGATGTGAAAAGGTAAAGATTTTCTAGCAGAACCACATCAGATAATAAATGTTGGGGTTGGTTCGGTTCACAATGTCCTGTAGCTGAGTTGCTGAACTGAGCTGAGTCGAGAACTAACATCACAGGACCCTGGGCATTCCCTAAGTGCTCTTTTCTCATCTTCAGCAGTCAGCGAAGAATGCCCCGTAAATAATATGCAACTAACTTTTATAATCATTGTCATCTTGTTGTGCTGTTCTTCAGCAACATAGGACACGCAGCTGAATCCTTCACTCCAACCTGTGCAATCCTTTCTATATTGTGCTTGGAACCCAGTCTGGTACATCTTGTCTCTCTCATTGCTATTTTTTATTTTAACCCATATGCATAAAAGTGAGTTGCATATCCTTTACAGGATATTGCAGAACTCAACCAAGAATTTGCTGGTTGTTTGTGATTTTACTAGGCAATTTTACATTCAATGGTTTGCCACTGCTTTATCAAGAGGATGTTGCAAAACCAACTGCAGCAATTTGTTGCTGTTTGTGGTTTTACTAGGCAATTTCATCTTCGGTGGTTTGCCACTGCTTTCTGAACAGGATCTCATAGAACAGACCCCAGGATTTTTTTTTATGTTTGTGATTTTACTGGGCAATTTTACTTTCACACTGGTTTCTGAACAATCGAGCGAACTTTTGCAATTCTTGGCTCTCTGTGATTTTACTAGGCAATTTTACGTTCAGTGGTTTGACACTGGTTTCTGAACAATTGAGCGAACTTTAGCAATTCTTGGCTCTTTGTCATTTTACTAGGCAATTTTACGTTCAGTGGTTTGACACTGGTTTCTGAAGAGTTGAATGAACTTCAACAATCTTTGGCTCTTTGTGATTTAACTAGGCAATTTTACATTCAGAGGTTTGACACTGGTTTCTGAACAACTGAACGAACTTCAGCAATCTTTGGCTCTTTGTGAGTTTACTTGGCAGCTTTATATTTAGTAGTTGGCCATTGCTTCTGAACAGCTGATGCTCCATACCACTGTCGAAATCAGCATAAAACGGTTTGCTGCCAAATACCCTACGGCTGGAATCCAACCAGTTATTTCAGAATTACGAATCATGTTCGCAACCCTTAAGTCACAGACAATTCATATGGATGGTCGTGTCAAATGCATGGAATCACCCCTATCAATATGTATTCAAAAATTCGACTCACCAAGCTTATCACCTTGGGAGGAAGTCTGCGACACATAGGAGCTCTCACTCTCTGTTGTAGAAAATTTGCCTGCATAGGACATACAACATACAAGATAATTATTATCTGAAACATCCTCAATCACAGTACAGTCAATCCTGGAGTATCATCTAAGCAAGGATAGTTTTGCAGGGCAATTTCCTCCTTTGCCGAGCTTTGAAACAGGTGACAAGACAGGTAGTGGAGAGGCACATTAGATTTTAACCAGACCATTCTTCACCATAACACATAAGGACTTACCGGGATTAGACATTTCCTGGTGGCATCTTCTCCACTGATTTTGAACATTTCATAGTTAAATTCAACAAGCAGTGAGAATGTGACACTTGCCCGGGAAATTCAGGCGTGTGGGACGATCAGTAAGATGACAGATTAGCTAACTCATTCCACACAAAGCCCTTATTAATCAACTCTTACAACAAGCTTGTTTGGGAGGCATTGGTTCTATTCTCCCCCCCCCCCCTCCACAATGGGGCCCAGCAACCCATGTGGAGGAAACTAAAAGTATTAAATGCAGCCTGGTTTAAAGACTGCCTGCCTATTCCACTTCTTCTTCACTTCCTCCTTCACCACTTTGGGTGTCAAAGGAGATTTAAGGTTCTGCTTCTTGTTCTTTTGGCTGCTTCAACCATTGACACATCATGCTGTTGTACTTTCTTTGATGTTTTCTTTCCATGTGGTTTTTGGTCTACCTCATGCTCTACGTCCTTCCCCTCTTGTCATGTATGTCTCGTATGGTATGGTGTCCCAAAGTGTTATAATTTATTTGCTATCTTCGTATGTAATTTAATATTCCTTCTGTGCCAATTTGTATGACCTCATTTCTGATTTTATTTCTTCTGGTCATTCCTGCAATCCTCAGACAACTCATTTCCATGGTTACTAATTTTCTCTTCTGGTTTGTTGTGAGTGACCATGTCTGGCACTGGTAGCATAGGATGGAAACGAATATGGCTTGTATGAGATTATTCTTTGTGCTGATCGGGATGTCTTTAAGAGTGGGTCCAGCTGTTTCAATACTTGGTTTGCTTTACTGCATCAGGTGTCTTTTCCCCTTTCTTCTTCCTCAGCATTTTCTTCTTTTTCAGCATTCCAAGCCCTTAAGGTTCACTGCTGTAGATATCACCCGCCCCCATTCATCTCTCTGGTTGGCCTTCTCTTTTCCAGTTGGTGACACCAAGTGTTTGCAGGTCTGTCTGGACGTTATCTCTCCATTGTCTTTTTGGTCTGCCTCCTAGTCTATGACCATTTAGCTCCCTTGTGCAGACAGTTTTACCCTCTGTCATTTGACATTCTCTCAATATGCCCAAGCCATTTCAGTCTATTAGATCTCATGATGCCAGTGATCAATGATGATTCAAACAGATTATGAATTTCGTTGTTGCTTTCCACTCTCCATTCTCTGCTATTTGCATCTTTGATGGGTCCAAAGATTCGTCATAACACTGTTTTCAAGCATGTGTAATAAGGCTTTATCTCTTTTAGTTGTGCTTCAAGTTTCAGAGCCACATAAAACGACTGGTCTGGTGAACGTTTTATATACTTTGATATGTTTTATATATTTTGATATGTCCATTCCCCTGCATGTTTAAATTCAATAATGATCAAATTAGCCGCAAAATAAGTACCTTGCGAACCACCATCAAACGACAGGAAGTAAGCATCTTTGTGTGGGCCACACTTTACAGTAATGTCTGCTGTGGTAGAAGATGACCGGCTGCCACTAAGACTATTGGAAATGGCAACCTCTGCTTCGGCACCGTCTAGGTTATGAGACAGGCTATCTGCCATCAAATTATGATCCTAATGAAAATATAACAAAATACAGCTGAATTTAAGGGTTACATAAAGCAAACAATTATAACCAAACAAAACTATGGTTTAAAAAAAAGGTTCAAAATTTACAGTAAACAGTGATTGAGTGAGTGACTTTCTACCCCACTAGGACATCACACAAGCGATAAACACCCGATGACACAACGTGCCACCATGTGAATGAGGATCATCGTGGAGAGGTCCCAGAAACTGCGTTCAGACATTTGGCCATATTTATGGCCTGCCTATATTGCGGCCCCTGGCTTCAGCCAGAGTCTCTTCAAATAACAAAAAATTACGTCCTAAGAAGGATGTATCTTAAACATGATTTCACTGCACTAGTATATCCTATATGGCTTCATCTCTCTCTATCATACTCTATATCTATATATATATATATATATATATATATATATATATATATATATATATAATATATATATATATATATATATATCCACTTCTATATCAGTATCAACCAATCAATCAGGTGCCGTCTCCATAGTGAAGATTGGCTGCAATGGATCTCCAACACGCTCTGTCTCGCGTCCTGGTTGTACACTCTCTCAGACTGTTATTCATCCATCTCTCGATGTCATCCTCCCACTTATATCACTGCCATCATCTTGCTCTCTTGCCTTCGACCTTTCCCTCCAGTATGGTTTTTAAAAGCGTGTTATGTCTTTTAATGTGGCCAAAGTATTTCAACTGTCTCTTTTTTTTTCTTACAGTAATTCTCTTTTCATCAGTAGTCTTTCCAGAATCTCTATGTTAAACTGTTTTTGTTTCCATGAAATACGACCTATTCTTCTGTATACCCACATCCCCAGAGAGAAATATGACCAATTTATTCTACTGTATACCCAAACCTCCAGAGACTCAATTTGATTTTTTAGTTGCTTACTCATTGTCCAAGTTTCTGCACCATATAGCAGGATTGACTATGCATTACATTTGACTATTTTCATTTTTAGTGTGTCGTTTACCTCTTTAGCTCAGTAATTTGTGCACTGAAGATAGTTTCCTGTTCTCTTTTTGATTTGTTTCACTTCTGCCATTATCTGTTACTACGTGTCCTAGATAGAAGAAAATTGTTACTCGAATATCTCTCAGTTTACTGTAATATTCACGGTTGGTAGCTCTTTTCCATAGGTAACTACCATAGTTTTGTTTTTTGAATGTTACTATCTAAACCCTTCTCTCCCCCACCACCACCACACACGCACGCACACACACTCAGTATCTTTCTCTCTCTCTCTCTCTCTCTCTCTCTCTCTCTCTCTCTCTCATCTACTGAAAGCATCTCACAAAGCTTAACCACAGTTCTGACAACCACAGACGGTACAAACTGCACTATCAGCTGAATGACAGTCTACAAAACTCAAAATGACCCTGAAGAAGAACTGAAGAAACCAGCCTCACCTGGGAGTTAGTCACACAAGGTGGTGTGAACAAGGGTTCATTCACTGGGAAATCCAGCATGTCACTTGAGCACATCATCTCTCTCTCGGAAGAAGACACATCCATGGAGGTCCGACTGCCTGTTCGGACACCTCCGACTCACAAGGGCCAGAATATAAATCTTCATTCTGTTCAATAAATCAAATTTCAGTGCATATTCAACATAAAAATCAAATTTCACTACATATTTTTCATTTTCAAAAATTAAATTTTACTGCATATTCAGCACCACAAAACAAAATTGTATAGCAAGTATTTTTTTTTTAATTGACGCACGCACATGCAAGCAAACAAACACATTAAAAAAACATGAAATTTCCTTATGTATTTACAACACAGACACACACAAATATTTCTTTAATGCATGTAAGCAAAATTTTTTTTTTTTAAATGTCAATATATATATGCAATTTTTATACATTTCCATTTAACTAGCTCACTGCTTTCGTCTATAAGGTCAAAATCTGGCAACTGATTTTTAAACTATTTCTTAATAGCAATAAATCTCAAATTTATCATACAGTGCAATTTCATTGGAAACCACATGGTCAAAGGAATAAAGGCACGCTGATAACCACATGAAGAAAGGTCGAGAGGACATACAGTGAACTGCACATAAAAAGCAGCGGATAGGATCCTCAGCTTAAGCTGGTGGACCACCTATGCATGATTTCCGGATTAGGGACAGAAGAAGTAGAAGAACGAACAATTTGTATAAACATTACCTGTAGAAATGAATCTTTCAAAGCCCCAAAAGCCGTGTAACTTCCGTTCAATGACTGTGGGAGTATTGCCTGCTGTTTGTCAATATTGCTTTCGCGGCGCCCAGGAAATGCTGCAAATATTTCCGTGAAAAATTCAGTGTTTTTTCAAATGTGCACAAAAAATAAAAGCCAGATTTTTATTAATTAAGCATGAATGAAAACAGTAACAGATTTTGTAACTGTATATGTTTCTTATTATATTATCTGCGTAGTTCCCAAACAGTATATATATATATATCAGAAGAAAATGCAACCTTCTGTTTGTGTTTAACGGCCAGGTATACAAGATGCAATCCTCACCTGCAGGCACAAAGGCTTGAGTTTGAATCCATGAGGAAAATTGTTTTCAAAAATGACATTAGCTTTAACGTCGACCCAGACTAAAAAGGGTACTGGTCTGAATGGGTGCTAGGCAATTTTGTAGGAAGTAAAGGTGGCCAGCACGATCCAGACTACATCCCCAACTGAATGCTGATTGTTCATCTATAAAAATATGAGTTTAGCAACATATTCCCATAGTGTCTTTAGCATTCAAATTGTCTTTTACTTTCTTTTTTTTTTTTTTTTCTAAACAGTTCTGATTTCTGGATTCACATGCTCTACCATGGCATGATGAAAAACTATTCAACATGTTCTCACTGCCTCGATTCATCTGATAAGGGCAATCCGTTCTTTTTAGTAGTTAATTTCTTTCAAGAAATAATTACATTTATTATCTTTTTAAAAAGGAGGAGGAGACGGGTGATGAGGAGGATAAGGAGAAGGAGGAGAAGCAGCAACATGTGGAGGAGGAGAAAAAGAAGAATCCACAAGAGTTAGGTGAAGGAGAAAAAAGAAGAAGAACGAGGAGAGAAGAGGAAGAAACAATAGAGAGGAGAAGGAGAAGAAGAATGAGGAGCAGAAGAGGAAAAAGAATCAATGGGAGGAGGAGGAGGTGAAGAAAAAGAAGCAACAGGTGATGGAGAAAAAGATGAAGAAGAAACAGGAGGAGGATGCAGAAGAGGAGGAGGATGCAGAAGGAGAAGAGGAGGAGGATGATGAGAAAGAAGAAGCAACAGAATGAGCATAAGGAGGAGAAGAAGAATAGCAGATATTTAAATATGCTCACCTGGCACCATGGATTCTGCAAGACTGAACGCACATGATCCCTGCAGAATGACCCCCACAGACGTCTGCAAGTTCCCTCCATAGTGAACTATGAAATCCTCATCAAAGAAATAATCATTAAAAGAGCCATCTTCCTGGGATGCTGGCTGCTCCTGGCTTTGGCCCATGCTGTCACTGTTGTCTATACTGATAGCTGAGCTTGCTTCTCTCCTTGAGGAAAACTCTGGGTAGATCTGTCTTGCAGCAGAAAGAGCTGCTCCACTGGCTGCATTTTCCGCTCTGTTAACAACTCCTCTGTTCTGAGAGGTAAACTTCAGTGAACCTTGTTCTTCAGCAGCAGCTGTGGTGATACTAGATGTAGGTTTAAACTGAACATCTAAATTGCCACCATCTATTGAGTCTGGTGTATCTACCTCGACGTATGCACAAGGGATATTTCTGGATGCAGCTGGGATCTTTTCAAACACCTGTCTAATCTCCGACATTGGGCATACTTTCTCGTCAGTATTGGCAGTCGTATCTGCTTGAACCCAAATCTTTCACTGGATCTCCTGAACAATCTTCAACATTGCTTTCCTTAACCGCTGAGTTTGACGTTGTGACATTATGCTTTTTAGGCCGATGCTTAATAGTTCCAGCATGATCACTTTCTTTAGACAATGAACCATCCATTCCTTCTCTCGACTCACTGTGAACTTCATTTGAGAAGTATCCACTCTCTGGGCGGGACCGTTTTTCATTTGATGCCCCAGAAGTGTTCTCAATCTTCGATTCTGTCGGCGAGATATCCTTCCAGGTAGTCAGCCGATGCTGTGGTTTCTCATCGAGTCCTGCTACGCCAAACTTGTCCAACTTCCCAGTTGTAGAAAACTCTTCACCTTCATTAATTTTATACTGATTGGCAAACCTCATCTTATCAAAATGTCCTAAATTTGTGTTGTCTAAAGTGTTGTAGCTATTCTCTTTGCCAGATTTCATTTGTTTAAGATTACTTGTCTCACTGGATGAGGACGATAATGAAGATGATGAAGCTAAGGATTTCTTTGGGATAGCTGGTGCATTATTTTTGGCAGCAGATGCCATTTTGCGAGCTAAACGTGGACTTTTGGATATAGAGTTTTGTCTTTTTGGAATATTTTTTGCACTGGATACATTAGCATTATTTCCTCGAGAAGCCAGTTCTTTAATATCAGAGGTTCCAGGTGCCGTCTTGACCGGACTGCGACAAGTGGACGGTTTCACCCGCCCCTCAGCTCCTTCATTTCCTGCCTTTATATGACCTCCAGCATCGGTTCCCTTGGTTCCATGTTCACTCCCTGGTGATGTAGGTGCAGGCATGATTTCTTTCTTCGGGGATATTTCTTTCCAGCCGGTCACTTCTCCTGCTGAAAGAAAACATAAAGTTGTTACTGTCAAAATGAATGAATCAAGAATTGACATCATAGAACTCAGGACATTCCCAAAAGTGCTTCGTCACCTTTCTCAGTAACTAACAAAGAGTTGATAGGCGTATATTACCAGTTGCAACCTGACTAAAAGTACGTCTACAGTTCTCCTTCAGTGTTGAATATCTTCCACAACTTCTGTTTTAACAATGGCAAATTCATGTTTTATAACACAAAATGTAGAATTTCTAATTAAGAATCGACATCACAGCACTCGGGACACTCCCATAAGTGATCAGTCCCTATCTTCAGCAGCAAGTGAAGAGTTCCAATTTCAATGGTACCAGTAACTGTCTTATTGCATATTCGTCTTATCCTTCCCCTGAGTGTTGAGCGTTGGCCAGATCCCCTGGTAACTCCTCGCAGCATCATTCTCCTTAGACTATAATGATCTGTCTGCACCTCCTCACTGTTCACTCACTCCCAATAGGCCCTCACAATATCTAACTTGTCATACATCAATTCACCACCAAGTGGTGCAGAGCCGACCAGTCTTTCTGCCTGCTCATTTCCTAACACACCATCATCCCCTGGAGAAAATAGCCAAAGGATGCTAACTACCCGGGACCTCTGAAGTGATGCTTGCCACTCTGCACAAAGCATGCCTGTTTTCACCTTTCTCAACATGTTTTGTGAGTCAGGTACAATCACGGCATGTGTGTACAGCTGATTCTCAAGCCAGCGGAAGGCAGCAGAGACTGCCTCCTCCTCCATTCTCAAACTAGACATTGTGATATCATACGCAATGCTTGGCTACACTAAGCTGTTTTATAACATGACCCCATGTAATCATAAAGACAACAGTGGTATGCTCACCATTACACACAGAAACCTCTGTAGCTGATTGTTTTTGTCTATGAAATACAACTAAGTTTCAGTAATGAATTACTAATTATATAAATGCTCAAATTCCTAAATTTTGTAGAGTTTTCCTGGCCTTAAGAGCAAAGAGTGCAGAGCAAGCTATGGGGAACCATGATTGAAGGACCTGCTACTGACAAGCAATTTCACAGAGGCAACCCACCTGATGGTCTGATCTGAGCATATGTAACCGAACGCACAGAAGAAGTTTAAAGAGTTTTGAAACCCCACACAACTTGCCTCTGCCGTGAACTCCTTTCCTTTGACCCAGAGCTCCTGTTCCCATTTTAATGACAGGTCCTGGCTCCATTACCAAAGTTAAAGGCTGACCCTGGACCATCTGTGGCTTGGTCATGTTCGATGTCATGTTGTGTACAGTAGTGTCCATGCTTGTGGGGTTCCCTCGGTTTAGCTTCTTCTCATTGTCCAGGCTGTAAGTCCGTCCTTTGTTTCTCACAGGAATGGTTGAATGTCCTTGCCATGTCTGGAAGGGAAAAAAAAAAAAAAAAACTGATAAGTTAATGTGGTTTAAAGGTCTTATTCTTAATTATTTTGCCTTCATCGGCTGTAAATTCTGGCAGAAAGTTCTGGGTAATCTATAACCAAAGCTATTCTCAGTAGGGTTGAACATGGTCACATTTGGGGGGAGAGGGGGGGTGGAGTTTTCACCAAACTAACAAACATCCCCATGTGGGTTTTAGGGCCCCTTTTTGGAGAAAAATAAAAAAAATCACGACCCTATAACAAGCAAATAATAAAAGGTCATTAATTGCTGAAACCAGATGTGTTAAGCCAGAAACTGCAGATATCATAGCCAAGCAGTGAACCTAAACACATTATCCCAACTGCCAGTCATAAGGTCAAGGGCATGGAAAAGCATCACATGTATCCATGTATAGATTATATACTACTTCTTGCTTTTTCCCCAAATGGAGAACATGTCCTCAACCAATGTGTGCTACTTTGTCCTGAGTTGTGAGTCAGATTATCTTCACAGCCCTCTGGACACATCCAAAGGTGCTCAGATTCCCCCTTCAACATATTCATCAGCATCGAGTGGTAAACAGTGCCAGTCCTATGTTGGTTGAAAGGACTTCTTGTGCATCCGGTGTGACTCATGCTTGGCTGTGTTGATTTTTACTCTCCATTCTTTTATTCTTAGAAGTGATATGGACAAGTTGCTTTTGAAAGCTTCGGAACGTGCTATCTCTCTACAGGCACTGGCAATGTCTGCGTGATCCGCCCATCTGCAACTAATGCTAAATCCGCCAATCTATCAGCTCTTTCATTGCCAACAACACCTGCATACCTGGAACAAATATGAAAGTAACTGCACATAGAGGAGAGTTTTGCAATGACTCAATCCCCTGCCTGCATATGTACAGCGAGCTGTAAATGCCCATGCACTCTTATGTCCTCATATAAGTGAGCAGATCTCAGAATTGATAGAAATGGGATTCTGCTCCTAACAACTATCAACTGTGATGATAAAGGAGAGGGTGGGATTGGGTGCTTTAGACACTGGTATCCATTCCTCATCCATTCAACATCAGCCTCTAAATAATTCTCTTCTCCGTGTGTTTTTAGTGGCTTCTTTTATTTATTTCCCCTCTGTTGCAGTCGACTGAGCCTTAAATGGGTACCGAGTTAAGTCCTGGGAAGTAAAGGCAGCTGGTGGATGCTGACCACATCACCCACTATGTGGTCGACAAAATACACCTGAAGGCATGGAAAAGGGTCCTTTACTTGGAGTTGCAATGCAAAAACACTGTAGTTATTACCAAGTTCTGTCAATGTGTGTTGCTTGGCCTGCCACTGTGAGCTGTTGATTTCATTCGGAATGCTTTTCAGCTGCCCCAGCGTGAATTGTATTGTGAACTAGAGATTTATAAAATGGCCAGCAGCATGTTGCCACAGAACTAGTGCTGCCTTATCGCATGTGACGATTCATCTGTTGTAATCACTGCTTACATCGATGATAAACTGCTGTTCTAGTGGTGGACTGTTTGTGTTAACACTTCTTATGGCTGCCTTATTCATTTCCTTCTTCTTCTTTGTTCACCAGCTGTAAGCTTCGGCGAGAAGTCCTAGCTGTTCGTCCATTTGGACTTCAGCTTTGTGCCAGGGCCTGAGTTTTGTGTGTATGTCCGCTTTACTGGCTTATTTGTGTGCAGTTGGTTGTTCCTTTCCACTCAGGCAGATGCAATCCGACTTGGAAGGAAGCCCCTAATTAGTTGACTCTAACATGCTTGTTGGGGGCAGTAGTGGGTCTATTTTTGTTTTCCCCACAATGGGGCCCCGGAACTCACACAACACATTACTCATCTTCATCTTCTTCTTTTGTCCTAATGTTTATATTGCAAGATTTCTTAATTTGCTATTTGCACAGCTTGTTTTAATGTCATATTTTGTTTCTGTAAGGTCTCTTTTACTCCCTCAACTCATCTCTTTCTTGGTCAGCCTCTTGCCTTACATAACATAGCCCTTGATCGGTTAGTATGGAGGAGGTGTATCGATAAAAGCATTGGCACACTAAACCGGCCATATTTCTCTTGTCTTCCGCTTGATGAATAAGTGTATGATAAATTAGTCCTGACCATTTCTTGATGATGTCATTCCAGTTCTTCTTTGCCCTCCTCTTTGACTACTCTCTAAAGTTCCTTGAAGTACATACAGTCTCTGTAATCGAATTATGTCTCACCACATGCCGGAACCAAGCTAACTTGCAACATTTCACCACTGCAAAGAGAGGCTCCTGATATCCTGCAAATTTGTTTATTTTGTCTCTGACATTTATTAGTTTTGTGTTCTAAGTAACTAATTTGTAAAATGTGTCTGTAACATTTACATTTGTAAGCCTGAATCCTCCTTTCCATTTCCACAGTTAGAGTCCAACTCTCACTTGCCATACTCACCTCAGTCTCTAATTCTCTTTTCTACGTGATTGTTAAATTGTTATAGTTTTAAAAAAAATGTATTTTAAAAAGACATATAAATACAGGTAACTGGAGGTATTGCAAGAAGCAAACAAAAACACAAGAGAAAACTCACCTTTATTTTATTAGACTGCATCGGTAGTGTGGAAACAGTTGCCGAGGCAATGTTTTCATTACCGTCCATCCTCAACCCTAAACAAAATCCTCTGCCCGGTGAAGGCATGGTTACGCTGCCGTCATAACGGCAATTAAGCTAACATCCTCGCTGCTGACAAAGAATAAATAGAGGTGTAAATAATAATTTTTAAAGAGCTGTTTTAACAAAAATTCTTGTGAGTTAAGGACAGGGATGAAATTCACCTCTCCACAGCACAAAGCCTTGCCAGTGTTATAAATCCCATGTAAAGGTAAAGTCAGGAAATGTGAACCAGCGTCATTGCACACGGTTATAAACCATGAGTGCTCTGCCACCAGTACAGACAGCTGATAAGAAACTGTCCGCCTGTGTCGCCGTCCACACCTAACTCCGTAGCTACAGCGATGTTCCTCCATTTACCCCAGTGTTAACTCTGGTACCCATTTCCTAGAGGCTGGGTGAACCCCAGGCACCACCCGGTTTCGAACAACGGCTGTGGGCTGCAGCGAGTCGCAGCTGGATTTGAATAAATACCATATGTTAATAGCGACTTCTAAAAATATAAATAGTTTGTAATGGACATAGCGGCTAAACTAATCCCTGCTGTGCCAAATGTCTAAGGTTAGGAAAAACAAGAATAGACCCACTGCCTACCAAAAAGCATGTCGTAGAGTCGACTAATATGGAGCTTTCTTCGAAGTCTGAGTGCATCTGCCTGAGAGGCAAGGAAAAAACAGTCAGGATACAAATTATTCAGATCTGTGAAACAGATGCACATGCAATACTCAGGTTCTGGAACAGGACTGCAGTCCAGAAGTGGATTAAATACTAGAACTTTCCGCCAGAGTTTACAGCCGGTGAACGCGAAGAAGAAGAATCCGCATCAAAGCCCTATGAAGGGTTCTCTTTCCACTGTAAGGAGCCACATCCCTAGAATCCACTTGTCACAGAGATAGAGACAGAGGCTCCGTAAAGCAAAGTGGTTCTTGCCGTGTCCGGTTTGCTTCCGTCAGCCCTCGAAAACCCCAGGGAGACGTGTGAATTTTGTGCCAGGCCGTACCCATTTCAGCAGCATTTTTTCAATGTGCACAGCCTCTAGCTGACAGAACAATGTCGGTAAGGGAAACTGGCAAACTGAATCCATAATTTCCCAAAAAAGGATTAGTTCTGAGGGCTGGTTCAGTCAGGCTGGAGTTCGAAGTGGAACTGGGATGGCCCAGGCTGGGTGAAGCTGGGACTAGTCAGCAGGCCAGCCGAGCCCAGAACATGGCTGCAACTTTCCCGTGGACTAACCCAGCTAAGCAGTGGTATCTCCCCAATGTCATTCGCATCAGTTGACAATCAACAGCCAATTCATAACTTAAACAGCCAACTCATAACTGGTACATACTAGGAAAATCCGACTAATTAAAACAAAGCACTGCAGTGGTTGTCAAACAGTGCTGATGCACTGTGATTTATGCCCAGTGATCTGAATGTCGAGTGAATAAATTCAGCTAAGCACAGGTGAACATCGGGAGTAACTTCAGGTAGCAAATGACTCATCATCTAATGCAGTGGTCTCAATTTTAATAATGCTGCGACCCTTTACTACAGTTCCTCATTTTGTGGCGACCGACAACTATACAATTATCTTCATTGCTACTTTACATCTTCAGTGAATATGTTTTTTGATGGTCTTAGGTGACCCTCTGAAAAGGTCATTCAACCCCCAAAGAGGTCGCAACCCACAAGTTAAGAACCCCTGATCTAATGAATGGATTAACAGGATTTCCACTGTCCCTACCTAGCAAAACACGGCCAAGGGAATGGGCTTGGTAGAATCAGTGGGGGAAAAAGACCCTGCTGAGCTACCTAAATGCAAACTTAGGTTCAAATTTATGTCGTTTAAAAGTCCTGCTGTATGACCTGGTTCAAACATCTATCAACTGAGACTCCTATTGTTTGGCTACTTAGTTTTAAATGTGTGTCCATTGTGTGTCCTAATGTACAACACGACTGCAAAAGTTCAGAAGTTCCCCAATCAAACGAACAAAGATAATACTTTATGACACAAAAGGTTCAAACTGTCGCTACAAATGGCACAATTGCCAGAATGTAACGACCATATAGAAAACCATGCCTGATGCGCGCTTCCCATAAATGGCCTAAGCATCCATGTGAAAGGTGCCATTGTCAAAGGGAGAAGTTTAACATGCTGAGGAAGTGAGATGACCCTCTGTGCAGGGAATCATTGTCGCAGATCTGCAAACTGTTTTCTTGGGATTCCTTACAGATGCAGCCGGTAATGAGTGGAAGGTTCAATATACAGAAGTGAGGTAAAGCATCCATGGGCAACCTGTAATGAGTGGAAGACTCAATATACAGAAGTGAGGTAAAGCAACCAGGGGCAACCTGTAATGAGTGGAAGGCTCAATATACAGAAGTGAGGTAAAGCAACCAGGGGTAAACTGTAATGAGTGGAAGGCTCAATATACAGAAGTGAGGTAAAGCAACCAGGGGCAGCCCCTAATGAGTGGAAGGCTCAATATACAGAAGTGAGGTAAAGCAACCAGGGGCAAACTGTAATGAGTGGAAGGCTCAATATACAGAAGTGAGGTAAAGCAACCAGGGGTAAACTGTAATGAGTGGAAGGCTCAATATACAGAAGTGAGGTAAAGCAACCAGGGGTAAACTGTAATGAGTGGAAGGCTCAATATACAGAAGTAAGGTAAAGCAACCAGGGGTAAACTGTAATGAGTGAAAGGCTCAATATACAGAAGTGAGGTAAAGCATCCAGGGGCAGCCCCTAATGAGTGGAAGGCTCAATATACAGAAGTGAGGTAAAGCAACAAGGGGCAGCCCCTAATGAGTGGAAGGCTCAATATACAGAAGTGAGGTAAAGCAACCAGGGGTAAACTGTAATGAGTGGAAGGCTCAATATACAGAAGTGAGGTAAAGCAACCAGGGGCAGCCCCTAATGAGTGGAAGGCTCAATATACAGAAGTGAGGTAAAGCAACCAGGGGCAGCCCCTAATGAGTGGAAGGCTCAATATACAGAAGTGAGGTAAAGCAACCAAGGGCAGCCTCTAATGAGTGGAAGGCTCAATATACAGAAGTGAGGTAAAGCAACCAGGGGCAGCCCCTAATGAGTGGAAGGCTCAATATACAGAAGTGAGGTAAAGCAACCAAGGGCAGCCTCTAATGAGTGGAAGGCTCAATATACAGAAGTGAGGTAAAGCAACCAGGGGCAGCCCCTAATGAGTGGAAGGCTCAATATACAGAAGTGAGGTAAAGCATCTAGATGCAGGACATGATGATTCCTTGAGTAAGTCCAGTGCCATGTACTAGCTCATTCATATAAACCTCCTTGAATAGCAGCGAATGACTATGATCACTATGCTCTGCCCCTGTCTTCCCTTGAGGGTCGACCAATTTGCATGTGGCTGCCCTGGACAGGTCTTCAGGGGGCAACACCTGTGGATCGAGGATGATGAAGTTACCACCACATATAAGTGGCTACAAATGTTCCACGAAGCCAACCAGTAAGGTAACCGAGATAATAAATGCCTGAAGAAGTTGGATGTGTTGGCTAAAGGCGGCAAATATTTCAGCCATTCTGCAAACAGCCAAAGCGCCTTTACGTCACTCAAAGGAACAATAAAGAAGAAGAGAAATGAAATGAAGGAATTGATTGCAAGTCTTCTTAGATGTATAAACAGCATAATAGGACCAATATTATATTTATTCTTTATTTAAATTATAATGAATGAGAATGTTTTTAAAAAGTTGAAAAATAAGTATTAAATGTTCAGAAAATTATGACAACACTAATTAAATTAATAAATTAATAGATAATTATCTAATGCTCTGAGCATATTTTAATGATCATTTTCTTTAATGCTCGTAAAAATCTATAAAGAAAATCAAATGTTGCAGTGGTTGCAACAGTTAATGATAGACATCATCATTTTAATTCTTGTGAAAGTTACAGTAACTTACAGTGAGACCGACCATCTTTGACTGATGAATCACCAGCTGTGAACATCTCCAGAAAAGTAAACAGTTATGAGAAACTAGTAATACTATCAACATTCCAATTTACTGAGAGCTTCGATGAAAGCTGAAATAATATATTAAATATGAAATCTAAACCTGCCATAAAAAAATATTTTTACTAAGGTTGGCCCTCTTATGTAAGTATCTGTACCAAACGACACCTTTCTAATTTTTTAGTCGGCAAGTCAGGTCACATGCAATTTTCCCCGTCCTTTCTCTGGAACAAATCTTCCCTTACACACAAAATCATTAAAAATGCCCTTCATAAACACAATAAACAAAACTAAAATACACAGATGTTTTGTCAACAAGATGTTTAATTGTTTAAACCTGAATAATTCCATTCCATCTTCATTTCAGTTTCAGCTCCACGGAATCCCCGACAATCCTAGTCCACTCATAAATTATTATTACCAGCTGGCTTTTGTTCCGAAATGACATACTTCACATTCTACATACTACTCGTAGTTTAAAGAATTCGCCATTGCTAAACTCACCTTGGGTTCTCAAAAACGACACTAGCCTACATGATTTTCAAGCAAATCCTATTTAAGACAAGCTGGTAGTTTTATTAAGTTCCAGAAATCATCTTCTCTATCATTTCCGTCGCCATGTTGGAACCGAATTATGTTAATGAACTACTCATAACAGTTCCAGACCGAGGCTGGCCGTGAGTGCGAGCGCACATTCTTTTTATTGTTCTATGGTGAGGGATGAGTTCGATTCTCTTCTTCTCCTCCACGTATTCTTCCTCTTTCTTTTCTTTTTACCTCCTCATCCTCTTCACTTTCTCACTACTTGGATTAATGAACCACTCACAGCAGTCCCAGACCTAGACTGGCCTTGAGTGCTAGAGCACATTCTGTATATAGTTCTATGGCGAGGTATCAGTTCAATATTTTTCTCCTCTTCTCCTCATCCTGATAATTTTGCCTTTCTCACTCCTTGGATTGGGGATTCGCCGTGGCGTTGGCGGTTAGACCCGCCTGCGGATACGAAGGTTCGCGTCCTGACGGATCCGGGCCCGTTTCAAAAATGACCTTGACTCCCAGGTCGACCCAGCTTGAGTGGGTACCAGGTACAGTCCTGGGAAATAAATGCGGCCGGCGTGATCCAGGAATGCGTTCAATCTTCCTCTGCTTCTCCTTCTCATCCTCTTTATTCCTTCGACGAACTCCTTGACGAACCACTCACAACAGTTCCAGACGGAGGTTGATCAATCACATTCTTGTTTATAATTTTTCTCTTCTTCTTCTTCCTCTTCTTCCTTTTCTTCCTCTCCTTCTTCTTCTTTTTCTTCTTCTACTTCCTCCCCTTCTTCTTTTTCTTCTTCTTCATCTTCTTTTTAAGTCTTCTTTCTTCTTCTCTTCTTTTTCTTCGTCTTCTTCCTCTTCTTCTTCTTCTTTTTCTTCTTCTCCTCCTTCTTCTTTCTTTTTCTTCTTCTTCCTCCTCTTTTTCCTTTTCTTCTTCTTCTTCTTCCTCCTCTTTTTCCTCTTCTTCTTCTTCCTCTTCTTTTTAAGTCTTTTTCCTCCTTTTTTTCTTCTTCTTTTCTTCTACTTCTCCTTCCTCTTCTTTTTATCTTCTTCTCCTCCTCTTCTTCCTCCTTCTACCAGCAGCGAGGCGTGGATGTAACGGCTGTAATCATGGCTTACACTGTGCATTGCCAAATAAAATTTATTATCATATTTATTATTGCTGGTTACTGTATTACAAATATGCCACTCCGTTTACGTCTTCTCTAACATAGTGAGAAACAACCACCGCACCACTGATGCAGAAATTGTAGCATATGGAAGCTACCAGTTACGTGTACTGATGTGCTAGCTGCGCGTGTATATTCGCAATATCTAAGCAACGAGGAGGAGAATAATATAGAAGTGGATGACAAACCAGAACCTCCCACCTGAGTTTACAGCCGGTGAACGCAAAGAAGAAAAAGACGCAATACCATCTCCAGTGTAATTGTTGCATCTGGTAATCTGGTAATCCTAGTTTCAGCATCATAGCAAACGGGTCACCCCATTGTTGCTCCGCTCCTGTGCCAACGAAAAACACTCGTAGCTCACAGTGTCACACCATGCACTCAACTCAGAAGCTGGGTGACGAAACTATATCCTTCCAGTCTACAAATGGAGCAAAAATGCAACGGCCACCGCCTGGCAGAACTGCCACGGCTTTAAAAAAAAAATTAAAAAAAAATAAAAAAAAATAAAAATAAAATGGCCGTGCCTAGCGTCCACTGTGACTTGAAGCATTATGTGAGGGGTTAACAAATGGTCACCCCAGCAGTACCCTCACTATTAGCTGGGAAAGGGACTTAGGACATTACATCCACCAGCAGGCGTCGCCCCTACAACGACCTGACTGCCTTCGTTAACGACTGTTCACCCAACAGTCATGCAGTTCTTTGGCACGAAGGAGACACCTTGAACTTGGGTTTCGGAATGCCGACTTCCTACAAACTGTTATTTTGTGTTTTGTTATCACAATCGACGTCACTGCACATTGGGCATACCCATGCGTGCGCAGTCCTCCGAAGCAGCAGCCACTCCAAAGTACTTCTACTAATTGTCCCCATGAGAAGCTGGTTATATTGTCTCCTTTCTCGGCCTCGCAGACGGCAAAGACGTGCTTCATCATGCTTAACTCCCATGTCACGCAATCGTGTTAGTGTCAGGGATTCGATATTATCCACTAGCCCAGTACGTACAGCGTTAACGATATCTGCTCTGTCCATGCTTTTTCCCGCAATCATTAGTGCTGTGCTTGCCAGTTGGTCCGCTCGCTCATTTCCCTTTACGCCCGCATGACCCGGTGTGTAGATCCAGGTTACAGAAGTTAAGTGCGATTTCCGAATTGTTGCATGCTAACACTTACACGTTCGAACTATTCTGATCAACACAAATTGCTGCATGGGGCCTTAGATTTACTAATTTATAATTTACAATTGCGCAGGTGCTGATGTGGTGAATTCCTTTCATCTTTGACTGCTGATCTGTGTACTCCTAAATATAGAATATACAGTAACACACACGCGTTGAGATTGTATTTAATAGAATAGTTCCACTGATGATATTCCTCCATGCCACTATCTTAAGCCTCCACCATCATTTCTTTTGGTCTGAACCTGCATCTTCTACCAGTGATCCTTTCTGTCGTCATGAAATTTTCCACTACTGTTTTTCTCATCACATAACCAAAGAACTTGTCTCCTTTTCATTGTTGTGTATAATGTTCTACTGCACGTTCTTGTTTTTCCTCCCCAATAATGTGTGGGCTAAAATATTCTTTAAAAAAATGTTATAGTTTTGTTAAATAAATTTTTGTCACATATTATATATACTTAAAGGTTGTTTTCCTGTCGGTATGCAGTCAACCACTGCACCACTGTATGTATTTCGTCACATATTATATATACTTAAAGTTTGCTTTCCTGTCGGTATGCAGTCAATTAATCTTCATCGCGCCCAGAGGCACATAAGACAGAACAAATCTGTCTGTCTTGTCTTCCAAGTTTCTGCTCAATAGAGGAAAACTGTCCTAACACATCTTTTGTATATCCTGCGTTTAGTTTTAGTGCTGTAGATGGTTGATCTCCAGACACTCTGAAGTTTATTGCAAGCACCATTTGTCTTTGCAGTTCTCTGCATGATTTCAACCACTATATCTTCAACCAATGAGATATTGCTTCCCAGGTAAGTAAACTCAGTTACTGTTTCCAAACCTACATTAGTCGGTATGCAGTAGCGGTAGTTTAAAAAAAAATTATTTTAGACATTTTTTGTCCAGCACTACTGTAATAACCATTTTATGGTGAGTACAATCGCCTTTAAAAAAAATTTACCTTGCGTATCAACGTCTAAAAGTTTATTTACGTGCTGGGTTATCTTCATAACACTTCGGACAAGTCCATACGTACTGTCTCCTTTGCGAAGTAGTCAAGCCATTTGCCTTGCGCTTATTTCACGATTGCCTCGTTCAGTTCATGATTGCAAATTGTAGGGAGATTCCTAGGGATCGTCGCCGGATCTATGAAGTTAGTGCCCTGTGCGGCGCTCTCGGCTAGCCGTTCTGCAGAGAAAGACCGATCCATATAGGATAAAACCAGAATGAAGTTAATCCTCTCGACTTTAACCATATGTCTGAGATTTATCATGCAAATAATACATCAGCGTCCCGCGGTTAATAAAGCCAATCCGTTGCTGGTTAATAAAACTTTTTTTGCACCCGGTGTGCCTCTCATTCTTAGCAGTGATGTGGACACGCTGTTGCGAGTGCTACGGGCAGAATGCTCGAGAGAACCGCACTGACGTCAGAAGTCTCAGACAACCAAAACATTCAGCAAATAACAAATTATGGAAATTAGGACTTGGATACTGGAAAGCCAAATTTACAGCACCTTAAGCTTAGACTCCTTTCATGAAAACACCCTAGACCACTTCCTACTAACACGCACCCTGTATGAATAGGAACCAAAACCACTGGAAGAATATTTTCATAAACTAAATAAGTCACTGGCATCCAAGGAATGCTTACATGCTGAAGTAAGGAGAACATCATCATCAAGTGCCTTGCCGCCTGGCGTGGGCGATCATGTCCCTCCACAATCTGCAGTTGCGTGTATCACTTTGTGTGTTGACACCCCTCCCTTCCATGACAAAAGACTGTCAAGAATCTTCTCACGCTGTCTTCCTCTGTCTCTCTTTCCATAGATCTTTCTAGTGGTCACAATATGTTCCATTTTCCCTCTCTCATAACGTGACCCCAAAAAAAAAGGATGACTGTCTCTTTCTGACGTTTGTGAGAAGTTGAATGACAACATACAGATACGTAAAAAAAAATGTATTTGTAGGACACATAAAAATAAATTTCTCTATATACAAAGTTATAAGAAGACAGACACAGTGAGGTAAGAAAAAAGCAATTGAGAAAGGTAAAAAGAAAAAGAGAAGGAATTAAATTGTGTGAAACAGCCTAAACTGGCCACGACTGACTATCCCCTTATATCAGTGGATATTGAGAAACTGTCACATATACAAACCAAAGATCCAAACTAGCAGCCAGGGCGCAAGTAATACGAAATGGGCACAACTATAGGCATTCGATCTATCATATACAACACTGGTACCCATGTAAGTCTGGGTCAACCTGAGGGCTTAGGTCATTGACAGTGTGGGAGGAAGTAGGGCGGCCGGCTCCGTCGGGATGAACTTGTGGCCTTCTGATCCACAGGCGAGCGTCTGGCCGCTTCACCAAGGCAGCTCTCTTGAGTGTGTGTGTGTGTATATATATATATATATATATATATTATATATATATATATATATATATACACACACATAAAAATATATATAGATATGTGTGTGTGTGCGTGCAAACAGGTATACGTGCATTCCCAAGTCAGCGTGCAGATGTGTATGTTTTATAAATATATAATTGTACACATGTGGTTCAAAGAAATTAATCCACTAAATTTGACTCAGAATCTTAACGAAAGGAGTAGGGAAAAAATGTACATAGACATAACAACAACAAAAAAGACGTTTCGGTCAGAGCCCTTCTCGACATAAAACATTCATTTCTTAGCATTAGCTTGACTGCAGTCGTAGTCACCCCTGTTTTTATCAACTGTGGGTGTTACCTGACTTAAAATGACGTCACTTCTATAGATAACCTGGTGGAAGGGGAAGTGACTCTCAACATATGTTTATAATGAAGCCACTTCCGCTGGAACCTATCTAACCACTACTAAGGTCTAAGGAAGTCATCTACCGTTTGTTTGATCGATCATTCATTGTTAAAACATGAGCTACCAGTTGTACAGGAACACTACTTTAGGGCATACGTTGCAAGAAAGTTTGGATGAGTTAATTCAGGTAAGAATAATATTTAATGACAGCTTTTCCCCCCTTTCCAGTCCTGCAGCATGCATTTGATGCATCGCTCAGTCTCTTCTTCGTTGAGAAATGTAAATAAAAGAATGTCGGCTCGCCTGAATGTCTTGTCACACTCACGCTTTCAATTTTCAAGCGTATTGGACTGTATGCATGTAGGGCTAGACCTATATTTTGTTGATCAGATGAGATGGGGCTCTCTGTGGGTCAACATAAGCACACCCGCTATATTATACTATAAATATATATATATATATATATATATATATATATATATATATATATATATATATATATATATATATATATATATACCTACCAGGGATCACTTCAAAAGATGCCCAGACGGAGACACAACAGAGAACCATGGCTATTGCTATGCTTGATGAGAAGTATCCAAACACCACTTGGACTCAGGTTTTCACCGACGGCTCTGCTATAGATGCAGTCAAAAAGGGGGGTTGTGGAATATAAATATACATTAAACCCCCCAGCCCTAGCAGTAGAGCAGAAACTCTCTCTCTACCAGCAGGTGACATCTGCACTAAGTAAGTAACTTCAGAGCTGAGGCAACTGCCCTCCTTTCTGCAGTCCAACATCTCATCACTCAAGAACACAGAGGGCACAAAATTGTTATACTTGGTGACTCATTGTCTGTTCTCCAAGCAGTATCAAGCAAAAAACAAGATAAACTAATTGCAAATCTAAGGACCAACATTGGCTTACTCTCCAAGGAAGCAGAACTGGTCTTGCAGTGGATACCAGCCCACTGTGGTATTCAAGGAAATGAGAGAGCAGATGAGTAAGAGTTGGCAAAAGCTGAGAGTAATCTTCCACAACCTCATCCACCACACAGCTACAAGGAAACTAAAGCAGTCTGTCAAGCGGGAGTGGAGAAAGCAGAATAGAGATTACAGACCAGAGAGTGACAGCATAAACAAACTCAACAGGAAAGAACAAACATCAATTTTTAGACTTCGGACAGGACACATGACACTGTGGTCTTCGAGCACACCTGTACAGGATAGGCATAAAAGAATCTGCTGCCTGTGATTGTGGAGCAGAAAGACAGACCCCTGAGCACATACTGCAGTACTGCCCTTACCTCTCCCAGCAAAGACTGGATCTCGCCCAGGGGATCCACATTGCGAGAGAAGCTATGGGGGACCGGTGGCGACCTCAAACGCACAATCCTATTTTTGATCCAGACGGGACTCAGTGTGTAGCATGACTGATGTCAAACGCAGAAGAAGAAGAAGAAAAAACACCCGCTATTATAAATTATACAATGTCGGACAGATTTCAGATTAAAACTAATAAGAGCTGACTGTAAAGTTTACAGTAAAGTAAAAAAAAAAAAAGCTTTTCTTTGAATAACGGTCCCAAATTATCTACGCAGAAAGGGAACCCAAACAGAGCCTCACTCATATCTAAAATTTGCATTTCTTTTGGCGAATCAACTGTGTCAAAAGTAGGATTAATTGTGCACAACATATTACGGCGGGGAAAACTAGGATTAACTACGGACACAAAAAATTAGCGACACGCAAGAATACTCCCGATAGCGCTATCCTACGGCAGGGCCCGAGTTATATGTAAGTTGCGGACCACTGTTCGCCGACTATATTGCCACCTCCGAGAGTATCTTCCGCGCCGCTACGTGCGGCGCGGAAGGGGTTAAACTAGATGGCTAGGACTCACGTGCAGCAGCTACCGCAGCTCCTGCAGCTTCCTCCAATGTATTTGCTCATGAGTCCCAGCCATCTAGTTTAGCCTGCTATGCGCGGCGCGGGGGATACTCTCGGAGGTGGCACTATAGTGGCCGGGAAAAAAGTCTACAATTTACAGGAGCTACTTCTTCTGTCGGAAGTACCAGCGTGCTCGCATTCGCCACGGTCAAGTGGTGGTCAGGATAGTGGAGCACCATCGTGGCGGCTGCTGGTTTGAAGTTGTCCCGAGGCGACATGCGCGTACATTAAACCGCACATTTACATCATGTCTCGTCCGGAACGAAAATTGTGGACAAGCCGTGCTGAGTTACAATGGCGGACAGCAAGACGGAATAGATATTTGCGCACTATTTGCAACTTCTGTGCTACAATTTTCACATATAAAGTATTAGTATTTAATTTTTTCCGAGTTACATCTTTTAAATGTTTGTATGGCAGGGCGTAATGAGGCTCTGTTAGGGTTCACTTTCTGCGTAGATCATTTGGGATCGTTTTTTAAAGGAGAGCAAAAAAAAAAATATTTATAAATAAAATGCTTAGCTAAATGTTTGCAAGCAATGAACATGAGTTAGTATAGTATACATTTAATTCATTTATATTAAAAGCATGGTCTAACCCAATGCTTTACTTTACTTCTGTCCATTTATTTATTAATTTTTATGAAGTTATTTTATATTGAATCTCCATCATTGTCTGTTGCAAGCCTGGATTATCATGAAAAAGTAAAAGAAAGGTTGGGCATGAGACCAAGCGGACGCCCCCCCCCCCCCCCCCCCCCCCCAATACAAATTGCTACATTAACTCTGAGGAAAGAAGCCATATGCATCAAAGGGACTGCACAATGATAGAACAGAATGGAGGAATCATTTCTGTTAGAGCTCTATAGGACATAAAATTATGGCACAACAGATACTGAGATAGCATAGAGTTATGGACTAAGTGTGGCAGAATGTTTAGCTTAAATTTAAACAGCTTTGAGGTTATTTTCGTTTCTCGTAGCGCTTTGCTAATGCAGTTTGCACATATAGATGGAAGTTCACGGTTTTGCTGCCTCGCCTGCTGATTTAAGTGCATAGTGCTGCACTGAGCTATGCTTTTCATGTGGTATTCAATGTGGCTGGTAGTAGCCAGTTTACCTGTGGGTTGGCAAAATTATATTTCTTCTGTATAGCCAACTTATTGTGTACTGTCTGACTACTTCCATCAGTGACAAACTGGTGGTGGCTGTGGGCTTTAGCATCTCAAGTAACTACTTTATGGATTTACTTTGTGCGCATATTTGTGGATTGTGCCAGAACATTTTGTTTGTTCACCAATTTTTCAAAGGGACAGTGAGGGACATTTGATTTTCACTGGTACAGGAATTAAAAAGGTATCTAGTGGTCTGACTCCATCATTGGCACCTTTCCGTCTTTCCAGACGATAGTATTATATTGCGCTATAAGGAGGCATGAGACGCACAGCCCATGGCGATGGCGAGTGTGACTAGCAAGACCCGCCCGTGTCAAGAAAAGTCTTCCACAATGATAGCATGGGATTTCAGGACCATTGTTGTCAACATTTGTGTTTAATCCATTTCTTTTCAGACGCTCAACTCTCATCCTTTCTGATTGCAGTGAAGTTAAAACCTTGATTATGACTAGGAGTTAGATGTCTCTTTGGTAATTTTGTTTTCCGATTTTTTTTCCCTCAGATGGGGCAAATCTCACCACAGCTTGCTCTGAAGGTCCTCTTGCAGTTTGATAAGGCCATCAACCAGGCGTTGGCTAGTAGAGTTAAGTCAAAGGTCACATTTAAGGTAAGATATATTTATGATTTATGCAAGAAATTCATGTAATTAGAGCTTAGAAAAATGAATTCTTGCATGTTATGTTATCACAGTCAGCATCTTTGCACATTGGGCACCCCTATGCCAATTCAGTCCTCCAACGCAGCAGCCACTCCAATGTACCCCTACTGATTGTCCCCATAAGGAGTTGGTTATCATATCTCTTGTCTTTACCTCGAAGGTGAAATAGTCATGTTTTACCAAGCTTAACTCCTAGGTCACGCTGTCATATTAGCATAAGAGATTGGCCATTATCCCACAACATAGTCTGTATAGTGTTGATGACATCAGCTCTATCCGTGCTTCTTCCCACTTGCATTGGTGCATTACTTGCCAGCTCTTTCATTACCATTCACTCCTGCATGCTCAGGTGTGTAGATTGAAATGATGGAGGTTAACTATGACTTCCGAATGCTTTCTACCCATTCAGAGCGTAGACTACCTGTCGCGATTTTCTAAAGCATGTTTATAAAGTCTGACACGATTACCGCAAGTATTACCACTTTTTCTGAAATGTAAAAATAAGTGCCCTGGAAACAGCATTTATCTCCATCGTCATGCTTGAATTCATTGTCTGGTAAGTGCCGCTATCCTCTTTTATTGTTTTTCCCATCCTTTGTGCTGTGTATGCCCATGCTGATCTTGCTTGACCCATGCTTCACTGACCTGTCTCTAAAGGACGAGGTCTTCTGGGTGTAAATACTGATCGGTAAGTGCCCTAATCTTGGTGTCTACAGTGACAGGTATCTGACTCCGGCAATACCTCCCAAGTGTTATGACAACCTTAGACAAGTCATGCAAGTTTACTGGTCGCATGTTATGTAGCCATCCCATGTAAGTTCTGGTTCCCCATAAGAATAGACTAGACCTACCACTGTCATAAAAGGTGACTAATTAAAGACTTGCTGAAATCAGATATGTTGTGCTGAAAGGCACATATATCACAGCCTAGCTGTAAACCACAACATGTCAGCTGCATCTTTAAAGGCTAACAGAGAAAACAGAACCAGTTAACATATGGTTGGACAATTTGTGGAAAAGACAATCAGTGTATCTTTTAAATGACCTTACAAACTGGTCCCAGCCTTTGTTGACTTTTTACTAAGCAGTTTTATGCTAAGTAGTTTGTCATTGCTACTGAACTGTTGGCTCTTGATGCCATTGCTGAAAGCAGTCTGCTGTAAAATTACCTGAATGAAATCAGATATTTCGGAATTATAAACTCCATTTGCACCCCCCAAATCACAATTAGTCAAGAAGATGAACATTTTTTAAGCCCTCAGAGATAACTGATGTTTGACCCCACCAGGACATCACACAGAGAGATAAACACCTGCTGACACACACTGCCAATATTTGGATGAGGATCATCTGAAGACAGATCCCATAAACCCATTAAACCCTTATGGTTATAATTAGGGCCCCTGATCACAGTTGGAGGAGGCCTAAAAAGATTGCATACACTGAGATGTTCTTGTTTTCCCCTTCAAACTGGGCCTCAGATATGTTTTACAGAAAAATGCTTAAAACAATTCCCTGGACAGTCACAAGTCCCAGAGTCAGCACACCAGAAACAGGCAGATGTGGGAGCAGGTGGGTGGGATTGGGTCACATTACGAGGACAGGCAAATTATGTTGAAGCATGTTGTGCTAACTGGAAAGATTTATGGAAGAGAAAGACAAGAAAACATTCTTGATGGTCTCTCTAAAAGCCCTACATTTTGTATTTGTCCTACTGATGTATTCCCAAACATTGTGGTGCCGGGCAATGAATATATGGCGTTTATTAGTTATTTAAGTCATTATCCACGTTCACACAATTAACTAGAGCATCATCTTCTTGGTGTTGACAGCGATAAACTGCAGCAGAAAGTTCTGGTTATTTGTCCACTCTTTGACTTTGGTATTGATCCAGAATTTGAGTTTTGTATGCATGTTTTACACGTCTGGCTTATTTAAATGCAGAATGTTGGTTCCTTGTCTCTTAGCCCTGGGTCCCAAGTGTAGATAGGTTTTGACCAATATGCGCCTTATCCTAGTGCACCAGGTTTGTTTCAGCATCTCTGCAGGCAGTACTTTTTACACTTGCTTTAACATTTTATATGTTCGGTTTCCAGGGCAAGTTGAACACCTACAGGTTCTGTGACAATGTCTGGACTTTTGTGCTGAACAATGTCGACTTCAGAGAACAGCCGGCGGGAGAGATTGCTAGAGTGGAGAAAGTTAAAATTGTTGCTTGTGATGGAAAGAGCATGGGAGATGTGAAATAAATATAAAAATTTGGTATGAGACAAATGTGTGGGCAGGTAAAATTGAATAGTGTACGTGTGTGTGAAATAGAGACTAGATTTGGTTATTTCTTAACAAAAAATTGTTGGCTGTGTATCAGAATTGTCAAATGTAATGTAAACTCAGTCCTGCCATGTAGCGCAGAGACCTGAACGATGAACAAGCAGTTGGAAAATACTAATTAAGTCTCTGCAGATGTGGGCGTACAAAAGAATGTGGTCACATTTCAAGCATGCAAAAAAAGTCATAAACAGTGGTTTTGAGGAGACTACTAGTAGAGTTAGTAAAGGGAATTTTAAAAAAAGGGGGAGCGTGGGGACAAATAAAAAATATCTTGGCCATATTAAAGACATAATACTAATAAAAGCTATACTGGACGAACACCTGAAGACAAGCAAGCAAAAGGCTTGCAGGGTTATAATAGCAAAAGATAAGTGAGCGGCAGTCTGAAAGAGTGTACGAAAGACAATATGTTGAAGATCCATTGCAGCCAACCACATTGTGTATGTGTGTTTGTAAAATTAGAACTAAATATATCAGTGGCATATAAATAGATCAAATAGATATTTCAGAAAAGAAACCCTAAAATGAATGTTGTTGAGAGAGGCCAAGGGTGTTACGTCTATGATATCAAAGAGAGACTGCACAGGACAAAACGGGCTGGAGGAGTAGACTAAGTCCTATGTCTAAGTTCTGCACAGCAGGACAGTGAATGAATGCAAGTATGTGTACGAGAGGTAACAGATGGACACTGAGATATGTAACTGGTTTTGTATAAAGGAAATATTGTAGTGTGTATGTTTTTGAAAAGGGGGGTGGGTGGGGGTGACATGCTTTGAGCATAAAATGTATGATCTGACTCATCAGAATAAACTCAATGACATTTTTTTTTTCAAGTGAGCCATTTGCTTGTTAATGCCACAGTCTGTGCGTTTGCATCTTATTAGCCCATTGTCATATGTTGTCACGAAAGGATAGTTGCTCCTCATAAAGTACACCATATATTATGTCTTTGACTGCACAAAATACATCAGAAAAAGAGGCTTTAGCAATGCATAACTAAACGGCATGAATAACCTACGACACAGCACCTGCAAAGAGGGTTAAAATAAAGATTTTGAGATTATGCAGCCAGTGGATGTGAGTCAGGGACTATTGCTTAGTCTTTAAAAAAAAAAGAAAAAAATCTGAGCTTTTGAACTAAAAATTCTTTGAATATCATGGACCAAGAAAAAAGAAAACATCAACATCCGGCATGACCCGAACATACTGGAGAATTAGCCCATAAACAGCAATCTTTCCCCCAAAATTGAGATATTTTGTTGTTGGTATTGTCCAGCGCTACAGTGGTCTAGAGAGAGCTGACGTTTTCGGTTGCTCCCAAATGAGGCATAGGTTGACCTATGCGAAGATAGATACAAGACATTGAAAATGCATTGATTGTGAGGGCGCACAACACTGAGGAATCTGACCAGAGAAAGAGAGACTGTCAGGCGTGCCCCATGGAGAGAGTGAGGTTCTGTACAGGAAATGAATACCAGCAGGGACCAGATGCCTTGATAAAACTGTTAAAAAGCAGATTATTAAGCATATTGTAGCCATCTGGTCTGTGCAGGATTTGATGGGTTAATGAAATTAAATTGTATTGATTTGCTGGGAGGAGCTGAAGAAGGCTAGCACGAGATAGGTATCGGTTCAAGTGGGAAAATAACATCAAGAAATCGAGCAGTGTCATCAAAGAGAGATGAAAGAGTTTGGGATTCAGTACTGTTAACCTGCTCTGTGTGAATGGCACTTGATGCATTTATATTATTATAATAGTTGGGGATTATTTGTCATAACATATTTCATCGAAGTATGTTTCATAAAGATTTATGAATCAATTTACCAGAGGCAATAAACATTGACAAAGTTAAATGGCTTTGATTTACTTTTTCTTCCCTTGTGGGTTCCAGGGCACAGTTGTGGGGAAATCAAGAAGAGACACACTCCATAAGCATGTCGTAAATGTCAACTATTTGGGGGCTTCCTTCAAAGTCGGGGTGCATCTGCCTGAGAGGCAAGGAACCAACACAAATTTGTCAGATCTGTAAAATGGCTGTGCAAACAATACACAGGTTCTTGAACAAGACTGGAGTCCAGAGGTGGGCGAACAACCTGAAGTCTCCCCTGGATACAGCTCATGAAAAAGATTTACTTGGTTATGAGATTTTGTTTCAGTTGTTACAATATGGATGTGAGTATCTCCCAGTCCTTAAGAAGAGAATAGGGGCTTTTGAGCTAAAACGCTAGAGAAAGGTTCTCAGACTATCTTGGACAAAGAAGAGGAGAAATACTGACATCTTGAAAGATCTGAACATCAAGGAAGATTGGCTAACAGCATCCTGTCTTGGAAGCTGAAATATTTTGGTCATATCAAGCGCCACAACGGATTGGAAAAATAATAATAGAAGAAGGCATGGTACTAGGAAGGAGGGGCAGGGGCCGACCAATGTGAAGATGGTCACAAGAGCACGAACTCTGTAGCTCCAGCGACTATCCCCAGGATAACAATTGCACTCGTGAACTGAAAGGCGCAGCCGTGGAATGAACCTATGACCTTCACTGCGTGAGACCAATGGCTTCCCACTTCGCCATCCTGTATATTGATATGCATGTAGAATGTGATAAATCAACGACCCCATGTTCGCTAGGAAGACATCCAACAGCCCTTAACCAACAGAGGACGGGAGTGGAACAAAGCAATTTTAGTAGCCAGCACGTAGTTCAAATTCGGATAGTACTAGTAGAGGTTTTATTATATTATATATATCTGCCTTGCCTTTCCTCTGAGTGTTGGCCAGCACTCCTAGTCATCCATTCTGCACCATATGATGTTCTCTTCACACTTCCGTATTTTTCACTTGCTCCCAAAGGGCCTTGGCCACATCTGGCTTGTCATACATCAAATAACCACTCAGCGGTGCTGTGCCAACTACTTGTCTGCCAGTTCATTTTTAAACACACCTGCATACTGTGGTGAAAAATAACCAAAGTAACCGGGAACCTCTGAAGCCATGCATGCCACTTTGTGGGAATGTGGTATATACGACCACATGACAATAATTTTAATAATGATAAAACCATACAATTACTAAACACAACATTTTAATCACTGATCTTATGAAATTCTTAGCTAAATTCAACACATCAATATATATTAAAAAGAATATAATAATTTAAAAAAAATATTTATACAAGCCACTGTAGATATTTAAATAAAGCAACTATTGACTATTAGCTGCAATATAACAATTATAATAATGTGATATAAAAAACTTTCAAACACAAGTAAACAAAACATTTATAAGCAATTAGGACATTACTGGTTTGAAAAGTGCTCAGCAATGCATGATTTTTACTTTGTATCCTAACCAGCATAAAATATGTTTTCAAAGTGGTGACACCATCTGCCTCATGCTCTAAGAGATGTCGGTTTATTTCTGGTACTGTCGTTTAGCTGAAAGATGCGATGAGGGCACAAACAATATGTTGCGAGTACGCCTCGTAATTCTAATGTACCGCGATCGAAACCCACTGCTGGCTGCGTGGATTTTTATCATGGTATGGGGTGTCGCAGAGCAGCCTTAAATGGGTACCAGGATGGCTGTCCTAGGGAAGTTAAGATGGCTGGTGTAATGCTGACAACATTACCCACACAGTGCCGCTTGGCCGGTAAAAATATGGGAGCTCTTCCCATGTGCCTGATGTGCGCTTAAGGCATGAAAAGGGATCTTTACCTTACTATATTTCGCTGCATCACAGGTGCATATTACACTTTACTTTTTTAAATTGAAATACACAAACTGCAACAAGAGGCAATAAATGACAATATACTGTATGTATCCTTGTTATTTAACTGCACACCCATGTCCGTCTCCCAGTTACTGAGCTGAGTGCTTGTTGCAATACTGTTAGCTGTGGATTTCATGTGGAAGGCTTTTCTGTTGTGCCAAAAGTTTGCTGTTGAGTGCACTAAAATGACAGTCACCAATTATATTCAGAATGGCAGGTACTTTTGCTGATACAGAGCCAGCTTTGACGACTGACCTTTTTGTTCCAACAGTGATTTGCAATTCTGGTCTGCTGGCACATCTGAAAACTGCCTTATGCATTCTTATTTTGCATTTGCAAGCTTCAAGATTTTGCTAGGACTGACATTTTTAAATAGTTTACAAATGAGACAGTGAGGGACATTTATTGTGATTTCCACTGGCACAGAAACAGAGCATTTATAGGGGCAACCTGTCCGTGGTGATGCTAGAATATTAAAATAACTGTTTAAATACATTCATATTTAACCATTTTTTCCTTGAGTAAATAAATCTACACATAATAATGTAAACAAAAAGAACAGCTAAACAAAGAAAAAAAAACTAAATGACAATAGCGAAACACACTGACTCAACAAATGCAGAAAAAGGAAATAATAAGACTGTACAATTAACATGTAAAAACCAATAGCTTATTAGTGTGCATGGACAAAAAAAAAACATTTAATTAAGCTACAAGCCAGTATTTTCTGCAGTTTTAGGTCAAATTTAGTTTTGAACACATGACAGTTTGGATCTTCTTTGCATTCACCGGCTTTAGACTCTGTTCTTTTAGACTTTAGTTCTGGTTGTTCGTTGACTTTTGGATGTTAATCTTGTTCCAGAACTTGAATGTTGTGTGCATATCAGTTTTACATATATGTTTTGTATGCAGACTATTGGTTCCTCGTCTCTCAGATGCACCCTGACTTCAAGAAAAAAGGCCTAATTTGTTGACATGCTTGCTAGGGAGGCAGTGAGTCTATCCATTTTTTCCCCCCATAATGTGGCCCCGAACCCACAAAGAAACAGCTCATATAATGTCCAACTAACCCAACCAAGACAGTCTTTCCCAGTTTTTGGATACAGGGCAAATATTTCAACTTCAGAAAGCAACCTTAAAGTATGGTTAAGTCAAAACAACTCTCTGCGAGTGTCTTCATGGTGTACAGACTCCAGAACATGTCTTGCAAGACTGTCTGCTCCCGAAGGAGCTACCAAGCAACACATGGCCACACCAATCAGACTTGACAGCTAAAGCTTTTTGACAACCTCAAGTTGACATTCTAGTTTATGGTTCGCAGTGGATTAAGCACATGAACAAAGATGCCATAGAAGAAGTAGAAGAAGAATGTATAAAGATTATAATAAATTCATCTTCAGCAGCAAGTGAAGAGTTCCAGTTCTGATGGTACCAGTAAATGTTTGACTGTACATCCGTCTTGCCTTTCCCTTGAGTGTTGAGCATCAGCCAGATCCCCAGGTGACTCCCCACAGCACCATTCTCCTAAGACCATAATGATTTATTTGTACCTCTGCATTGTTCACTTGCTCCCAAAGGGCCCTCACAATATCTAGCTCATCATATATCCATTCACCACCAAGTGGTGAAGAACCAGCCAGTCTATCTGCCTGCTCATTTTCCAACACACCGGCATGACCTGGAGAAAATGTCCAAAGGACGCTAACTACCCAGGACCTCTAAAGCAATGCTTGCCACTCCGCACAGAGCATGCCTGTCTCTACCTTTCTCAACATACTCTGTAAGTCAGTTACAATAACAAAATGCATGTACAGCTGATTTTCAAGCCAGCAGAAGGCAGCAGTGACTGCCTCCACCTCCATTCTCAAACTATACTTTGTGATATCATATGCTAGGCTTTGCTGCATTAAGCACCGTGCATTTGCTTTTGCTATGAACTCTTGTGCACTTTGTCTGCCTCTCAACAGAGCCATTTGTACAGATTATCACATCACTCTTTAGTAATAAGCCTTAGCTATCTGGGAATGACTGACCTAGGACACCAAGAGGCATCAAGGTAGTTGGTGTAGCGTGGACACTAGGTGTCCCCCACATAGCCATTTTGTAAGTTGAATTTCCTATGTGGGTTCCAGGGCCCCATTTTTGGATGAAAAAAGAATAGACCTGCTGCCTCCCTAACAAGAGTGTGGTGCCCCTATCTTTTCCCCAGGACATGCAGGCATGGTGGGTAATGAACACGCAGACAGACTGGCTGGATCTGCACCACTGGGTGGGGAACAGAAACAGGACAAGGCAGATGTGGTGAAGGCCCTTTTGGAACAAGCAATGGAGAAAGAAGATTATTATGGCCTGGAGAGAATGGGTGTAACCAGGTGTAAGCCGGCTCACTACACTCAGAGGAAAGGCAAGATGGACATATAACCAGAATGTGACCGGTACCATTAGTATTGGAACTCTGCGCTGGCTGCTGAAGATGAGGATGGTGCATGTATGGGAATGCTGTGATGTCAATTCTTGACTCAACTCCTAAGTGGTTTCCTTCAAAGTCAGAATGCATCTCCCTTATCCCCCATTCCCCCCCCCCCCCAAAACACAACTGGGCACTGAAGCGCATACAGGAAATAAAATACAAAATCTGCTAACATCTGTGGGTGGATGTGTGTAAATTTGTGGCATGTTCTTATGTGTGGTGTGAGTTTCTTCTTTGTCTTCTGTTTTCTACTCCTGGAATGCCTCACGGCGTCAGTGCAGGAAGAGATATCTGCAACGGGCGCTTCTATTAACTTTTACTTTTTAGTGTCTCTGATTCTTCTGCAATTAATATTCTGCGTGGTCGACCTCTGGATCTGTTACTGTTGTATCTGTATAATACTATTCTTGGTGGGACCGTATCGAAGCAAGTATTGTTACATCGCTAAACCATCTGTTGTCTACTTATAACATTCAAAATATGTTCTGTGTCGACTCTCCATCCGATATCATTGTTCCTTAGTTTATCTTTCCTCGTTTATGAATGTGTTGTGTTTCTATGATACAATAAAACAAGATGATCTAGAATCTTAATTTTAAAAAATCAACTTCACTAACTAAATACAGCTGCGCATGCATTGTGCTCAACAATAAAGGCCACATTACCATAATTTTTAAAAGCTGCTATAAAATACAAGGTGGAAAATATATAATTTGGGCTGAATAAATACAGAACATTCAATTTCTGATAGGTGCAAGGACGGAACTTTAAGATCCTGGATACAGACATTTTAACTAAAGCCAGGAAATACAATATTTTTTTAAAAGTCTTTCAGACCATGAAAGGTCACAGCTGATGTCCGAATGAGACAAAAATGACATAAGTGTTCAACATCCACAAGGCCAAATACACAACCCTTGAAGGGAATACAGGTATTGCCAGAGTTCTCTAGAACTACTGACTAACCATAAGATGTAAAAACATACATAACATGTTGATTGGTATACATGAATAATATCTTCAATGAGAGAAAGAGTTGAAGTACCAAATGCTAATCAAGAGAGAGAAAGAGTTGAAGTACCAAATGCTAATCAAGAGAGAGAAAGAGTAAAAGTACCAAATGCTAAGTCAAGAGAGAATGAGTTGAAGTACCAAATGCTAATCAAGAGAGAAAAGAGTTGAAGTACCAAATGCTAATCAAGAGAGAAAAGAGTTGAAGTACCAAATGCTAAGTCAAGAGAAAGAAAGGGTTTCAGTACCAAATGCTTAGTCAAGGGAGAGAAAGAGTTCAAGTACCAAACGCATATTGCTAATAAAAAAAACTATTGACCCTGGGACAGAAAATCACTATTTAAAATGGAATGCAGTGGGTCAAAAGTTGCAGATATCACAGTCTACCTGTAAACCACAACATAACTCTCTCTCTATCTCTTTGTACTCCACCAGGACATCACACAAGCGATTAACACTTGGTGAAACAAAGTGCCATAATGGGGACGAGGATCACCGTAACATGCCAACTGCCTTTTAAAGTGTAAATAGAGGAGAAGATCCCAGGTAAAATGGTTAAATAAAACAGGAAAACAAACTTTCAGAGAGAAAAGAAAGATGGTTAAATCAAACAGGAAAACAAACTTTCAGAGAGAAAAGAAAGATGGTTAAATCAAACAGGAAAACAAACTTTCAGAGAGAAAAGAAAGATGGTTAAATAAAACAGGAAAACAAACTTTCGGAGAGAAAAGAAAAATGGTTAAATCAAACAGGAAAACAAACTTTCAGAGAGAAAAAAAAAAAAGATGGGTAAAAGGCAAAACAGCAAGATCCCAAATTGTCTAGCCTGCCAAAAGTACAACCAGATCCCAGATACAATTTATATGCGCATTAAAGTGATTTTACAAACATTGTTAAACTTGAGGCAGGCAGGGAGTACTCAGTATATATTTTTTAAGTTAGTATCAACAGTGGAACCTCTATAACAATTGTTAAATTCACAAAGAACAATAAGATCCCATTTAAGACTGGTTGAACTTAGACAATGAGATCCCAGAACAAACTGTAAACAGTCAAGACTATAATCTCAGATAAAAGCCAGGATTTTCAGTTAAATATGTAACTGGTCCCAGCAAGCAAAGTATTATGTAACAAATAAAATATTTCCTCAGGAATTTAAACATGGAATTCACATAAGAATATTGTGTTCTGTTTAAAAACCAAAAATAAACATGGAATTCATATAAGAATATTGAGTTTTGTTTAAAAAAAAAAATAATCTCTTCATCATAGTGAGCTTATTGACACTTTAAGTCCCAATGGATTTAGCATTCAAAAGCCCAAAGGGTAGTAAAAAGAAATGTAATATCAGTGCATTGTGCATTCATCAGGCTTCTAGGAAAGAACCTATAATGCGTTCATTGGGACTGATTGAGTTAAATGAGTTGTACATCATCATCATCATGCGCCTAAGCATAGGCTGTCGAGTTTCACACATCACGGATAAGGTCAGTGTTCTTGTTCCAAACAAAATAGCCAGCCATCCAAACATTTATCTTTGTGCCTTTCCCTGTCTTTTTTACCCCCCATCAGTGGTGACAGTCGTCTCCCAGCTCAGGAGTCTATATCTTCTCATAAACTGCCTGTATTCACCAGTTTTGGCAGTGTAGGCATGGGGGTCTTTGGGTCTGAGGATTTAGGGCGGCCTGGCTTGTGCTGTCCCTATAGTCTGCAGGTCAAGATATTATTCTTGCACCCTACAGAAAAAAATCCATAATTTTACAAAGGGTTTAAACTACAACCTCTGTTGCTGTTCTCTCTTAACCATTACATGAGTTTCTTGAGAAGCATAATGTGGCAGTTCTCATACACACACAAATAAATAAATTATATGTTCACTTTTCGGTTCATATGCAAAAATATTTCAATAACCAATGAGGTAGAAAGAAATGTTTAAAAAAATGAAAAAAAAAAACATAATTTCAATTATGCAGTAAAACTGACTATGTTTTCTGCCACATGAGGGCAGATTAAATGCCTGCAGTATTTTTAAAAATTGAGATATAAAATCTGATTCAGGAAAGGAAAAAGTAGTTAATATTCATTACCATAAAAATAAGTAGTGGTTACTTTTTAAAAAAATACAATTGCAAATATAGGCACTGTTAAAATATACAAATCATGTTTAAGCAGTCTTTCCATTGTGAATTTAAATTACGAGGACAAAACCTGACGGGTCTGTTGGTCATCTAAGACTTCCATGATGAGAGGTATAGTATAATAAGTTAATATGTAATTTCTGTTAAAAGAATTAATTTTTCTGCTTCATTATATTTTAATGCCAATTATATAGGTTGCATAGACAAAAAACGGTAAAGTGGGCCAAGCAAAAAATTGTGCAATATGTCCTATGTATTATTCTGGACATCCTTGTTTTCCCAAACAATGTTTTTCCTATTTCAGTGCGTGTTTGGCGATTCTCTTTCGCTGCAACCTAGGACGCGCCCAGGATACAGCCGTCTTTTTTTATCTTATAAGTTTTTTTATTAGCGTATGTCAAGACAAGTAAAGTTTGAAAGAATACACTCACTGCTGTACATTTCATTAAACATAATTTTAATAATATGTGGCCTCATAAAAAAAAAATAAAAGCAGTTGACAAAAGCATTAAAAAATAATTAATTGAGCATTAAACTGAAGTGTAGAAGCATCTATCTCTTGCTCCGAAAGTTTCACATTGCCGTGGGGAGAGGTGGGTGTCCTGGAGGGATGTGTACTCCACACTCCACTCTGGAAGTCGCTGTGGCACTGGCAGCTAGACACCCGCCTGCGGATCAGAAGGTTGTTGCTTCACATCCTGATGGAGTTAGACTTTTTTTCTAAAACGACCTTGACTCCCAGGTTGACCCAGCCTTGAATGGGTACCAGGTGCAGTCCTGGGAAGTAAAAGCAGCCGGTTTGTGATGCTAATCACATCACCCACCCAGTGCCGAATGGTCTATAAAAGAAATAGGTCTAGCCCTATATTCACAAAGGCATGGAAAAGGCACCTTTACTATATTTTTTTAATACTAAATGGCACCAGCCGCCTTTACTTTCCAGAACTTAACCTGGTACCCATTTGAGGCTGAGTCAACCTGGGAGCCAGGGTAATTTCTGAAAAATTCAAGCTCTGTCAGGACTCAAACCCATCACTTTCGGATCCGCAGGAGAGCCTCTATACCACAGCGGCTCTCCATAGGCTAGTGAAGGGTCCTAAATAGATACTCCACTTTGCTAAGATGTCCCATGGGCTAGTGTAGGGGCCTCAACTGGGTGACCACATCACACATCTAGGGTTGACTGGTCTATTAAAATACGAGTCTAACATCATATGCCCAAATTATTACTGGCGCGAAATGAGTTCTTTACCTTTTAAAAAAAATTATAAAAGCTTTTGATTTAAAACTGCAGTAATATATTAATTATTCTCATCTAAAATTAAGATGTACAATAAAATCTTATAAACACTTACTCACTTAAGAAAAACATACGGTAAACATTTTGGTCTCCGCAGTAATGTATTAATTTCAATCCCGTGTTAGCAGAAATTTTGTGACACTATTCATTTTTCAGTCCCTCAGTAAAGGTGTTCAGGAGGTTTTACTGTGTGTAAAACTGTTCATTATGCATATATGCATGTGTGTGAACTGTTTTGTTTTACAGCCGTTTCAATTTTTAATTGACTTCCATTAGTAAATTCTATGTTGTTTGCCCTTTTGGAGACATCTTTCTCTCTCTCTCTCTCTCTCTCTCTCTCTCTCTCTCTCTCTCTCTCTCTCTCTCTCTCTCTCTCTCTCTGTCTGTATGCTGCATGTGTGAATTATTTCTGTTTTATGACTATTTCGATTTTTAGACAATCCTCCCCCTCTTCTCTCTGCATGCTTGGTGTTAGTTATTTCTATTTTGTATGCCCTTTTGAAGACATCTTACCCCGTCTCTCTCTCTCTTTTTGTGTATGTGTGCATGCAGCAGTGTAATAATTTCAATGTTGTATGATATGTAGTGACCTCCTTTCTTTTCTCCCTCCTTCTCCTCGATGTGTGGTAGCTGCAGGGGTGAATAATTGTAACATTTTTAGTGATTTTTTCCTTGCCTCTGTAAAAGCAGAATGTGTGACTAATTCCTCTGCTGTATGACATTCTTTTTTAAGACATTCAACCCTTCCAATCTCTTTCACCCTGTCTCCCTGTGCATGCTATGTGTGTGAATCATATCTATGTTCTATAACTTTTCAAACTCTCAAGCGGCATTATGTATGTACTGTGAACTTCAAAATCTTAACCATTAGCAGTAGGGAATAATAAATGTATACACACAATTTGAAGCAACACTAACTAATAAATATTTCTGACAACCACATCAAAAACAGTATTACAACATATCACTGAGATTTATACAACAATTTTAAAATGAGAGTTTACAATGTTAACTGAAAAAAAAACCACTGAGATTAGTTAAGTTCCATTATTCACAATGTATCACACTCTATGTGTAAATTCTCTTCATATCACTGTTGGCACATAAGGCATTCTCAAATGATATTCATAGCTGCCAGTCTGCTGCTTTTCTTCTCATGATAACCTGTGTCAGTTTACATTCCTTCATTTCTCTTTCTACTGTCCTTCAGATTTTCCATGTCTGTCTCCATCTGCCATCCACTGGAGAGCTATCTTTGACAAAGTGTCACCAGCCATTCTGCAAACATGTCCAGGTCATCTCCATCTTCTTCCCATATCTTCACAATAACAAAGTAAAAACAGTGAAATCTTCAAATATGGAATGCAATGGTTGTACAGTGACTAGACACTTGCCAGTTGGGACATTGGGTGTGTGATGTTACATCTATAGTTTTATTTTTTATGTGGCCAATATTATACACACTAAAATGTGACATCAAAAACAAGAAAAATCTCATAAATGGCTTTAAAACAGTTAAACACAATTTAATATAAGCAAGTTAGAGGTATAATGTAAAAACGATCACATTTTTGGTATAAATCTTAATTTAACTTGTATGAAAATAATTAGATCTTTACAATAATTTGAAAGTCTGGTAGCATATCTCACAATATACAATAATACACAAAATTACTGCTACAGCATCTAAAGTTGACAGGGTACATCAGTTTCAGTAAATAAAGCGACTGGTACAGCATTTCAAACTGCCTGGTACAATTACTTTAGTTTTTTAGTACAATAACTGAAGCTTGACTGGTACAATAACTAAAGCTTGGCTGGTACAATAACTCAGTTTAACTGGTAAAATAACTCAGTTTGACTGGTACAGAAATTCAAGACTGCTAAAGCTTATTAGGCTGACTGTCAGAAAAACCCAAGATGACTGATAGAATATCTCAAAATAGTGAAAATATGGGGGTGACTGCAGTCAAGCTAATATAAGGAATTCCAGAGAAATGTGACTAAAAAGTTTAACAAAACGGGGAAGTAGAAAAACGGGCACAAAACAACACAACGTAACGTTTCGACCGGGCGGCCTTTTTCAAACATAAGTCCAAACATAAGACAGTTTTAACATATGGATGTGAATCCTGGACAATCGGTAGGCAGGCCAAACAATTTTTGGAGGCCTCAGAGATGTGGTTTTACAGAAGAATGCTTTAGAATACCTTGGACAGCCAAAAAGAGCAACCAAGAGGTTTTTAAAAGAGGCGGGAGACCGAAGACAACTTATCACTGACATCAGAAGGAGACAGTCATCATTTTTCGGCCATGTTTATGAGAAGAGGGAAAATAGAAACATGTTGTGACACTGGAAAGATCTGTGGAAGGAGGGATAGAGGAAGACAACGAGAGAAGATGCTTGACAGTCTTGTTGCATGGCATGGAGGTGTGTCGGCACACGAACTGATACATGCTGCAGGAGATCGCGGATTATGGAGAGGCATGATCGCCCACGCCAGTCGGCAAGAGCCTGATGATGATGATGATGATGATGATTGATATATATTATATATATAATATATATATATATATAAATATCTATATATATATATATTATATATATGTATGTATGTATGTATATATCTATAGATTCATAATATATATATATATATATATATAATATATATATATTATATATATATATATATATATATATATATATACATATAGACACACCAGCATATATGTGTGGTTGAGACAGGCTCTGATCACAGACACTGGATAGAGTCATTAAGAAACTGAAGTGTGAAGAGTTACCTTTATCTTTGTGCCAGAGCATGCAGGTGTTGGCAATGAAATAGCTGACAGATGGGTTGGTTTTGCCTTAGTTACAAATTTAAATACAATGGTTCAGACTAACATTGTTAATACCCTTAAAAATCATGAACTGAGAATATGGGGAGTAGTGTCCGCATCATGGCTTAGAATGTGAGAATTAGGAGGAAAGACTGTCACAGCCAGGCATGAGAGGTGCACCAGACATACAAGAAGTCTAGTTAACCAGCACAAGACTGGCACTGTTAAATGATGACATATATGTTTAAGGGCAAATGTGAGCACCTATGGACTTATCCAGACGGCACTGAAGATATGAATGCATGAAGTTCAACCCCACCAGGACCACGCAACAAGTCATAAACACCCAGTGGCACAAAGTGCCAGGATTAGGAAGAGAATCACCCGGGCGCAGGTCCCAGAAACCTTGTTCAACAGTTAGGGTATATTAGGGCCCCCTGACAACAGCCACAGCAGGGCTTTAAAATAAAGAAAAATTACATCCCTCACTGGGACGGCAAGTACACAGTGAAGATAACCAAACTCCGAGTACATAGTGAAGATAACCCGAGTACACAGTAAAGATAACCCAACTCCAAGTACACAGTGAAGATAACCCAACTCCGAGTACACAGTGAAGATAACCCTATATATATATATATATATATATATATATATATATATATATATATATATATTATATATATATATATATATATATATATATATATATATATATATATTATATATATATATATATATCTATATATATATATATATATATTTATTTATGTTCACATAAACATCACTATATATACACACATAAAGAAACATCAAGCTGTAAACAGTAAGTGACACTAAACTGCCATAGACCATGAAATGACTGCCTCTTGTTATCACAATGTTGATTTTAAAAAATATGAAAGGCATCAAGCTTAACTTCAACATAACAATGTAGCTGATTAAAACATTACAATTATATATAAAATCTTTATGTGCATAATATAACATAATATAAAGTAACTTATTTCCTTACATTTTATATGCATATACAATTAGAAGAATTTATTCAAATTGTAAAAAAAAAATGTATATTGAATTATTCAAACAGTAAAAATTGGAATGAATTATTTAAATTTCAAAAGTCTATTCCCAAACATCAACATTATTATTCTCACATTATCATTATATCTTTCCATCTCAACCATTACCTCTTATAGTTTTTTCTGCAGATGCCTATAGGAGCATTTGTGTTCATGTCACATTTATCAGTGTCTGTCTAATTTGTCTCGACATCTGTTTGGTCTTCCTAAATAAATATGCTATCATGTCTACCTGAATTTTTGATTAAATCTTTCTCATCTATTTAATATTTTTCACTGTGTAATCTAATCTGCCTCAATGTCTAGTTTTTCTTAATGTCTATCTAATATTTCCTAACGTCTATTTGATTTCACCACATATTTAGGCAATATTTAAGCAAGGGAGACTATTCAGCAGAATTTAAAAGGAGGATGGCCATAGCAATGCAAAGGCAAGCAGCAAGGAAATCAAAGCCAAAATCTTGAGAGCAGGAAGCTGTGTCTGTAGATGAAGGGTCTGTTATACGGGCCTTTCTAGCCTGCCTGTGCTGTTCCTCTGACTTTTTTTCTAGATGCCTCATATCTTGTTTAAAATTTTCTTCAGCAACTCTCCTGTCATGATTAGATTGTTTAGAATGCCTGTATTTGAGTGTTTTTGTATCCAAGAAATACCACCGGATCTTTTCAGTTTCTTGCAGCTTTTATGATGCTGTTTTCTTAAATTCAAATTTTTCACAGTTTTCATTTCTGCTGTGGGGGAGGGGGGGTGCTCCCAGGCATAATCGTGTAACTTTACCACCCGGAGCAGTCTGAAACAAAGCAAAAAGAAGAGAAAACAACAGAATATAAATCATCCATCAATGACCAAAATTCATGCATGTCAAAATATATCACAGTTAAAGTGAAGCTCAGAGGGCCATCTTCACATTTCTAGGATTATCTGATAAGGTTTGGTCTCTCTGTGCAGAAAAGCTGGCCTCATGCAGAGAACATCACACCAAGCATAATCTCAGCTGCTCCAGCACCTGTGTACTGATGTTGCATTTGGGAAACAAACCTTTAACCTACAGAGGGTAAAGCAAACGGCTTGACCACTTTGCCATGATTCAGAATAGTGAACTATCTAAACCTTCTTTCTGCTCATCCAGGAAAAACAGTTCCCCATCAAGGGGCTTCATCCGCATGCACTCAAAATGAATAAGACCAGATTCCCCCATCAAGCCCTCCCATGGAGACCGGAGGGGATAATTCAAGATCTGCTGAAATCACATGTGTTCGGCAGAACTGCACAAATATCGCAGCCTAGCTGTAAACCATAACACAATGTTTTAACCACCCATTGAGGGGGAACACAGAAGAAGAGAAGAGGTACACTCATTCCTCATGTTAACGAATAAAAGGCTGGGAGTATCTGTGAGATATTGCCGACTGACCTTAGTTATCAAAATGGACTTTGCAATGGCTAATTATCAACAATTACATTAGAAAATCAGAAGCAATAAAACTTTTAACTGAGCACAACTGCCAGTGTGATAATGCAAAACATTTGTAAAAAGTAAATAAAATAATTTAACCTTTTCAATTTTTGCTTTGAGGTTTACTAACGCATACTTTTAACATGAAAAAAAAAATAAACTGCTCCAGTTTTTGTCCCCTTGCACATATTTTGTAAATTTTTTAAAAGTTTGTCTTCTTCCAGGATTGCATTTGTAGGAATAAATAAAGAACCTGTTACACTTCTGAAACATAAGAACCCCCCCCCCCCCCCCCCCCCCCCCCCACAAACCACATTATTTCATTCTAAAGTTGAGGTCTGCCTCCTGCCCTCACCTTCTGTATATATCAGACCCCTTAAATCTTTTTTTTTTACCCTTAGGGGTATGAGGACCACCATAAGAGACACACCGAATTAGCAACATATTCTGCCATGCTTACTTTTTGTACAATAACTCGGCAACATACTTTGCCAGGCTTACATTTTATAGAATGACTTAGCAACATACTATAACAAGCTTACCATTGGTACAATTACTCAGCAGCATACTCTGTCAGGCTTACCTTTGGTACAATGACTCAGCAACATAATCTGTCAGGCTTACATTTGGTACAATGACTAGGCAACATACTTTGCCAGGCTTACCTCTGGTGCAATGATTTACCAAAATACTCTGTCACACTTACCACTGGTTCTGTACTAGTCATCATGATGCTTATTGTACTTTGTGCACAAAACGACAACAAGAGACAGCACAATCGCCTCACAGATGATGCCGATAACAGGCCACAGCCAGTCCAGGCGATCTAAAAAAGACAAAATTAGAGGTTGATTTCTAGATTCTTCTGTGTGGCAACCAGTAATTCAGGATATTTGAAAGGTAACTATGCATCATTGATTTTAAAACTCCCCACATGGGTTTCAGTGTCTCATTTTGGGGGGAAAAAAACAAACCAACTGTTCCCCCTCCCCTTAAAAAAAAATAACTATACACCTACTATCTTAAAGTTCAAAAAGTAACCAAACTCCTCCTATCTACAGGTTCAAAAAATCCCTGTTATCTAGAGGTTAAAAAGAAACTATACACCTACTGGTGACATATTTAAAAAGAAACTATACATCTACCATAGACAGGTCCAAAGAGAAAAAAATGTGTGTGCCAAATATTGACAGGTTCAGAAAGAAACTATACACTGACTATCAACAGGTTAAAAAAGAAACCATACACCTACTTTGAACAGGTTCAAAAAGAAACTATGCACCTAATATAGACAAGTTTAGAAAGAACTATACACCTACTGCTATTGATAGATTTAAAAAGAACTATACACCTTCTATTGAGAGGTTCAAAAAGAAACTATACCTACTATCAACAGGTTAAAAAAAGTAACTACTCACTTGTTTTCTAAGGGTTATTAAAAAAAGTTACAACACATCTACTATCTAGTTTCAAAAAGATAAAACAATACACCTATTATCTACAGGTTAAAAAGTAAACATACATCTGGTATCTACAGGTATACTGCTGGGCTAGGGGATCGCCCTTTGCCAAAGAAATAATTTGAGAATGAGGCACAAAAGATGTGGAGGACACAGGGCAAGCTGTATGTTATAGCTGTCTCGGCAGATCACTGCATCCATTCAATGATGATTGAACTGTTATTTTTTATTTCATAATTTATATGCTGCACAAATACCATCTTCTGTCAATAATTCACCAACTTAGAGAGTTAAGTTCAGCTGTTTAGAAATGAAGTCAGGGACATTTCCATAAGTGCTCCATCCCCATCTTCAGCAGCCAGTTTGGAGTTACAATTCCAATGGTAGAGCAACAGTCTGACTGAATGCAGGTCTTGCCTTTTTCATGAGTTTTGAGCCTTGGCCAGATCCCATTTTCACTCTTCACTGCACCATTTCTTTTGTGATGATCTTTATGTGCGTCTGCACTGTTCACTCACTCCCAAAGGAAGCGTGATTACATCTAGCTTGTCCTGCACCAATTTACTACCAAGCGGTGCAGAACCACTTACAAAAAAGTGTGGCAGACACCTCAAAGGTTACTTGAGGCAGAAAAGGTGGAAAGGGGTAGAAATGTTCAAGCACACACAAAAATCAACACAGGAATGAATGAATGAATCAAGAAATGACATCACTGCCCACGGGACATTCTGACACATGCTCCGCCCCTTTCTTCAGTAACCAATGAAGAAGTGAAATGCTAATAGTACCGGCTGCAACCTGATAAGCCTGCATCTGTTTCTTCTTCAATGTTGAATATCTTCCAGAACATTTTAACCCCCCCCCCCCCCCCCCCCCCCCAATTCTTACATGTAGCGACAGACCCATTTTTGTATATTATGATGTCACCCGGACATGAATTTTCATTGATCAGCTCTTGCATCACTGACTCTGGTTCACAAAGTGGGAAAATGTTATGAACTAAACTGCAGATGATAAATCACAGGGAAAACTGCTAAAGAGAAAGAAACACATGGCAAAGTGGTTAAGGTGTTTGCATTAGTTCCAGGGTAATCACTAGAGAAATGGAGTTTGTGCAACAATTTTACCAGGGAAACACTCTGCAGAAAGAGACTTGAGCCAAATTCTACACAACCCAGTGAAACCAAGTTCATCCTCTCGCCTTTAAACACATAACCATCATCATCATCAAGTGCCTTGATGACTGCGTGGGCAATCCTGTCTCACCACAATCTGCAATCTTTAACAGCCTGTACCAGTTTGTGTACTGACACACATCCATGCTATGAAAATAGGCTATCAAGAATCTTCTCACACTGTCTTGTTCTGTCTATTTTTCCACAGATTTTTCCAGTGGTCACAACATGTTCCAGTTTCCTTCTTCTTTCAACATGACCAAAAAGTGATGACTGTCTCTTTTTGATATTTTTGATAAGTTGTCTTTGAGACCAAACACGTAATAAGAGAGAATAAATAGACAGAATTACAAAGCAATAAACATGAAAATGGAAACAAAAAGAGGCAGAAGGAGACATAGGAGAATGTAAACTGAAGAAGTCACTGACAGCCTTATGCAGCATAACATCACAGCACACCAAGAAACCGACTACGCCTGTCTCAAAGCCCTATTTCTGTTGAGAAAAAGACAAGTCAGCCATCATCATCTGTGTCACTAACCTTTGATCCGAACTGTAATCGACTTGTAGGAGTTCTGGCCATCCTCATCCGTAGCATTACAAACGTACTTGCCACCATCTGAGTCTTCTACCGTCTGGACTGATAGAGAAGCATTTTCAATGCCATTATGTTTTGCTAGGTGTATGCGGCCTCCGTCCTTTAATTCGAGCCCATCCTTGAACCATTTGACAGTGGGTGGTGGGTATCCTTTGACAATACAGCTGATGTTCAGGTTCTCACCCTCGATAAGACTCTTTGACTTTTCCATATCCAGAACCAAAGGTGCAGCTGGACAAATAAATGTTTAAAACAAACTGAATACATTTTTCTCTTTGCTGCGAAATATGGTAAACATAATGTTACTTCAGTTTTAACAGTTACCAGTGGATGTTGGAGAACCAGTAAAGAACGAATGTTAAATGCGCTGGAACACATGTGCCCAAGAAAACTGATGAGCATTAGAAAAGAGGAATTCAAGGCTTGAACTTGCTTGTATCATCTGTTATATGATAAGGAAGATGAAAGTACAGAGGGCACATAATGGGGAGAAATGGAGAGTGGGCACATCATGGGGAGAAATGGAGAGTTGACACATCATGGGGAGAAATGGAGAGTTGACACATCATGGGGAGAAATGGACAGTGGATACATCATGGGGAGAAATGGAGAGTGGGGACATCATGGGGAGAAATGGAGAGTGGGGACATCATGGGGAGAAATGGACAGTCGGCACATCATGGGGAGAAATGGAGAGTGGGGACATCATGGGGAGAAATGGACAGTCGGCACATCATGGGGAGAAATGGAGAGTGGGGACATCATGGGGAGAAATGGAGAGTGGGGACATCATGGGGAGAAATAGAGAGTGGGGACATCATGGGGAGAAATGGACAGTCGGCACATCATGGGGAGAAATGGAGAGTGGGGACATCATGGGGAGAAATGGAGAGTGGGCACATCATGGGGAGAAATGGACAGTCAGCACATCATGGGGAGAAATGGAGAGTGGGGACATCATGGGGAGAAATGGAGAGTTGACACATCATGGGGAGAAATGGAGAGTGGGGACATCATGGGGAGAAATGGAGAGTGGGGACATCATGGGGAGAAATGGAGAGTTGACACATCATGGGGAGAAATGGAGAGTTGACACATCATGGGGAGAAATAGAGAGTGGGCACATCATGGGGAGAAATGGAGAGTGGGCACATCATGGGGAGAAATGGAGAGTGGACACATCATGGGTGTCGCGTGCGAATGTGCACTAGAACGCACCAGTACTAAGTGAGCAAATAAGACGTCAAAACAATACGTAACGTTGTGAAGGTATTGTTGTCAAAGGCAGTCGATGTTTATAGTCCGAAGGAGACGGACGTGTGGATCCTTGAGGACGCTCTACACCGGGATCCCACGGAAGCAAACGTTATATAAAGTTGGATCCTTGAGGACGCTTTACCCCGGGACTCCAAGATAGACCTCAGCAGGAAGCTGGTGAATGTTACATTTCAGCAGTAAGCCGGTATACCTTCATTATTTAATTCAGACGGCTGAACTGAATACAAAGATGATTGTCTGGATCTCAAGGTCGGACTGCGACCTATCGTGAAGACATATCAGTCCATGGATGTACGAGCGAGCTTTTGTTGATGTGCTTGATTATTAATTGCATATTTTATCCTTGTGTTGATAATTGCTATTTGTCAATACACAAATGGAACTTTTAAAGAGAGTTCTCGTTCCGCTACGTTTGGGAAGCTTCAGCATTCATCATGTTATGTTACTCTTGGCCAGTGGCATGTTAAGTGTTGATGCCATTTGTTACATTGCGACACCCCTAGTCACCGTGTGTACGCCAAGCCTACGCACGTCACAATGGAGGCCAGCCGTTAAAGAATGAGGGACCTCTCATCACAAGTGTGATACGACATTTTGTCATATTGGTTTTGCCTCAAGTTGTACACGAAGCCCAATTCCAGTTGTCACAGTCTTTACATATCTCACACTGTGGATATCGTCCAGTGTATCAAGTCGCCGCCGCCGCCAGTCTGTTCTAGCATCGTTGGATCTTTATCTGGACTTTATCAATCATTCTTCGCTGGATCTCTGTGCCACTCTTTGTTGGATCTTCATCGGGACCGTATCACTCTTCGCTGGATCTTCATCATAATCAAGTCACCGTTACTGTCTGTGCCACTCTCCGTTGGATTGGATTGGATCAAGTCGTCATTTTCGTTGTATATGCTCTGCTACTTGCCGTTGTACCGGTCGTTATTTTAGCGATTTTTCATCGCTAACATTGCAGTGTGTTGTTTGTCTGCCACCTAATTGGTAAGTCAATTGTGGTTATTGTGGTTTCTGTTGCGTTGACAATTTTAACTCTTTCCTCCAGAGAACAGACCTGGTTTTCCCGTGCGCAAGTGGAGAGCGAGTGGCACATTAATTGTTACGTACGTGTGTGACAGTACGCAGTATTCGTTGTCCTGTGGCGTTACTTCACCACACACTCATTCATTCATTCATTCAGTAGCATGTCCCTCGCGGAACCTCGCTGCCATAACAACCCTCCGGAAAACCTTCCTATCCTGAGCAAGATGTCCTGCGTCTGATACACCCATCTGGAGATCATCTGCCACATCCTGCACCCATCTTCTCCTTGGCCTTCCTCTTCCTCTCTTCCCAGGCATATACCCCTCCATTATTGTTCTCTCTAGACTTCCATGACGTTTCAAGTGACCAAAATATTTCAATTTTCTTTGTTTTATTGTCTTTTACTAGCCAACCCTCTTCAATATTCAGCTCTTGAAGTATGGATGCATTTGTTCTTTTCTTTACCCCAAGATATTCTTAGAACCTGTCTGTAACATTTATATTCAAATGCATTTATGCGCTGTTCCGCTTGTTTAGTAAGTGTCCAGGTCTCACAGGCGTATGTTGCAATGGGAAAGATGCATGCTCTTAACAATCTGACCTTTGTAGTTCTATCTGTACAATTCCATAATTTATTCAGTTGTTTTAGTCTTTGAAGAGCAATTGATAGTCGCCGTTTAATTTCTTTCATTGTGTCACCATTGTTGGTAACCAGTGACCCAAGATATTCGAAATTTTCCACCACTTCCAATCTTTCCTCATTAACATATATTTCCTTCTCCATGGAAGTTTTGTTTGTATGCCACCACACACTATCATATATATATATATCATATATTGTATATTGGTTGTCATATTACTTAAATATGTCTACATTTGCTGAGTTTTTGGAGTTAGGTCGAAGTATAGGCCTAGAAAATGGACAACTCCTGGCTTTCGCCGAAGCCAGAATGAAAGAGTTGTCGGACAGAGATAACCAGTTACGCGATGAGAGAACAGCGGAACGCGCCTGGAAAAAAGAAATGGAGTTGGAAAAATTACGCATGGAAAAAGAAGCTGAGGCGGAGAGACTGCGTTTCGAAATGGAAACTAATTTGAAAAGGTTACGTTTGGAGAATGAATTAAAACTAGCGCGTATAGATAGAGACAAGGTTGTTGCTGTGTCAGATTCAGAGAGCCGTCGTCTTGTGACTAGTAGCCGTTCGGGTTCCGAACAAGGGGCATGTGTCTACATACCCAAATTACCATTTCTTACACCTACAGAAGATCTTCATGATTTTTTGGATCGCTTCTCTTTAGCGATGAATACAGCTAAGATACCAGAGGAACAATGGGTATCACGTTTAAGGGATTTACTAACGGGACCAGTTTTGAACACGTTCACGAACTTATCAGAAGACGAACGCGCGTCGTTCAAAATAGTCAAACAAAAACTGCTGGCGTCGAAGTGCATGACCGAAGAAGGTTACCGTGTTCAGTTTAAATCTGTTGTGCCATCCGTCGATGGAAGTTTCGCTGATTTTGTGGCCCGTGTTAGAACGTTGTTTACGCGTTGGGTGACATTGGCAGATGTTAAAAACTCTTATGATAAGTTAGCTGATCTCATTATTCGAGATAAAATTTTATCATCATGTAGTTCGAAGATGTTCTCATTTTTTCAAGAAAGGAAACCGAAGTCAGTTGAGGAGATGACAACATTGGGAGAACAGTATGTCACTGCACATCCTGGTAAACCATTACACAACCCCAGGTTCGATGACATACTCCCAGCTGCATCCAGTATTAGGGTGCACCACAACGCCTCGTCAAATCGGCCCGGGTGGAACAAATCCAATATTAGGCAGGGGCGCTATCGCAGCCACAGCGAACAGAGACAACCACCCCATAGAGATCAAACGTCCAAAAAGCAGGGTGAACATTATCAACCCCGTTCATATGTTTGTTCAATCTGTTTTTCGTGGAGACACAAAAGTCCCAATTGTCCCCGCAAGAGACACAGGAAAGATGATGATGATGGTCCATCATCACGAGGTAGGTTTCAACGCAACACAGGTCCTATAAGGTGCTATGTCTGCCGGGGTTTCCATAAACGTTCTGATTGCCCAAGGGTTATGAACAGTCATGCTAATTCCGCGCAAACAGTAAACGCAGCGATGTCACAAAAAGTGACAAATGTAGCGGACGGTCAGGTTCGAATCCAACCCGAAATTGTTTACCCAGCGTTGTCCGCTGTACCACTGGAGGCTGGTTTACCTTTGCATAATGGTTATGTTGGAAACATAAAATCTAAGGTATTACGTGATACGGGCGCCAATGTGATAGGAGTGGCTAGATATCTAATCCCCAAATCGGCATACTTAGGTCGGTATTGCAAGTGTCGTACTTTTGGTGGTCGTCTAGAAAGATTTCCTTTAGCAAAAGTCTATTTAAATAACCCGTATTTTGAAGGTGTTGCCGAGGTGTGTGTTTTGGAGAGACCGTCAGCAGACGTACTCCTTGGATCAGTTCCAGGAGCAAAGATGCCCTCGCGTGAGGAAATCGAACGCTGGTATAAGGAAAATGAGGGTGTGACTGAAGCTAATGCTGCAGTTACACGCGCTCAACAGAGAGTAAGTAACGAGGAAGCCACACCTGCGTTACAGTCAGCTACTTCGAACGAAAACCAAATAGCTATCACATGTGGGATAGCTAGCGAAGAAGCACTAAAGAAAGAACCAGAACGACCAAAAGAGCTTGGAAACGAACCACACGCACCGAAAACAAACAGTTTTGCGATGCAACAACGGGCTGATCCTACCCTCACTAAATGCTTTACTAGGGCAGAAGTAACCGGTGTTAGAACATGTAAGCAAGGTACATGGCATTTTTATGTGAAGAATGGAATTTTAATGAGATATTTTAAATCACCTGTTATACAATGTAAACAATTAGTCGTTCCTGTATGTTATAGAACCGATGTTCTGAGAGTTGCACATGACACACCTTTTGCTGCACATTTAGGTATAGGTAAAACACAGAAAAGAGTTCTTGCACAATTCTATTGGCCTGGTTGTTCCACAGATATTAGGAAATACTGTAGGTCATGTAAAGACTGTCAAATGATGGCGAGAAAGGATGCATCTCAGAAACCTCCTATTCAAAGGGTCTATCTTCCATGTTGCCCTTTCGAAAAAGTTGCTGTCCATCTTGTGGGTCCGCTACCGGTTGTTTCACAAAGAGGATTTAGATATATCTTGACTTTTGTAGACATGGCATCACGTTGGGTTGAAGCAGTGCCGTTACGTCATATCACTTCTGAGTCAGTGGCAGAAGCATTGATGCTTATATTCTCTAGAGCAGGTTTTCCTGAAACAATCCTATCAGATCACGGATCACAATTTATTTCAGAAGCAATGCGCTTTTTTTTGACAAATTACTGGCCATCTCTCACGTTTTTTCTGCAAGATATCACCCACAATCAAATGGGCTAGTAGAAAATTTAAATGGGAAAATAAAAGCTATGCTAGCCAAAGTTACTAATCAATTTCCAGCCGACTGGGACAAATACCTTCCTGCTGCTTTGTTCGCCTATCGTGAGGTGCCCCAGAGCAGTACAGGTTTCTCACCTTTTGAACTTATATATGGTGCTAACCCCAGAGGTCCACTGTCGCTGTTAAAGGACACGTGGATCGGTAAAGGCGATCAAGAAGCGCCTCAAACATATATTAAATTCGTGACGGAGTTACGTAACAAGATAATGACAGGTTGTCAAGTTGCACGGGACAACTTGGAAAATGCTGGTACTCATCAAAGAGAATACGTTAACCGTAACCGGAGACTGATCACTCTCCAGCCTAATGATGATGTATTGATATTTCTGCAAGATAATAATAATTGTTTATTAGCCAAATGGCAGGGTCCTTTTAAAGTTATTAAGAAAATTTCAGATGTGGACTATCTTATTGATGTCAGAGGACATCCTAAAGTATATAATCTAAACATGCTTAAAGAGTTTAAGTCTCGCATTGGTGTTTTGTCTGAAGTGTTAGAAGCAGCTGAGGCACCCGACAATAATTTGCAAGAAGAAGAAATGGAGGCAGCATTCTGCCACGTCATTGCGAAGAGAGCAATGATGTCGAGGTGGACACTGCTCATCAATTGTCCCTACCCGAACTGGTACCCAGAGAAACATGGAGAGACGTGGAAGTCGCGCCCTCGGTTCCACCAGATATGGTGCGTCGTATAAAGCGTATTTTGGCTACATTCGACAAAACATTATCGGACATGCCGGGTAGAACGACAGAAGCAGTGCATTCCATTGAATTATTAGATCATAAACCCATCAAAATGAAACCATATGTTATACCTTTTCATCATCGGGATGCCGTGGATAAGGAAATCGATAACATGATTTAGTGGGGTATAAATGAACCGTCGACATCACCCTATGCTTTTCCAATAGTGGTTGTCCGAAAGAAAGATGGAAGCCTTCGGATCTGCATAGATTTCCGAAAATTGAATCGAATCACGGTTGTAGATGCTGAAAATATCCCAAATATGGAAGATATGTTTGTTGCATTGTCGAAGGCTAGGTATTTTACAAAGTTAGATCTTACCAAGGGTTATTGGCAGATTCCCTTAGCCGAGGATTCCAAAAAATACACCGCGTTTCAGACGAACAAAGGTTTGTTTAACTTCAACTATATGGTTTTCGGGCTTTCGGGAGCGCCTGCTACGTTCACCCGCCTCGTACGCAAGTTGTTACAGGGTCGTAATGATGTTATTAATTATCTGGATGACATTCTGCTTTTCCATAATGATTTAGACGAACATATTCGAGGTCTAAAGACATTACTGGAACGCATAAGGTCGTTTAATCTGACAGTTAGACCAACTAAAGTGAAGGTCGCTTTCGAGGAGGTCACGTTCCTCGGTCACGTTGTAGGACACGGGGTCCGTAAACCCGAAGCCACCACAGTGGGTAAGATTCTCAAAATCCCTATACCAAAAACGAAGAAACAAGTGCGTGCGTTATTGGGTTTATGTAACTTTTATGCCAAATTCATTCCTTACTATTCCACCATTACAGCCGTGTTGTCCTCATTGACGATGAAAGGAATGCCAGCGAAGGTGATCTGGACGAGAGAGTGCGAGGACGCGCTTCAGAGATTACAAAAGGCATTTAATAGTAATCCGTTCTTGTGTTTGCCAGATTTGTCTCTGCCGTTTTATGTATCCACAGATGCGTCCGATGTGGCGATTGGTGGGACGTTGATGCAATCCAGAGAGGGCACCCTACTCCCTGTTGTTTATGCCAGCAGGAAGCTGTCTCCTACTGAATGCCGTTACAGCGTGGGCGAGAGGGAGGCACTAGCCATTTTTTGGGCAGTAGGGAAGTTTACCCAATTCCTGTATGGCAGTCACTTCTTTATCTTGACAGACCATCGTCCACTCGAAGTCTTGAACTCAGCACCCACCAAGAACTCACGCATATTAAGATGGACAATGTTTCTACAGACGTTCAACTTCACAGTTATTTATCGTCCAGGAAAAGAAAATGTCTTGGCCGATTTTTTGTCGCGCACCCCAGATGCATTGGAATAGGATTGATGTTTGTTGTTGAATTTACATGATATTTAAAATTCATGCTGTTATGCAAAATAATTTGGATAACAATAATGATGTTGATAATAATGCTTAGTGAAGTCAGGAATCTATATTTTGCATTCACCTTAGTAATGTATTATGTTATATTGAAACGTGAGTGTCTGTGTATTCAAGTGTTCTTATTTGCTCTCTCGTATTGGTGCTGTTTGCCGCGACATGACTCCAATTTTCCGACCGAGACTACGACAAGTCCTAGTACTCGGTCGTCCTCGGGGAAGGGGGGAAAAGCTGTCGCGTGCGAATGTGCACTAGAACGCACCGGTACTAAGTGAGCAAATAAGACGTCAAAACAATACGTAACACTGTGAAGGTATTGTTGTCAAAGGCAGTCGATGTTTATAGTCCGAAGGAGACGGACGTGTGGATCCTTGAGGACGCTCTACCCCGGGATCCCACGGAAGCAAACGTTATATAAAGTTGGATCCTTGAGGACGCTTTATCCCGGGACTCCAGGATAGACCTCAGCAGGAAGCTGGTGAATGTTACATTTCGGCAGTAAGCCAGTATACCTTCATTATTTAATTCAGACGGCTGAACTGAATACAAAGATGATTGTCTGGATCTCAAGGTCGGACTGCGATCTATCGTGAGGACATATCAGTCCATGGATGTACGAGCGAGCTTTTGTTGATGTGCTTGATTATTAATTGCATATTTTATCCTTGTGTTGATAATTGCTATTTGTCAATACACAAATGGAACTTTTAAAGAGAGTTCTCGTTCCGCTACGTTTGGGAAGCTTCAGCATTCATCATGTTATGTTACTCTTTGCCAGTGGCATGTTAAGTGTTGATGCCATTTGTTACATTGCGACACCCCTAGTCACCGTGTGTACGCCAAGCCTACGCACGTCACAATGGGGAGAAATGGAGAGTGGACACATCATGGGGAGAAATTGAGAGTGGACACATCATGGGGAGAAATGGAGAGTGGGGACATCATGAGGAGAAATGGAGAGTGGGCATATCATGGGGAGAAATAGAGAGTTGTCACATCATGGGGAGAAATGGAGAGTTGACACATCATGGGGAGAAATGGACAGTGGGCACATCATGGGGAGAAATGGACAGTGGGCACATCATGGGGAGAAATGGAGAGTGGGCACATCATGGGGAGAAATGGAGAGTGGACACATCATGGGGAGAAATGGAGAGTGGACACATCATGGGGAGAAATGGAGAGTTGGCACATCATGAGGAGAAATGGAGAGTGGGCACATCATGGGGAGAAAGGGAGAGTGGGCACATCATGGGGAGAAATGGAGAGTGGGCACATCATGGGGAGAAATGGAGAGTGGGCACATCATGGGGAGAAAGGGAGAGTGGGCACATCATGGGGAGAAATGGAGAGTGGACACATCATGAGGAGAAAGGGAGAGTGGGCACATCATGGGGAGAAATGGAGAGTGGGCACATCATGGGGAGAAATGGAGAGTGGGCACATCATGGGGAGAAATGGAGAGTGGGCACATCATGGGGAGAAATGGAGAGTGGACACATCATGAGGAGAAAGGGAGAGTGGGCACATCATGGGGAGAAATGGAGAGTGGGCACATCATGGGGAGAAATGGAGAGTGGGCACATCATGGGGAGAAATGGAGGGAGAATCACCAGACACTTAAAAGATTTAAACAAAATTAAAAAAAAGTAAAGGACCCTTTCCATGCCGTTAGGCATATAGGGCTTGACCTATATTTTTATAGACCAATCGGCACAAGATGGGTGATGTGGTCAGTATCACCCCGGCTGCCTTTACTTCCCAGGACTGCACCCGGTACCCACTCAAGGCTGGGTCGAACTGGGAGCCAAGGTCCTTTTTTAAAAGTCCTGCTTCTCCAGGGAGCGGACCTTCCAATCGGCGGCGAGCATCTAACCGCTCGCTGTGCATCTAGAGGATGCTAATTACTCTGGGACCTCTAAAGGAAATGGTGCAGTGAAGAGTGATAATAGGATCTGGCCAATGCTCAAAACTCAGGGAGAAGGCAAGACCTATATACAGTCAGACTGTTGCTGTACCATTGGAATTGTAACTCCAAGCTGGTTGCTGAAGATGGGGATGGAGCACTTATGGAAATGTCCCTGACTTCATTTCTAAACAGCTAAACTTAACCCTCTTAGTTGGTGAATTAATGACAGAAGATGGTATATGTGCAGCATATAAATTATGAAATGAAAAATTACAGTTACAAAGCATCATTGAATGGATGCAGTGAGCTGCCAAGATTCCCCACTAAAAAGGGAAACAAAGGAAATCAAGAACTCAAAGACGATGGTGCTGAGAGAGGTCAACGGCTCTGGACTGGATTTAAATAATATCAAGAGCATTAGTTAGTTAGTCAATCAACAGATTATCCTCACTGCACATCTGACAAATCCATAAGTGCTCAAATCCCATCTTCAGTATACCCCTCAGCTAGTGGTGACTGACAACACCAGTTTTGGGTTGGTTCATGTTTGGTGACACCTCTTTTGACCCGAAGTTCTTGTAGTCTTTTGAGCGTTGTCGATTCAACGCCGTCTCCTGAATCATTTTCTCATCCTGTCTCTCTGAGAGCAGTGAGAATGCCGGTCGCATCTATTGCTTTAACTTGTACCTACCGTGGTCATGCCAGCAAGCTAATCTGCTCATTCATTCCCTCTTACCCCAAAGTGTTCTGGCATAAAAATAAAACTAATTTCTTTCAGATAAGATTTCTTCAGCAACTCCAACCATTTTCTTTGACAGAATTGCACAAGATACAATGGAATAGTGAACTTCCCCTTAACATCATGCATAAAGAGTGGCTATATTGCTGAAACTGGACGTGCTGGGCCAAGATATCACAGCCTAATTGTAAACCACAATTAACTCTTGAATGCAGAAGAAGAAGAAGAAGCAGCAGCAGAAGAAACAAGCAATTAAAATCACACATCACTCACCTTTGTAGACCACTTCGCAGTCATAGTATGGGCCGTACTTCATGGTGACATTGTAACGAGCAATGTAAAGTCCTCCATCTCGTCGGGCTAGAAGTCAGGAAACAAGTTTTAGAATGAAATACTGGCACTAGTCTCTAAAGCAGAACCTTATATCTACCTCCAAAACTAAAACGGGAAAAAGGGAAATAAAGTAAAGGACCCTCTTCCCCACCTTCAGGTATATTGGGCATATAGGGCTAGACCTATATTTTATAGACTAATGATGAACAAAAAATCAGCCAACGCTAAAAAGAGAGGTCAAGCCAAAGATGATCAACTGGATTCCATCTATGACATCAGAGATGATTCCACCGGAATGGATGAACAGACTGCAAGCACTATGTGACATATAACGGCACATCATCATCCTATAACACTAGGTGTCGTTGGGTCACCAGTTTCTGTTGACTGTCTGATCAGCTCTCTCCACCATTAACGGTCAGTTGCGATGGACTTCCTGGTTGCATGCCTGAGGCCTGTCCACTCAGCCAGCTTTTGTAACTAGGTCTTTCTTGGTCTGCCTCTTCTCCTCTTTCTCTCTAGTGAGCCCTGCAGTTTTGTTTTTGAGAGGCCGTTAGATCTTATTAAATGTCCACACCATTGCATTTTTTCACCTTTTTACTGTCGTTAAAAGAGGTTCAAAGTTGCCAATGTACTGTATAAATTTATGGTGAACCTCTTCATTTTTAATGTGGTCTATGTATGATATACCAAGAATTTTTCACAAACATATTTTTCTAATGCTTGTATCTTTTTTTCAAGTTTAGTTGTTAAGGTCCCCGTTTCACAGCCATACGTACATGTACTAATAGCTAGTGCTCTGAGCAATCAAATCTGACTTTTGCATGAAATATTTTTTGGATCTCCATAAAGTTTGCTGCTTGGCAAGGACTGATGTCTGGGCAATCCTAGACATGATTTCTGTTCTTGACCCCAAGTCGCTTAAAATGGATCCTAAATATTTGAAATGAGTCACTTGTTCTAATTTGACTGGTGAAATTCTGCCAGCTGGATTATTAGGCATTACTTTTGTTTTTTCTGTGTTTATTTCCCTGCCATACTTGGTTGTTTCATCGAGGCAGATTTACAAGCTCAACTAGTTCTTGTTCTTCTCCGGCCAACCCATCAATGTTATCTGCAAACCTTAGGTTTGTTATATTTTGACCTCCGATACTAACTGTTCCGTGATGTTGTTCTAGGGCAACAGTCATAACTCTTTCTAAAAAGATGTTAAACAGTGTTGGAGAGAGGAGGCAGCCCTGCACATCGCAACACCGACGATAAAGATCCTGTGCCCAAGACAGGCAGACGTGTAACAAGATGTCATTATCAATCAGGTGCCATCTCACAATGAAGGTTGGCTGCAATGGATCTCCAACACGATCTATCTCTTGTCTTGATTGTACAATCTCTCAAACTGCTGTTTGTCATCTCTCAGCTGTGTCAACCCACTTGTATCGTCTACTTCTTGCTCTCTTGCCCTCGCCATTTCCCTCCAGTATGGACTTTAAAAGAGTGTTATGTCTTTCAATGTTGCCAAAGTATTACAACTGTCTCTTTTATTTCTTTGAGTAATTCTCTTTTGATTTGTAGACTTTCCAGAACCTCTGTATTTTACTGTTTTTTGTTTCCATGAAATACAACCTGCAAGATGTAAACAAGTGCTTTACTACTTCATATGTAAGGCATACAATGTGTGAAAGCCTTATGCAGGATACCCCAAAGATGACAGTGTTCCACTGTGTTCTAGGGAGGCATGAGTATCACAGCCCATGGCAATGTAGATACGATTAGCAGGACCCACTTGCGTTATGTAAGGTCTTCCACAAGTTCAGCATGGGGGGTTTCATGATTATTTCAAAATTATCACAACCCACCCACACCGGGCTACATGTTACTTCATAACCGTTTTGTTGTGTCCCAATATAACTGTTTTTGAAAAAAGGATCCTTTCCTGCCTTCAGGCGTGTTTGGCATATAGGGCTAGACCTATATTTTATAGACCAATCGGCACTTGGTGGTCGGCATCACTTCGGCCACTTTTACTTCCCATGACTCCACCTGGTATCCATTCAAGGCTGGGTGGACCTGGGAGCCAAGGCCAATATGTGGCTATACGGTTGAACAGGTTTTGTAGCTGATCGATTCTCATCCTCTCTGTGAGTGCTCTAGGGGCCCATTGTAAGGAAAAAACAAAAATAGGCCTACTGCCTGCCCATCAAGCATGTGGTAGGAGTCGAATAATTAGGGCAGTGGTTGACAAACTCATCAGTCACAAGAGCCACATCTCAGCAGCAGGGCAATTAAAAATTATTTGAGAGCCAAATTTCTTTCCAGAGTCAAAATCGATCTGTGGCCAAGCCGCATTCAGGTTGCTAAAGAGCCGCATGTGGCTCGCCAGCCATGATTTGCTGACCACTGAATTAGGGGCTCCCTTCAAAGTTGGGGTACATCTACCTGAAAGGGAGGAACCAATAATCTGCATACAAACAAGCCAGGTGTGTGGAATGGATGTGCACACAACACTCAAGTTCTGGAACAAGACGAATTCGGAGATGGATGATAAAGCCCAGAGATGAATGATAAAGATAAAGTCCAAAGATGAATGATAAAGTCCAGAGATGGATAATAAAGTCCAGAGATGGATGATGAAGCACTAGAGATGAATGAGAAAGTCTGGAGATGGAGAAGAAGGATGCTATTGTGGCTAATGTTTAAGGAGAGCTTAAACCCCTAAATTGAATTTGATTGTATCTGCTGGAAACAATGCTTTTTATAAGTACATACTAGTTAAAGATTGAAGGAAAATTAATTTTGATGGCTAAAATCAACACATTTTTAGAAAAGTTCATTAAAAATTTCATTTTTTTATGTGGAAAATAGCCAAATTTGAACTCGCCATTTACCAAGATATTTTTTTTTTAAAAACGAATAAAGATCGCTTAGTAAAACTTTGCAATAAAATGTGAGTTTTTCAATCAATTTCAATGCAAATATGTGGATTTTAGACACCAAAATAATTGTCCTTTAATCTTTAAATATAAAGCATTGTTTCCAGCAGATATAATCAAATTCAATTTAGGCGTTTAATCTGTTCTTAATGCAGGACGATATTGCAAACCTCAAATCTAACGTTATCCGAGTTACCCCATAAATTATGCCAGGTGCTATGCAGTGGCTACAAATTCACCTGCCAATCTGAAGGTCTTTGGATGGATGTGGCCAAAATTTTACTTTGACTCAGGTTGACCAAAACTAAAATGGGTCACAGGAAATGTCCTGGGAAGTAAAAGCAAGCAGTGTAATGATGACCACATCACCCATTGCGTAGTGTAACTTCCCCTTAGGCACTGGACTTCGACCCTTTTCAGGGGACACCACCTGGAGTATATGCACCCCCCCCCCCCCCTCATCATCATCAGCATCAGTTCTCGTTATGCCTAGTGGCACATGAGGCTTCAGAGAGGACTTTCCATGCTTTCCTATCCTGTGCAATCTTCAGTGCAGTTTTCTATGTCAAAGATGCCGCACTCAGGTCACTTTCCATCGCTCGTCTCCATGTTGTTTTTGGGTGCCCCTGTTTTCTCTTTCCCTCTGGTGTCCATGTGAGAGCTGTTTTGGCATCTATAACTAACTTAAATTTTTTTTAAATTGAAATAAGGACAAATTAAAAAATCACAAGCACTGTTAACAAGAGCTGGGAGGAAAAACCATTCACATAAATCAGAATGTCAAATAACAGACACCCTTGGCTTTTTGTTTTATAAACAGCTTAAAAATATACTTTATTTACAATCAAACTGAAAAAAAAAATTAATATACAACGGCTCAGCATCATGGCACAAGGGTAGTAACTCATAAGTGCTCCGTTCTACTTCTAACTCAGGCCTCAGTTTGAAGAATTTGAGCGCAGTGCACGAACTCTGTAGCACCTACGAGGATCCTGAAATATTCAGGGTAGATTTTAAACCCAAAATTTTGCCCGGGCAGTGCCATTTGGCTAATCTTCTATATTAATAAAAATGTTAATTTTCCGAGTTTGTTAACTAAAAACTCGAAAATTACTTAACTGATTGCTTTCAAATTTTCACAAAACGTTGCCTTTGACTCAAAGCATGATTTTTTGTCAGAAAATCGCACAAACCACAAACGATGTAGCTCCAGCAACTGTCAAATCATTATTTGTTTCGTTGCCGGCCCGGATTTGTTTTCTAGTTGATTGGCTATTTTTGACTGCTGAGCTCTTTTTTTGAACTTTGCTTGAGTGTTTAGTAGCCTAGCTGGTAACTATTCTGCCTATATGCGAGTGACCCGCGTTCGATTCCTTGCTAGGTAATATAATTTTTTTAGCCCTTACCTTAGCGGCTGGCACATTGTGGCTGCGATATCTACCCCTTTTTATTGTTTTGGTGTTTACAGCTAGCCTGCGACGTGATGCTCAATGGTCATGTCACGGGTAATCTTCGTTCGCCCTTGAGAGGGCCGTTGGCACGTTGTGTTGTGGTTTACAGCTAGGCTGCGATATCTGACCTAAACTCTTCAGTGTTCTGCAGTATAGTTGTAAGTATTCTACCCTTCACGCAGGTTACCGGTGTTCGATTCTCCGCTGGGTGATAATTGTTCTTTTTCCCTTAAAAGGGTGGTTGCCACGTTGTGTTGTGGTTTACAGCTAGACTGCGATATCTGCCTATCATTGTTTGATTCCCCGCTGGGTGATAATTGTTCTCTTACCCTTATAGGGTGGTTGCTACGTTGTGTTGTGGTTTACAGCTAGGCTGCGATATCTGCCTATCATGCAGGTGACTCGCGTTCAATTCCCCGCTAGGTGATATAATTTGTTAGGGGGGGGCCCTTAACTGGGCGGCTGGCACGTTGTGTTGTGGTGTATGACTAGGCTGCGATAGCTACACCTTTTTTTCGGTTTTGGGGTTTACAGCTAGCCTGCAATAGCGGCGACGTGATGCTCAATGTTCATGTCACGGGTAATCTTCGTTTGCTCTCGAGAGGGCCGTTGGTACGTTGTGTTGTGGTTTACAGTTAGGCTGCAATATCTGACCTAAACTCTTCAGTGTTCGGTAGTATAGTTGTAAGTATTCTACCCTTCACGCAGATGACCGGTGTTCGATTCCCCTCTGGGTGATAATTGTTCTTTCTCCCTTAATAGTGTGGTTGCCACGTTGTATTGTGGTTTACAGCTAGACTGCGATATCTGCGCCTTTTGTCAAAAGACACCCGATTTCAGTAAAGTCCCTGTTAGCCTCCCCGTGACGCTTCTTGGTCAAAAACTATTCCACGATGATAGAAACTGTTAACTAAGACGGCTTATAGTCCAGTTTAGTTTGGTTGGACACGGATGCCAAAATCAGTTTAAAATCTCACTTCGGAGAGGGAAAGATGACGTGTGCGGGGTATTTTTCTCTGCTATTTGTTAGTATAGTGTACTTTTTGTTGTGGGTTCCATCACTGGTTAGGTGATGAGGTTGTTTGTTTTTCTATGTTAGGGGTAAAATTAAACTAAACAGTCCGTGGTGACAGCATGCGGTGGTAACTCCTCTGGCTACACCGACCTACACATACTGTAGTGACAGTTTTTTGTTGTTGTTATTGTTGTGATGGTGGTGGTGGTAGTGGTAGCAGTAGTCTGGTACTGCATGTGGTAGCTGTTACACTGGCCACATTTACTTCTCACTACACATTAATGCTACCCATTTTGGTCTGGGTGGACACGGATGCCAAGCTCAATTTAGTTACAACATTTCGTCAGATGATGACTTTCTCATTCTTCGGAGAGGATGATATGATTAGTGGGGGGGGGGGGGGGGTGGGGGTTGATGCCAGACACTATTAACTGAGAGAGCTTAAAAGCAGTATTTTAAAGTTCTCATTTCTTTACTATTTTTTTTTAATAATTTCGACAGGGAAGATTTTTCAATCCTTCAGGGAGGGAGATATGACTGCGTCGATGGGAGAGGGGTGGGGGGGGGGGGTTATAACAGACACTGTTAACTGAGAGCTATTTTCTTTCTTTTCCATTTCACCATTCTAGGCCACAGCAAAGCGTGACCGGGTACAGCTAGTCTTTTCTATTTCTAACTGCCAAGGCATTTTTTATGTGCGCAACAATACACACAGGCGTCCGATCTTACTACCCAGAGACCACGGGAAATTACTAGAAGTCCAAGTGAATGAAATCACAGCCTTCACCGGGGCCTGAACCTGGGACCTCCAGCACTCAAGGCGGACATCATGCTTCGAGAGCACTCAGATTATCGCAAGTAAAAATGCCCTCTATTTAAAAATTGCATGACGCCCATCAGTTGCAAACTTTCTCATTAACGGAAGCCCAAGCAAAAGACATGCGGAATATTACTTACTAGGACGTTTAATAAGCAAAGTTCCATTGTCGTATTGTTGGAATCGATCACGATCTGTCAGTTGTGATAAACTTATATTATCTCTTAACCATTCTTGGAATGTTGCCTGTATTCCAGAACGAAGCACTAGGCTGCACATTAAAGTTGCAGACTGATTGCCAAAACTGTAAGTGCCTCCCATTTTGATTTCTGAAAAAAAGGAAAATTAACAAGTTCAATTTTTGTTTTAAGTAACCATTAAAAAATATGCAAAATCAAAAGAAATTTAATCTAAGGCAAACTTTGGAATATTAAACTATTGCCAAATGAATATGGCTAAAAAAAATACTAATAAACTACAAATATTAATGAAATTGCGCCTGTCTTGAGGGTGTGGGGGTGGGGGTGGGGGGGGTTTTTTTGTGTAGATAAATACATTATTAAAGAAATGTATCAGCAAGAAATTAAAATGGTGTTCCCCAGGATGATTTTTTTCAGGAATTTCTACAAATTCATGGTCTGTGTCTGGGGCTTCGGTATTGTGAACCTGCTTAATAATTCTAAAAAAAGCAGTTAAGACAACTATGCACAGATTATGATAATGGTATGAAGCGCCGATTGTTCAGGAAGCAACAGCAAACTACTGAATATGAAATTAATTAGTAAAACTAAACAGCCAAAAAAATGATGGTGTTGATTCCTTAAGTGGAGAAGGGAATTAGAGACAGCTAAAATGACGGAGGTACACAGGGTGAGAAACATTGTTGACACAGAAAAGGCTAACAAAGTACAAGCAGGTCAAACCTTTCGCTCCGGGATTGATTTTAAAAAAAATAGACCAAGAGCCTGTGGAAATTCCACAAAAAATCCTTTACAAGAAAAAAAACTATTTTAATCGGGTTAATAATGCACATTTTTAACAATGTATCTAGCTACATTTTTTAAAATGCCCCCAAGAAATATATAAAGATATGTAAAGGGAGAAATCAGTCAACACGAATAGAGTGAAGCATTAAAATTAATGGAATACATTCTCAGGGCCTAAAATAAGCACAAAAGAAAGACTAAAGAATGTTACTAATAAAAAACGAAGAGAGTAACAGGCAGGTTTTTGGCCAAACAGATCATTACTGACCAGATAGCCACATTATGTATACAGAGCAATGCATTGAATCAAAATCATTACTTTACATTGGATTCATAGACTTTGAAAAAGTTTATGACAACATTGATAGGGAATCTCTCTGGAAATTAATGGGGCACTATGAAATCCCACAGAAAATTATCAACTCAGTAAAGGCCACTTACAAAGACATGAAATGTCGAATTCTTCATGAGGGAAAGCTAACAGATACATTTGAAATAAAAACAGGTGTGCAACAGGGATGACTTTTGTCGCCTCTCCTATTTTTACTGGCTACAGACTGGATTATGAAGACAGTAACTGCTAAACCCAAGAATTGAATTCAGTGGACCCCTACAAAACAGCTTGATGATCTGGACTTTACTGATGATTTTTCTCTTCTGTCCCATTCATGGAATCAGATGCAAGATAAATTAAATTTACTAGATGCGAGATCACAACAGCTTGGTCTGAAAATCCATATAGGAAAAAAAAATATGAGAATAAATCAGGCAAATAATGTGGTTTCTCTTAATGGTACCCCGCTACAAGAGGTGCAGTCATACACCTATTTAGGCAGTGATGTAGATGGGGGAACTGATAGAGATGTTAAAATTTGCATAAAAAGCAAAGAGGAGTGCACGGGGGAATGTGTGGAAGTCAACATAAATTAAAAGAAATACTAAACTAAAAACTTTTTAATTCAAATGTCAAATCAGCACTGTTGTATGGAGTGGAAACATGGAGAGCAGCTAAAGCAGTTACTAATAGAGATATTCATTAACTGGTGCCTGTGCAGAATAGAGGGAATTAAATGGTATGATAGAATCACAAACGTAAAGTTTTGGGAGAGAACTAAGTTAGCTCCAGCGGACCAAGAGGTGAGGAAAAGACGCTGGTGTTGGAGAGACACTCATTAAGAAAACCAGAGAAACACTCAATGAGAAAACCAGAGAACAAAATAACTTGAATGTCATTGCATCGGGCAAAGAAATAGAGGAAGACTAAAAAAACACATGGAGAAGGAAGCTAGAGAGTGAAGTAAACAAGCCTGGGAGGACATAGGAAGAGCTGCATTCAATATTAAAGGACAGAATAACAAGGTGTGAGCTGGTTTAGGGCCAATGCACCCTTGGGGGATAGAAGGGCAGAAGAAGAAGAAAATATATATATATATACCAGGTCATTCATGACTCCCTGTGACCTTCACCACTGAGGCTACTGAACATTTTTCGCATCATAATAGCTTTTAAATGTTATTTTGTTCACATAGAAAGACCCCTAACTGCTATTTTGAGTAAAGTTTTAAAAAAAAAATGTAGGAAATTATAAGGAGGGGAAAAAACAGAGTAAGAAAAAACAAATAGTTTATGTCAGCTTCACAAAATCAATTACAACGAACTCACAAAGGATGCTGTGGTGATAGGCTTCAACAGTAAACAAAGACAACACTGCAAACATACAAAAACATACACTTACTATGAAATGACTACATCTGAATATATATTTTTTTAGTAAATACATTTATAGCCAGACCCCGTAAATGCTGCGCAGGCACAAACAGAACCAAGAGCATTTAACATTTCAAAAACAGGTCACTACAGAAATGCAGACACATAGGGGAACAGTGTCACAGCAGGAAGAAACTAGATTTTGGCCTCTCAGGACAGCAGGCCTAAGGGATGTCAGAGCATAAGCTCAGTTGTTGGATGAAGGGCAGAAAAACAAGAATCAGCATTTAGTGGTCAATATTATATGAACTACCTTTACTTCTCATAACATTTCTTGATACCCATTTTTTTGGCTGTGATGTCAGGTTAATGTGAAAAGTATGCCTCAATGGAGATTCCGACCTATGAGCTTACACGCAAGCTTGTTACCTACTGCACTACCATAGTTCATGCTTATGATGTATCTAATAAACAATGGATTGATCCGTAGTCATACAAATAAGTAGGAAGATAGAAGGACGCACTAAGCAACATAAAAAAACGAAGAATTCTATAGTAACCGTGCCGGGAATCGAACCTGTAACCAGAGTGCGGATCAATGCTTCTTTTTTTGTTTATCATATACAATTTTTCTATGGCCTCAAGCCCCCCCCCCCCCTTTCCTTTTCTTATTTATTACCTGATATTATAATAATAACCACAGACAATCAATATTAAAATAAAGCCAGGATGCAGCAATGCTGAACACGCATGATGGTGCACCAAGACGAGGGCTCACACTGGTCAAAACCTATCTACATTTCTTCCTGGTCATCCTAGAGACACAGGTTTCCAACCGACAGATTAGCCAACATAGAGTGTATCCATGTTTCCTTTAAAGTCGAACTGCATCAGCCTGACAGGCAGTGAACCAACAGTCTGTCAGACAAGCCAGATCTCTAAAATGGATATTCATGCATTACTCAAGCTCTGGAACAAGGCTAAACTCCAGAAGTGGGCCCCAAAAAAAAAAATTTACAGCAGGTGGATGCATAAGGGAAGTAAAAGAAGAAAACAACTATTCTGATACACTCTTTATCCATATCTTGTCAAAGCCATAGTACAGAAACGGACAAACAACCAGAACTTACAACAGGTGAATGCTAAAAGGAAGAAGATAAACAATATTTTGATACACTGTTTATCTATATATTGTCATAGCCAAAGTACAGAGGCGGACAAACAACTAGGATTTCCCAGTGGAGTTCACATCTGATGAAGAAGATCAAAATGATGACAACTTACCTGTTAGGGCAGTTAAGGAGATGGTGGTCTTATTTGTGTCACCATTGGCAGCTGTGTATGTGCAAATGTAGTCTCCAGCGTAGGAATCACTAAAGTTTTCAATCGTCAGGATACTATGGGAAGTATTGGTGGCATCAACTGTGCTATTTCTGAAACAGAGAGAAGTATTGGTGATGACAACTGTGTCATTTCTGAAAAGGAGAGAGGTATTCATCCTGTCAGCTGTGTCATTTCTGAAACAGAGAAAAGTATTGGTGGCACAACTGTGTCATTTCTGAAAAGAGAGAAGTATTGGTGGCATCAACTGTGTCATTTCTGAAACAGAGAGAAGTATTTGTCCTGTCAGCTGTGTCATTTCTGAAACAGAGAAGTATTTGTCCTGTCAGCTGTGTCATTTCTGAAACAGAGAGAAGTATTTCACCTGTCAGCTGTGTCATTTCTGAAACTGAGAGAAGTATTTATCCTGTCAGCTGTGTCATTTCTGAAACTGAGAAAAGTATTTATCCTGTCAGCTGTGTCATTTCTGAAACTGAGAGAAGTATTTGTAGCATTAACTGTGTCATTTCTGAAACTGAGAGAAGTTTTTGTGGCATCAACTGTGTCATTTCTGAAAAAGAGAGAAGTACTGGTGCCATCAACTGTGTAATTTCTGGAACAAAAAATATTCTCATATGCACTCTGTCCCCCATCTTCAGCAGTCAACATAGAGTTCTAATACTGGTACTAGCAGCATTCTGGTCTTGTTCCAGAACTGAGTTTTGTGTGCACATCCATTTTACAGATCTGGCTTCTCTTGTATGACTGTTGGTTCTTTTCATTTCAGGTAGATGCACTCCGACTTTTGAGGAAACACTATGAATTAGTCACTTTTTACAACATGATTGCTTGGTAGCTGTGGATCCATTCCTTTTTTGTCCCAAAAGGGGGCTCCAGAACCCACAAGGGACAAAAAATCAAAGAAAAATTAAGTTTCAGAATAAATATTGTTCAACAAACAGATGTATGTGAACCTACATTATAAGATTCGATCCTGCTGGATGACTCCATGTGTAGTCGAGGGTTAATGGTGCCTGGTCACTCACAAAACAATCTAGAATCTGCCTGTTTCCTCGTCCTACCAGCAGGTTTGGTCCCACAGGGTTTATCTGTATACCTGAAAATATAAAACAATGCTTGTTTTGACATACTGGTATCTTCTGGATAAAAATATTTAACCCTTAGCCTTTCCTTGAAACTGGTCTAGGAGGCAAGCTCTGACTGGTGGACAAATTCTTCTGATTGGGCAGCTTTTGCAGCATACTTTGGCATGAACGATTTGGTATTACCTTTATTCAGCAGTAAACAAGGCAGACTGGGAGATTGTTCATGTGCATGGGTAACACATGGTCTCTAAAATCTGAGCAGGCTTTGTGATAGGGAAAAGGGAAACTTTATCATCAGCCTTAATTGGTCTAGGAAACAGACTGAGAGGCGGCAACTGCGTTATATTAAAGTCTGTATAAAATGACACAGAAGAGGGTGCCATGGGCCATCTCTTGTGGTGGGGAACATTTTCACATTTGACTGATCAGCTATCATGTGCCTCAAGCTGGGCAGTCCCATGTTAATAAGGTCTTGATCTGCCAGTCTGTGTGCTTCAATGGATATCTGGAGCTAAAACAAAATCCAAAACACACAGCAACAGATGAAATGGTTTAGTCATCTGACAAGATTGCCCTGGTACCAACTACCACCAAGAGCCATTTCTTCTTCTTCTGCCTTTCAAGCGCCCAATGGAGCATAGGCCCTCAACCAACTCACGCCAAGTCGTTCTATCTTTTGCTATCACAGGCAACTCTCCCCAGCTTTCTAACTTCATTCTCCAGCTCACTTCTCCATTTTTTTTTAACCTTCCTTTATTCCTATGTCCATGTGGGTTCCAGTGCAAAAACATTCTAGTTATATTGTTCTCCCAGTTTTCTCAATGTGCCAGCGTCTTTTCTTTACCTCTTGGTCAACTGGAGTTTGTTTAGTTCTCTCCCAAAAGCTCTACATTCATGATTCTATCATACCATTCTATTCCCTCCATTCTGTACCAGTTAATAAATGCCTGTAGTTTATTAGTAATTGCCTTATTTGTTCTACATGTTTCCGCTCCATACAAAAGCACTATTTTGACATTAGAATTTAAAAAAAATTAAGTTTAGTATTTCTTTTAATTTTTTTTTTACCTCCACTAATTTCCTAATTCAATGAAAGCTCCTCTTACCAAGAGCCACAGTGTAGAAATCTAGTAAGCAAATGGCAAGAGGACTCAGCATATTGTATGAGCCCAACATTGTACAGCCTGATAAACATTCTATGGGTAATGTCATCATCATCATGCCAGATGCTTTTACTTCCCATGACATTATATGGTACTCATTATAAGCTGGGTCGAAATGGGAGCCTAGGTCAAGCTTTAAAACTCAAACTTAATGCAGAATCGAACCCATGACTCCTGAGCCAGCAGATGAGCATGTCAGCCAATGCACAGCTGTAGCTCCCGAAAACTTTATAATTCTTGTTAAAAATTAATCAACTGAACTGCAACTAAGAAGCATAACAGAGGTGGGAAGGGGGAATAATACATATACACAGACATTTGGCTGACCCTTGTATGAAAAAAGAAAACAGTTTCCCAGATGCTGGGGAGAAGTGTGAATAACAATAAAATATCCTGCCCAGAGAGTCTGTCTTTGGGTGCAAACAAAAACTAGCATTCCTTCTTTCCAGAAAATAAGCATCAACCAACCAATCAATCAACAAGTGAAGACACCAGTCTACTAACCAATCAATGAACCAACCAATCAAACATTGCAGACTTTAACTGTGACCTCTCCTTCTTGACCAGAGTGCAGTCAGAATTCAAACAGAAAAGTGTACTATAAAACCCCCAAAACCAGACTAAAGTCTGTAATTCACAAGAAACCACATAAACAATCAACCTTTAAACAACAACATTGACAGTTATAATATAAATCTAAATCAAAAAGGTGCGCATAAACTATATAATAATTTGTAAATAAAAATAAATCATAAACTATCAACCCCTTAACAACTAGAATTACCTTGCAGAAAGAGGAAGGATAAACTACAAATCTGCAAACTAGAATTACCTTTGTTGACCAAAGGAAGAAAACCCTAAATCTCTACCTGACAATGAGAATGTCCTTCAAACCCCATAACTAGACCAAAGTGTAATTTACAAGAAAGGGTGTAAACAATAACCTATTAAACAACTTCACTGACAGTTATAAATCAAAAAGATATGTATAAACCTTTGCTGATGAAAAGGAAGAAAAATTTAAATCCCTTATCTAACAACAAGAGAATGACCTTTAACTTTTTGAATCCCAAAGAACGTATCCTGCATTCATAGGTTCCTACCTAGAAGCCCAGTGAATACAAGATGAGCCAATTGTGTGTCTCTCTTGACTATGCCTTGAGCCTCTAATGCTAAACCCCCTGGGACTTAAAGAGTTAAGCCCCATAACTAGACCAAAGTTTGTAATTCACAAAAAAGGATATAAACAATAAACTTTTAAACAACTTCCTTGACAGTTATAAATCAAAAATATATTATAAAACTTTGTTGATCACAAGGAAGAAAACTTTAAATCCCTTATCTTACAACAAGAGAATGACCTTTAAGCTTCATAACTAGACCAAAGTTTATCATTCCCAAAAAAAGATAATAAACAATAAACTTTTAAACAACAACACTGACTACAGTATATGCATAAACTATAACAAAATATATAAATACAAAAAAGGACATCATAAACTATAAACTCTATAAATTTCTATAAACTAGCAAGAATGACCTTTGTAGATGAAGATAAAGGACACAAACATGATAATATATAAAATTAAAAATCTAACTAGAATGACCATTGTAGTTAAAAGGAAGGACATTTCAAATCAACCTCAGAACTAGTATGGGATCTCCTTGCAATAACGGTCACTTGTTGGACGGTGGCGACCACTTAGTCGGAGTTCAGTCCCCTGGCTGCAGTGCAATTACGAAGTGGAAAAGAGGGAACGACACAAATGACATAATTAGGGTAGGGTTAGGGTTTGGGTTAGGGTTAGGCTAATGTGAGTCGCAGCACGTGGTCTAGACGCCAAGTTGAACTCACTGTGTTTTGTGATTCGTGCCGTGTCCACTCCGTAATTGCACTGCAGCCAGGAGACTGAACTCTGACTAAGCGGCTGTCGCCGTCCAAGTAGTGACCGTTATTGTAAGGAGAACCCTAGTATGACCTGTGTAACTTAAAAGAGTGGACACATAAACCCTCTATCAACTACTCGACGGACAGCCTAAACTGTTGTTCATCCAATACAAGTGATGAGGACCACTTTTTCTTTTCATCTTTCATACTGAATACTGTCATGAAACTTTAAATGACTGTCTGCGAGTCCAGAGGTGTTGTATAAATAATAAGAGTAATATGGGCCATGAAGATATAGAACTCCCAAATGTCAGGGTTTATTATATCAAAGGCTTTATGTGTGTGGCTTTAAGCATAAATTCTAAACACTATAAATACTATATCAAATAATTAGGTAGACGTTTGTTTGTAATTGTAATTAAAGACTAAAAAGACTCCACTACTCCAACTTCAACTAGGCTGAATCATAGAACAACCTAAAACCGGCACCAGTAAAACAGTGAAAAGCATGAACTGTGGTCTTACAAACAGTCCCATGATCAATATAATTACACTTTATAGATTTCTGCAGGTGACTCGGTATAATTTCCCTCACTTTGCCGACGGCAACGCCTTAAAAATAAAATAAGTTCTTCCATGACAATTCAAATTTAATTTACGTCGTCTTGTCGATCTATCACCTAACTAACTCATACACATTTTCACTGAGTTGAAAAATATTAATTAAAATCAACCTACTTGCAGAATAAACCGTGAAAATACATGTCAGAAGAAGGAGAAGAACAAATCCTCTATTATTCATATTGGGTCTGGCCATGTCTGTTGTCAGGCAGCTTGTGGTTTGTTTGTCGTTGTCAGCTGACTACCCGGCGTCCCACTTCCGCTGTAAGCTGTTTCATACTTCCGCTAGAATCTGGCTTGCTGAGAATCGCTGAGAAAGGTGGAGCCAGGATAGTTTTGAGCAGAGTGGCAAGCTTTACGGGGAAGGTCACCAGTCAAAATGGACGCTAGGAGCCGTGGGAACTTTTTTCCCTCTTCCTGACAATAATGAGAATGAATCCAGCGAATATTAGTATGAGTCATCATCATCATAAACCACTTCTGCCGTTAGGCGCCGTGGGGACTGTCATCACACTCGGAAGGTACTGCAGGGATCAAATTCCCGCGGCGGTAGACACAGAAGTAAGGGAACTGATAGATCAGCATTCAGACCCAGAAGATACCATCATCTACACAGATGGATCTGTGAAGCGCGGATCAAGGTCAGCATGGGCATACACAGCGCAAAGAAAGGGGAAAACAATACATGAGGACAGCGGCGCTTACCAGACAACCACGTCAAGCATGACAATGGAAATAGCCGCTGCTTCTAGAGCTTTAGCATGGGTATCCGAGCAAACCGCCACACAGGTAGTAATTGTCTCAGACTCAATGAATATGCTTCAGAAGATAGCAACAGGCAGCATGCGCTCTGAATGGATAGAAAGAATCAGGAAATCGCACTTAACCTCCGTAACCTGGATCTACACACCGGGTCATGCGGGCGTGAAGGGAAATGAACGAGCAGACCAACTGGCAAGCACTGCACTAATGATTGCAGGAAAAAGTATGGACAGAGCAGACATAGTCAACGCTGTACGAACCGGGCTAGTGGAGAATGAGGAATCCCTGACACTAACACGATTGCGTGACATGGGAGTTAAACATGGTGATGCACGTCTTTGCCGTCTTCGAGGCCGAGAAAGGAGACAATATAACCAGCTTCTCATGGGGACAATTAGTAGAAGTGCTTTGGAGTGGCTGCTGCTTCGGAGAACTGAGCACGCATGGGTATGCCCAATGTGCAGTGACGTTAATTGTGATAACAGAACATAAAATAACATCTTAGTAGGGAGTCGGCAGTACGAAACCCAAGTTCAAGGTGTCTCCTTCGTGCCAAAGAACTGCATGGCTGTTGGGTGAACAGTCGTTAACGAGGGCAGGCAGGTCGTTGTAGGGGTGACGCCTGCTGGTGGATGTAATGTCCTAAGTCCCTTCCCCAGCTAATAATGAGGGTACTGCTGGGGTGACCGTTTATTAACCCTCATATAATTCTTCCGGTCAAAATGGACGCTAGGTACGGCCACCTTTTATTTTTTTTTTTTTTATTTTTTTTTTAAAGCCGTGGCAAATATTTTTCCAGACGGTAGCCGTTGCATTTTTGCTCCATTTGTAGACTGGAAGGATGTAGTTTCGTCGCCCAGCTTCTGAGTTGAGTGCATGGCGTGACACTGTGAGCTGCGTTTGTTTTTCGTTGGCACAGGAGCGGAGCATGTGTGGGGTGACCCGTTTGCTATGAAGCTGAAACTAGGATTACCAGATTACCAGAATTTGCGATCCAGTGCACGTTGGCTGCCACTGGCTATTGTAATGCCGTGAAGGCGTAGAGTGTCTTTATTGTTGTCGATCCATGTTTTCCGCGGCCATACTCTTGCTCTTGTAGTTGATCTTCTAAGATGTAGTGCTTGTGATGGTATTTGATCTTGCTGCATTCTAACGAGATGGCCAAACCACTTGATCTGCTGTTTCTCGATGAATCTAGTGCAAGGTGTCGTTCCCACAATTTGCCTGATAGTTTCATTATTCACTCGATCTCGTATGGTTAGGTTGGTTGCTTTTCTCAGGCACCTTATCTAGCAGGTGGTAATTTTGCGTATATGGGCTTTAGATAGTGTCCATGTTTAGCACTGGTAGCTTAAAGTTGGAATAAATATGGTAATAATAATATGTCTCTTTGCACTCATAGTTATGCTTGGATGTCTTAATAATGGTGACAATTGGTATATAAGTGCACTTGCTTTCTGACATCTGGTTTCTATTTCTCTGTTAATTCTACCATCTTATGTGATCATACTTCCTAGATATTTAAACTCCCTAACTTGATTCAGGGCAGAACCATTCAGCTGTATGTGTAGTGGGGCAGGGGTTCTACTAACTTGCATTGTTTCGGTTTTGTTTACATTGATCTTCATGTTGTATTTACTACATGATGAGTTTAACCTGTTAATGTCTGACTATTTCCTCTTCCTCTATTCTACCTCGGCCAATTTTTGCATTAAAATCCCCCATGATGATTAAACTATCTCTTTTTTCTACCCTTTCTAATGTCTCTTCTAAACTGTCATAAAAGTTTTGAATTTCATCTTCCTCTGATGCAGATGTTGGGGCATAGACTTAAATAATTGTGATGTTTCTTTTCCTTGACTTGAGTCTGACAGTTAGAATTCGGTCGCTGATCGGA